>JAKOGI010000850.1:275000-380000 GCA_029747015.1 Carnegiea gigantea | reverse complement strand
TAAATTCACAAACTACAGGAATATTTTTTGCTTTCTCTTTTTTTATTTGGATGTCAAAAGCTTAACACCAATATCCAATACACCCTTGACATAACAGCTTACTTGCTTTTATAGCAGAAATTAAGGGACAAGGTTTTTCCTCTCTCTGCCCATAGAAACATACTTCTCTCCCTTTTTAATCTTTTAAAATAACCTTAAGATCTTCACAGTCAATCTTAGCTCCATAAGTGTGCAACCAATTCATTCCTAAAATGATATCAAAAAAAGACAAATCAAATTGAATCAAATCCACAGGAAAGGTGGTTCTACCAATGGTAATGGGAACAAGTTTGTAAGAGATGGGGTACTTAATCACAGAATCATAGGTAACTTGATCCTATAATTGGTTTCCATCCTCCTACCCTTCAAGTTTAATTGCATGGCAGATCGGGTGGTTATAAATGAGTGAGTAGCACCATAATCAAATAATATACAAAATAGCTTCGAATTTAAAATGAGAATTCTAGTGACTACTGTACCAGAGGTGGCAGCTTCCTTCTTGCTCATTACATACACCCGTCTTATCAGTGCAGGCCTTGGTGGTAGGGCCCCTTGGTGATATGGGGCCAAGGGTTTTGCTACACCTTTATCCACCACTTTCAATATTCTTGGACAGGCAGTAATGAGGTACTCCCGGCTTCCACAAACATGCATTTGTTGGTTCCTATTCGACACTTAGAGGTGGTATGATTTGTTCTTCCATATTTTCCACATGGCTCTGCTGAGTCTGCAGAACGGGTCTCGGGAGGACTGGGAGAAGGTTTCTTCTGGTTCACACTCTCACTCTGAGTTTCATGCTCAATCCCTTTTCTCTTTTGGTTTGGAGTTTAGGGCCCTTAACTCTTCCTTCACTCGCTCCACTTCAGTAGCTCACTCATATAGTTCTTGGTAAGTCAAGATTGGTTTCCCAGCTAACTGATTTCAAACATAGAAGGCCAAACCCTTTTTAAACCTCTTCACCTACCTTTCAGATGACATAAATTCAGGAGCAAACTTGGATAATTCTTTGAACTTACTTGGATACTGCATCACAGTCATGTTGCCACCTCCATAAACTCTTTCTCTTTTTGTCTTTGGACCACAAGTGGGTAAAATTTTTCCCTCAACTCACCAGGAATTTACTCTAGGTAAATTCAGGCCCTACGAGCTTATCGCTAACGGTGTTCCACCAAATATCAGCTTCACTAATCAAATAATACATCTTAATGTTTACTTTCTTTTCTTCTGGCACCTATACCACTGTAAAGATTTTCTCCATTCCTCTTACCCATTCCTCCAAGATTGATCATAATTTCTATCATACACTTTAGGGTTGTGTCGTGCGACCCTATCTGCTAATTTATCATCTTTAGGAGAGATTTCAGTAGGTACTTGGAGAATCCGCTCTATCAGTTCAACTACTACGGCCGGCTAGTAGTTCAGGTTCCCAATGTTATTAGCAAACTCAGGAGGAATTGGTGGCATTTGGGCAAATTTTTGTGGCATATGATATGAGGCTTGTTTACTCGATCCTTGGCCATGATCCGAGTTATCCTCTATATGAATATCTGCATTATTTTGCACTAACTCGAACATTCTGATCATACATTAAAGGAAACAATTCAATCACTGGAATATCTAAATATATAAGATAAGCATGCCAACAAATACATTTAATATGACTCAAATATTATTTAAAACAGAACCCAAAGCTTCATTATATCATTTCATAACTGCTTACTTACATATATAACTACTTGTTTAGCTACATGATCAACAAAATATAGCACATCTAGCTGACTAAATAAGATCAACCCTGGCTTCTACCTAAAACACTAACTGGCCTCCAGTCCCTAAGTCTATTACATGCCCCAAAAAAAAAAAGAAACGGACCATGTCATTACATTTGGAAGGATGTGACTAACTATATATAATGTCATATACTACACAAAATGCAACTATCCTTTCCGACCATACTACATACATGTAGGGCTCAAAATGTGACCTGCTCAAATCCACACCTGAAACAACCTAACGATCCCTAGACGGATAGTAATCTGAGTCAGACTCATCCTCCGGCTCGCCTGAGTCGAAGCTACTGTTCGATGCTCCAAACTCTATCTCATCGATCTCTTGATAAACCTGCTGCTCTCCCACATTCTCATCGATCTTCTGGTCCATCTACTGCTCCTCTACTACCTCATCAACCCCTGATCCTCCTCTGGATCGTCCTCTTCCTCTAAATGGCCCTCAAAACCCTCTATGAGTTCATTATCAGAACTAACTACCACGATCTCCGGTGTATCGAGGAGATCCACCACTACATGAGCCTCCCCAGGACTGTCGGGCATTAGGGGGTGCCTTGTGTGAGCAGCGAGGGTGGTCCCTGTGCTGGTGTAGGTTGTGCAGGCGGGAGATGTGCCTGATTTAATGGGAAAACATACTGAAGAGTCTCCATAGTAATCCTCCTTTGCTCGAACTCCTCTCTCAACATCAACTTCGAAGTGATGGTAGCCCAAGCCCCCTGGACCTGGAACCTAGCTCCGTCCCAACCTGGGTTCCCCGTCATTATGAAATGATGATAACAGAGCTTGAACTCTACCCATGGATCCATCGTGGGTATGGACCATAACAATCTGTGTGCACGGACTGTGATGCTGTAGAACTCGAAGAAAGGGCCCTGCGCATGAGCTATCATGCTACTTGCAATAGTGAAATGTGGACTGCCACAGACGTACCAGGCATAATATTAACGTCACAAGGATCCATCTAACAAGGAAAATACAAATGAGGGGCATATAGAAGGTAAGCAGCATGCATTTCTGATATCACAAGTCCATTTCTAACATTACAAGTCTCTAATAGTATACAATATTCCTTACTAATAACCCTTCCACCCTCCTATATCTAAACTCCATACTCCGTATCCTATCAGGAAAATCAAAACCTGACTCTGATATCAAATCTGTAACACCCCCAAAAGTGTAAAATTCACTGTTTGCATTCTCTTCATTAGATTCACCAATTAAAAATATTATCCCAATTGATCTGGCCGTCACTACCGTCCAAAAAGGATAACACTTTGCTGTAAACAATAAATATAGTAACGCTAAACTACTTTTACTATCACAAGGCATTCACACAGTCACATCCCATTAAACCATATATAATCAATTCTAACATCAAACCATTCAACTATTCCAAGGTTTACACCAAAATATAGGAATTCTTATAGAGTATACAGTTTCAACATCAAAATATTTCACAATCCAGTGCTCAAAACATTTCAGCATAAAACACCACTATTCTATTTTGACTTTCTTGCTCACTTGTCTTCTCCAGTCGGCCTGTCAGCCTGAGGGCGAAACCACTGAGCATTTCCCTAAAACAAAACAAGAAAATATTTTGAACTGTGAGCCGAAACTCAGTACATGCATTCCTATATTGTTAAACGCTCATGGAAAAACTGGTTGGGCCTGTATTGCAATTTGTTTTGTTCTAAAATAGGGAATGGGATAAATATGAAACCGCATTGTCAATTATTATCTGATAATGAACCCCAAATAACTGGTACGATCTGAAAATAGGTCTGAACCTGCCAAACCGATTGGGGGACCTGGCTTGAAGCCGCGCGGGTAACTGAAGGGCAATGCCCTATAACTGATAACTGATGGGGTCACTAATTATGCGGTAAATCACTAATTAAATTGATTTATTGATGTACTTATCAAAACATTATAATTTTGATAAATACGTGCTGATTTCTGAAGATACAGACAATGAACGTACCTAGTACTTTTAATGAAATCCACTAAACTAGGATTATGCACAAAAGGGAAGGAAACGATAGATTAGGCCCTGATTCTATATAAAAATGTCGTTGTAGGAACATGTAGTTGGCAAATGTATTTATTTTCATAGTTAATACTTTTAGTAAAAGAAAAGGTAAGGGCATAACAAGGGCTAGAATAAATGAATTGTAACCTAACCTCCCAATCTCCATTTGAGACCTAATTCCTCAACATAGAAAGATTAAGAAGTCTCAAAAAAAACTTTCATTTACAGCACAAAACATGATTCCCACAATAAGATTCCCAAAATGGGGATAGAACACAAGTATGCCAGTTTTGATCGAACCTGTACAGTTCTAGCAAAATGGCTATAATGTTTTCAAAGAACTCGGACTAAGGAAATTCAAAAGGCATTTGAAAGTTAACACACTAATCTATCTACCCACCAAAAATCAAAATTTTTGGGTGGGCCGATCATTACCGGTTTATTGGCAAATGTTCCCCTGTTTTATGCCATTTTCCAGCCCCCACTGTCATTGTTTTTTCATCTCTTTTCACACCAATCCTTATTGAAAATCAATCCTTAAAATCATATAACAATGCTTTGGTCCTTCCCATCACCACAAAACCACCATACTCAATTTCACTTCATAATTCTATACATCAAAGATTCATTTCTCAATCAAATATACACAAATAATATGCTTAATGCCAAATTAATCCAAACCATGCATTACTTGCCAAAACCTTAGCTTATGTCCAACATAAAACATCTATACCTCATCCTAAGATCACCAAACACACCATCATCATTGTCAATAGGTTTAAAGGTTACCAAATCAAAGATAAAATAATCAAAATCCAACACTTTAACTTAAGCTTGCATGATCATGGCCACCCCTAAACCCTAGCATGCTTCAAGCTTATCCAATCAAAATAAAAACATCAAAATGCCCCTTGATTCTACCAATCCAACATGATCAACAATCAAAACCAACACAACCAAGAATCAAAACCAAAATACACAACAAAATCAATAAGACAAGGTTAGGGTTACTCACTTTGATGTTTGGAAGCAAGAGGTGTATGTGGTGTGAGGTGTGGCGGATGGCTGGCGGCTGCCCCAGTGGAGGAAATGGTGCTACAGCTGGCTGTGGGGGGAGGGGGCCCTGGGGTTGAGAGAGAAAATGGAGAGATGGGTGTCTGTGTTTTACTTGGTTAAAACTGAATCAACATCACTTGGCTAGTATTTAACCCCCTCCCCCCATAAACTAGCTTATTGGCTAACCATAGTCAAGTTAAGATTAAGTTTAAATCATGGCTAACACAGCAAACTTGTTGGGCTATGATTGGCTTAAACGGTTTGGGCTTGGGAAGGAAAGCAAACCGTATGCCATTAAATTTTCATAGCTCAAAATTAAATGTTTGCGAGGTTATAAAATAATAATAATAATAATAATAATAATAATAATAATAATAATAATAATAATAATAATTTCTTAAACCAAAATTTTGGAGGCCTACTATCAATCTTTCAAAAATTTTATGATGACAAGAATCCGAATTGCAAAGTGAAGGACCAAATGATATATATATATATATATATATATATATATTATATATATATATATATATATATATATATATATTATATATATATATATATATATATATTCCACTGAAATGATTAAATGCCATAAATAAATATGAGAAAATACTTATCAGGAGGTAATTAAATAAGTAAACATGATTTAGGGTTATGCTATTACAGCATACATTGCATTAAGTCATTAAGTGAATCAAATAGTAAAATAGGATTACCAGATCCTAATAGGTTTAATAAAGTACTAACTATACTTACCTTTTTTGAATTCCTATTGTAACAAAATAGTTTTTCTCTTATATTTTTGCTACATATCTATCAAATTAAAAACTTAAAACTATCAACTATTTTAATTTTTCCTCTTAAGTTTCTAATTGATTTCATTTGTAAAAATTCCATCTTAAGTTGTTTTTCTTTTCCCACTTAACTCAACTAATTGAGTTTGAAAATTCAAAATTCCCCCCAAAAGAAAAAAAACTAAAACCCAAAAAAAAAGTTACTACTTATTTGGGTAAAATTGAGCCTGGTAAGAATTGGATCGGTTTTAAATCGGGCATGGTTTGGTTCGAGTTCGGGTTGTCCATTTTCGGTTCACTTCGAGTCGGGTCACTACAGATCTAGTTTCAATTGGGTTGGTCATTTCGAGTGTGGGTCATTTTGGGTCATGCTACAATTAGGGTTTCGTTCGGTTCTGAATTGGTTTACTTCGGGTGTTTGGGTCCAAATCGGTTCATCCTATTTCGAGTATTAATTATGGTAAGGATCCGGGTTATTCGGTTCAGGTTTCGAATCTCGGATCAGTTTTACCAGGTCTATGAAGAATGTGAAGAGCTCACATAAATAGATCCAAGTCTGCATTATAATCAAGTCCATGTCAACTCTTCCGTAACAGATACGGAAGCTTGAAAGAAGGGAAAATTGATCCTAAGAGCAAAAATATATCTCACTAATCTCAAATTCATCAAGATCCCAACAGCCAATGGAAAAGTACCAATAGTAGTTGTACAATATAACATAGAATTTGTTCAAAACCTAGTACATGGCAAGTCTATGGAATTAGCCTTTTTGCGGACAAAGATGTATGCAGATATAAAAAACTGCCTATATCTAGATGTCTTCAAACCCTACGAAAGCAGACCCACATTGAATGTTACTTTTGTTGTTGTTCTTGTTTTCTAGTACATAGCAAGTCTGACTTTATGATATCATAACTAAAATATCAAAGACAAAAAATCTCAAACAGCAACAGTATGGATGCGAGCCAAGCTTTGCCTTCTTCCAGTTGGCAAGAAGCTCAAGCTAGCAAGAAACAAATAAACAATAGGCCAACATACAAAGAAGTATCAAAGCATGCTACGGGAAGCATGATACTAAAGCTACGAAGCTGATATCTGGCATGGAAATTAATGTGATATTTGGTTGAATGTAATATAATACAATTTACTTTATAATACAAATATAATTATATAATACGTAGTAATCATGATTACAAAGTAGTTTTTATTTAAAATACTTTTTAACAACCAAATAAGAAAATAAAAATATAATTACAAATTTATGTGCATTACAAAATTGTTTACATTGAACCAAATATTACCTAAGCATTATTATTTACAAATTGTATGTATTCCATCTATTACCTTCCTTGCTTTGCAAATTGTATGTGGTGGACACACTTTTGACTTTACGATGTGTGCAAACATTTGAAAATATGTACAAACCATCACCTAGGTGCAGAGCTAACAAGAGAATGCGTACGAAACTTGCTTTTTCTATTCGTCTTCCATTCCGCCCCTCTCGCTCTTCAACACCAATTAAAACCAACACGGAAACTCTCAGTTTTAATCAAAATATGAGTAGATGTATCATGCTCTTTGTCTCTCGGGCCTTCAGAAACTCTCTTCCTGCTCTCTATTCCTAAATTTCAGTTTTAACTCTTAATACCTCATTCAAGCATCAATCCTGCTATGTTGCTTCAAATTTCATATTAGAACCTTCCTTTTTGTTTTTAAAATATTTGTTTTATGGTCTGATTATTTAATGTCATAATACCTAATCAAGTTGTTTGCACATCAAGAAGCAAACACGACATGAATTTAACAACGGGACGGGTTGGAAAATAAGTTCCTAGTTCGCTGGCTTTAATGATTCTCGAATTAGAGAAGAATTTGGTGAGAAAGTGAGGACGATAATCATGGAGATGAAAGATGCTAAGGAGCCATTTATAGCTTTCAAGTCTTTGAAAGAGGAAGGTAATCAACTTCACAAATTCAGCCTGCAATTACCAAATATGACAAAGCCATTCTGTATCTGTGTGTATTTCTTCCTAGTACTGAAGAGGAAGCAAGCCTAATGGAAGAGTTAGGATTGCCTCTTAACTTGAATTTAGCTGCATGTTGGTTGAAATCATGTACCTTCAAGGCTACCTTCAAGGCTGCTAAAAGTCAATGTGATTAAGTTACACTTGTTTAATGTAAAAACTTGATATAGAGGAGCCCCTAACGATCTTCAGATTGCCATAAAGTTTGATCCTTCTATTGTTCAAGTGAAAAATGAATTATGTAAGGTTGAACAAATGTGTAATGCAGCTCATGGAATGGTCAGTTAGAAGCTATCACCAAAACTCAGAAGAACTCTACTAGGAATGCAGCTACTATAAATGGTAAAGGAGTATTTGATCCCCTACATCTAGGATATCAACTTCTGGAACATCAATGAATGGTGAGGATGATTCTATATCTAGCCCACCAAAGTAGGAAAAGATGCAGTAATCCCTCAATAACAATACACTAGCTAAGGGAATGGAGAATCCTATTCAAGATAGTGAAAGCACCACATCTGAAATGAGCATGGCAGCGTTTGGAGAAGCACAATATTGTAGAGATTTACAAAATGAACTTGACTGTGGAGAGCCATTCAAAGTCCAAGTTAAAAAGATGAACATAGGAAGTATTACAGATACATTTTCAACTAAGGGAACTAGTGAAGCCATGAATTCTATAAGCGAGGCGCAGGGTGTCCGATCTGAGCTAGAAAGTAGCTCAACTATGGAATTTGATAAGTTTGGCACAAACTCTATGTCTACATTGACTACTATGCCATACGAGGAGGATAGTGTACATGAACTCTAATATGGATCCAGTGCTTTCCTTAAATGGTGTATGTGAGTCTACAAACGAGCCTACAAATATTGATTTTCTCCCTACAAAGGAAAATATAAACAGGGGTGCCATGAAGTTTCTTAGACTATCACACGCCACATATGAAAAGATTGAGAAAGGAAGCAAAATCGAGTTTTTTAACAAATGTTCATTGACTTACATGATTGTTTGAGCTCAAAATTCCAGCCCGTCAAGTCATAAGGAACATATCATATGCGCTAACAACTAACAAATTGTCACTGTTGATGCCGTCTAATTCTTAGCCCACCAACACAATAGTGAAAGAAATAGAAAACAATGGAGAAGGAAACATACTAGGAGACAACCCGAAAGGAGCATTGTGCAAAAAACTCAATAGTGTGCCACGATTGAATGGAGGTACGAATCTAAATCATTTAATTCTAATTCGATTTTCTAGTGCAGGGAGGACTGCAATCATCTAAAGAGGCGCAAACGTTGGGTATGAAGTGACCATCAACAAATCAACTGAAGTCCTGCTATGTGCTATCAAGGCTCTTGTGGCAAGAGGAAGTTCTATATTTCAAGCTCGGTTGACGACAAGTTGTCTTTCAAGAAGTGAGTACTTAGCCAATTCGAAGTTAATGGGGTTGTATAACTACTTGTTGTAGACCCAGTATGTTGCCTAGGCCTTTATCGGTAGGTGTAGTTACGTTTGTAACCTAATAATCAACTACTCCTATATCATGTGTTCATACCCTTAGTAAAATTGCATTGCCTTGCTAACCCAAAAAACAATCAAAATACGAGCTCGTGTATAAAAAATTGAGGATAATGTACTGACTTTGAAGAAATAGATGGGCTTTTTAGAACACTAAGAAAAATCAATGCATACATATGAAAAACATGTAAGAATCAGCTACCCTAAAGAGATGAAATAGGTTTTTTAATTAGGATAATAAGAAAATCAATGTTGTCTAAATTGTTCCTGAGAGATCCATAAAAAAGATACTATTAGTAACTTCTCTTGTGGTTCCTTTTCGCGGAGTTTTGAGAAATTCATATATTGATAACCAGTTCTAAGAGGCCCATAAAAAAATGCAACATCACAAAATATCTTGCTGCATTGAAATAATTTGAAACACTTTTGAAAATACCGATATTAAATATTAATAACAAGAAGCAATAGATAAGTATTCCCCCAAAAGAAGTAGAAAATCCCTTAATTTTACCCAAACATATACCTGAGATGAAATATAAAGAATGGGCAAAAGGGAGAATGAAAAGTCCAAATCTTGAGGGCGCTCGGCAAAATGAAAAGCAGTATCCTCCACCCTGTCAACCCCCTCTCCCCAAAAAGCAAAAACAAGGGGGCAAATTAAACGTCAAATTGACATCAAAGCATAAGCAGATGCTAGTCGATCTCTCACGAAGTCGAGTATTATAATACTATATTAAAGGCACAATCAAAATGTATTTCATTATATTTTGAACAAAAACATGCTAACTCACTCAAATTTTCAACTTGAAACGATTAACAACTAAAACTTACTCAAAAACAGATAGATGATTGATTACTCTCCTCAGCATGGGGCTGACAAATTGATTTGAGAATCTCATCATACCTGCAATTGTGCTGCGTTTTTCATTTCTCATATCCAACGCTCAGGATTGCTTATGAACTCTGGTATATTAAACTTTGCCAGCACAGCTGAAAGATAGCAATAAAACCAATTTGATACCTCAAAACCAGCAAATGATGTTAATATGTATATGATGAAAAACTACCTTGATCACCATGCAATGTTGGTTCACATTTTGAAATAACCTTCTCCAAGCAATCAACTGCAGTCAGGGCCTCCCTAGCTAACCACGAAGCATCTGGCTGGGCCTCCAGTGCATTGTGGAAGCAAGAAACTGCACGTCGGCATCTAAGGATGCTAGTTAGGGTTGCAAAGGATGACAATACAGCATATTGCGCAAGATCTAAACAAATTACTCTCAAAAATGATGATGCATTATCATCTTACAAGACTGATATCATCCTACACTATCTTAGCAGACAACAGATAAGAAGGGATATGCTGAAAAAGTGGTATAATAACTCATGTCCATCTTCTCGCAGAAAGAAACCCTTCGAAGAAACCAAGCACGTAAGCTTCTTCATACAGACCTGCACAAAACCAGTAGAGACATGCCAAGAAACACGGAATAAGCATTTGGCGTTTTAAAAACAGAAGACGACCGACCAAAGCAAGGATATAGAAAACAGAACCTTGCATTTCATGTACGTGCCCCAGGTAACCATATAGGTCGGTTTGTTCTCGGAGGAGGTCCAACGTATTTGAATGAGCAAACTCTTTTGCCTCAAACAGTAGACCTTTGCACGAGAAGATGCAGCCCTAATCTCATCCCAGTCCGCAGTGTCAAGCTCTTTGTCAACTACAAGTGTTAGATTTTGAAAAATTAGGTGGGTCAATAAAAATGTCTAATTAAGAGAATGTCAAGCTTTAATTACTGCCCCACCAAGCGTAATTCAATTCTAATAAAAGAGTGAATCACACCCACTAAACTAATATTATCCTGCAACGTGAACATTGAGAGAGACTTACCATCACCAGTCAAAGTACTTATCTTGGCGAAGTAAGCTCGAGCACATTCAGAGCGCGCCAAGAAAGCCAGGCGGTGATGGGAAGCCTTTTTCACAGGATCTGCCTCTTTTTCACGATCTGCATCACTAAGTTGAATGACACGGCTAAAGAGCTGTATACTCGTGATGTTTTGAATATACGCCTTTTCAAAGTCCTCAATTTCAGAGTACTCAGACGCCAAAATGCGAGATTCTCTACCTTTTTCCAGTAACGCAATCGCAGTCGCAGTCTCAGACGCCTCATTCTGCGTCCAAGTCATGCTTTGCTCGCTTTTTTTCTTCCGAGATCTACAGAGAAAGTAGAGGAGACTGCCTCTCACAATGTTTTTTGACAAGGCTGATATGAATTTTATGTATTTTATTTTACTAAATTTTGGATAAATAATGGAGCTTGATTTGATATCACATGCATCTGAAAGGGAAAAACAAAATAACTTCGAAGATATAGTTTCCCAAGCCGTTCAATATTGTTACCTTTCGTAATTTGAGTGGATCTATTTCAAGTTTCGAGAGTAAAGTACTAGCTTCTTTATATAAATTCAGAGTACATTCATGCATTTGAATACCCACCCCCCCCCCCCAAAAAAAAAAAAAATCATTCGTTTGCTATTGCACAGGCGAGTTCAACAATTTTAATTTGATCGAATTCATCCAGGGGCTTCATACTAATGTATCAAGGAAATCAGGTCAAAACAGGGGGATATGTCTTGCTATCAGACGCTTTTAAAGTGTCTT
Organism: Carnegiea gigantea; assembly: GCA_029747015.1. Taxonomy (NCBI): domain Eukaryota; kingdom Viridiplantae; phylum Streptophyta; class Magnoliopsida; order Caryophyllales; family Cactaceae; genus Carnegiea; species Carnegiea gigantea. The sequence continues at coordinate 368,084 of JAKOGI010000850.1, read as the reverse complement.
GTTTTATTTAAAATCAATATGTTACATCATTTAAAATAACCAAAATTTTGACAATTGTAATTAATTAGAGCGATAATTTATCATGTCTGATTGAGAAGTTGAATACCCAGGGAGTTTACTCATGTATTCTGGGTGATCTGCCTAAACAAAGATGGAGCAAATATGTTCTGGGCAGAAGTCTTATTCATAAACATGTATGTACGGGTGTTCGTCGGTCCCGGACCGGACCGGACCGACCTAGACCGAAGACCGGATTGGGGCAAAACTGTGGACCGAGGACTGGACCAGTCCAAATTCGGTCCAGACCGGACCGGACCGGTCTGGGCCCGGACCGGACCGAGACCGGACCGAATTTGGACCGGTCCCGTTTGCACCCTGCAGTGTACTTGTGAATCTGGAACCAATTAGGCAAACTTTTCACCTTTGGTTTGCATTCGACTCAAGCAAAATAACTCACCACCCTATCTTCTCCTCCTCGTATTCGCATCACATAATACCCAAAATAAATGGTTTTTGATCCAACATCCAGCAGAGACACTATCTTCACAATTCAAGCATGACTTCAAGTTCAAGGAGATGTATTTGGATTTCAAACACTCAAATTAAACCCAAAAAAAAAACATATTCAAATTGTAAAAAAGAACTGACCTCGGTGGCTTTGATAACAGCACCACTAGCCAAGTAAAGAGTCATACGGCTAGTCAAGTTGAACCTATCAGTCAAATAAACACCCGGCGGAATATACAACAGCGTTCCTCCTCTCCTCCTCAGTCACCGGCAAGACAACCAAGCAACCCGCAAGACAACCAAGCAACCGGCAAGTCCTGAGCGTCCTTTCTCAGATGGGTCACCGGCCACGGCTGTCGGCGCTGGGTTGGGGTCACAGTGCTGATAGTCAGAGAGAGAGAGGGAGTTACTGAGGCGCTGGGCTGGTCGCCGTGGTCGGTGATGCACCTGGTGGTCGGAGCATGGAGTGGAAACGCAGAGAAGCAACTGTGAGAGGCCAAAAGCTCAGAGCAGAGAGACAAGAGGCTGAGGCAGAGTCGCAGTCGCAGAGAGCCAGAGAGCCAGAGAAATCAGAAGACAGAACAGAAAGTTCATGAGGAACTGAGGAAGTCGACGAATTGAAAATTTCAACACTCAAACCCTAACAAAATCGGTCCACCGATCCGGTCCACGGTCCAGCCGGTCCGGACCGGACCCGGACCGAAGACCGAAACTGGACAAAAACAGGACCATGGACCGGACCGACTAAGCCCGGTCCGGTCCGGTCCAGGGCCGGTTTGCGGTCTAGGTCCGGTTCAGACCGAATAATAAACAACCCTACATGTATGGTGTTTAGTAAACAGCTTTTTAAAGAGCTTTTTAGCAAAAAATAGCTTTTTTGACTAAGATTAGCTGTTTGACCAAGTAAAAAAACTAATTTGGGTATTTGGTAAAAAGGCTTTCTAGAAGAGCTTTTTGGACTCAAAAAACTAATTTAAAGACGCTAATTCTATGAGCTTTTTGGAAGAGCTTTTTGAAAAATTTATTTTTTATCTCACAACTTTATCAGAAACAACTAATTTGACCAAACAGTTTTTTAACAAACAGCTAACTCAAACAGCTAATACAAATAGTTAACTTAATCAGCTAACAATTAACAGCTAATAGCTAATAGCTATTTGCCAAACAGGGCAGATTTCTGCTCTAGATTTTGTTTCATAGCAGATTGACCATTATATTGAAACTTGCGGAATTTCTTTCCAATATTGGCGCAAGTTGTGGTCTGTATAGTAAATATGAAGAATATATTCGAAAATTATGATTTAAAATTAAAATTTTTTAAGTTGGAGGTTGATGATTAATTAAGTGAAATTCTTTATTTTATTTTATTTTATCTTTTAACTTATGTGGAGGCTTATTTTCTAAAGTCATGAGAGTATAGTTTTATTTTTGAAGTTTACTTTTTTGGATGGATTTGTTTTGTATGGACTATAGTAAAAGTAGTTAATCGACTCATTAAATGGCGGGTTCTCATCCACTAATTTTGGAGACTTTTGTAGAATAGAGGAATGGGGTAACGGCTAGTATAGTGCCTTTAACTATAAGTAAGCTAGTCCTTCTATGGTTTCTCCACACAAAAAACGAAAACCATCTGTATAGGTTTCTATTGCTCTATCTTTTACTCTGAAAAAGTCCCTTCTTAATTTTCTCTACATTAATAACTACTAATTAGTTTTATTAACTGATTTAGTATTCTTGTTAAGGAAAATTCTTATTACTTTCTTAAAATTTTTATACTCGAATTTATTTTCTTTTTGAGCATTGAGTTGAAACTTGGTTCGGGATTCGGATTGCTATACTCGAGAAGAGCCTGTGGGTTGTCGAATCTTAGGATCGAAGAGGGCTGCATCTTCAATATTTAATTGTGTAGTGGGGGCATTTTTTCTCTAAAGAGAGTGTTACAGCGTGCTTCAACCTAGACATTTCTTACCTTATCTTATTATTATCTTTATTAAGTTGTTATTCATATTTATTATCGCTTTCCTAAATAGTTGAATTCCCTCGAAGGTTGTTTTATTAATTTTTATGGTCTGCATTTTTTATTTTACAACAAGTTTGGAGAAGAAATGCTACTTTTCTACTACTTTGGACAAATGGATGCACTAAAAACCTTGACTAGCAAACCTGAAAAATTTGATGGAAAAAATTTCTTATGTTGGCAACAACATATGAAGTTTTGGTTAAATAAGTTAGGCCTTTTCTATATTATTCATAACATCTTTAAAGAACAACCTGAAAAGTCTGATAAAACTCCAACCAATGAGATATTTCTAAAAGGTTGATGGTCCTAGAAAAGATGGCATTGCTGATAAAGATGTGATTTGCCATGGTTCTATCTTAAGTGCTTTTTCTGATAATGTTTATCAAATTTTTTGTCATACCAAAACTGCTTATGATTTATGGATTGCTTTGGATCAAAGATATGCTACTGCTGAAAAGGGCCTTGTGGGAGTCAGTATTAATGATTGGTTTGATTTTAGTTTGTTGATAGTAAAAATCTGTCCAATTAGCTTCATGATTTTGAAAACCTTGTCTATGAGTTGAAAATGAAGGGAATTCAACAAAGTGAGTCTGTCTATGTTGCTTCTACTATTAAAAAAATTGCCTCCATCTTGGTCTAAATTTGATGAAGGTCTTAGACAGAAGTCTGATCAGTTTTCTTTGTGATGATTTGTTCTCCGCTTTGAGAATTGAGGACAAATATCATTATTCCAAAAATCACAAAACCGATTTTCAAGCTAAGCATCTCATAGTTGAAGGTCCTCATAAACCTAGACCCAATCAATTCAAGAAAAATGATCCTAAAAGATTTTTTGGTAATGGGGGTAATAAGTCAAATGACAATAAGACTAAAGGTAATAATCAAGGTAGAAGACAATGTTGGGCATGTGGAGGCACGAACGATATTACTAAGTTTTGCTACTTCCGTCATGGTCAGAATAGGAAAATCCCTAAAGGTCAATTGCACCCTAAGCCACAGGCCCATGTCGTCACTGTGGGGGCCACCTCTGATTCCCCAGCTAACAAGTATTTTACTGGTAACCCAGAGTTAAATTCAATTATTAACTCAAATGATTGGTGGATAGACTCTGGGGCTAATGTTCACATGTGCACTGATAAAACCTTATTTTCATCCTATTATGTATCAGGCACAAGAGTTGTAAGCATGCGGAATGGGAGTGTAGCTTGAGTCATAGGAGAAGGTCAAGTCAAGTTAGAGTTGTCGTTCGGAAAATTTCTAGAGTTAGATGGTGTTTATCATGTTCCTAATATTAGAAAAAATTTGATTAGTATGCCTTTGCTAGATAGCTAATAGCTAACTCAAATCGTTAATACAAACAGCTAATTCAAACAGTTAATGGTTGTTTGCCAAACAGGCAATTATTTATAAAAAAATTCATCTTTCAATTAAAGAGTAAGTACATATACGAAATGATGAAAGAAAATCTAGAAATAAAAGATTGTAAATATGATGTGGGAGAAGGTTATCTCATTAAATGGGAAAATATCCTTAAGCATAACAAAGATAGAAAGTATAGATATCCATGTTTGAAGTGTCTAAATTCAAATTACTCCATTACAATATTATGATAAGGATATTGACCTTTATACTTTATTATATGACATCAAACATATCAAATTTAATCATCAAATTATCACAGGGATTAAGACCAATTTATGTAATGGATAAGTAGGATTCAATTGCCAACCTTGATACTAAGTGAGCCTAACAAATGAATTTACCAATAACTTCCTATCCCTTAAGATGACAACAAGTGGAATGAGCATAAAAAGAGGAGGTTACCACTAAGAATATTTTGAAAAATAATCTACAAATTAGATAATACTATAGATCCAAAGACTAAGATAACAATGATAGAAGTAAAAAAATTTGAAAGCCCTACTCCAATACAAAAAATTCAAAGGATAAAATTAAATCTGCAGCAGATAAAAATCGATAGCTCTTAGATATCTGGCTTTACTAATCCGACAAAAATCAAAAAGAAAAATATAATAAAATTTGATGAGAATAGTAAAATTACCATTAAACCTCAATCACTAAGAAGTATGAGTGCAATGTCGGAATAGGGAGAAGGGCCTTTATCAGCTAAAGAAGACCTTAAAGAAGATGATACAATAAGTATGACTAGTAAAATAAATAGAATGAATTTTAAACCACAAGACGTAGTGTAGACTGAAGTATGACTCTATATAGGAACGTCATTGGTACAAAACAAGAAATATTAGTAGGGGTGTACATTATTCGGGCCAAACGCAGAGCGGACAAAAGATCGGGTCGGACCGGACCGAACTGGTCCGGACCGAGTGCATTCGGTCCGGTCCTCGGTCTAAAAAATTTCCTTATTAGGTTTTCGGTACGGTCCGGTCCAATCCACCCAGTCCACCAGCCCGGGCCGAGGACCGATTATTTAAAAAAATAAAATAAAATAAAATACAAAATTGTTAAGAGTTTGAGACTTTCTTTTTTATTTTTTTGGTCAAAGATAATGCCAAGCGCACACTAATGCTCTTTAGAATTAGCAAACAAATTCAATAATAGCATGATTTTGGCCAAAATTAATTGAGTCAATAAACTTTGTTCCAACCATACTTTAAAATAAATTCGGTCTACTTTAATCGGTCCCAGTCCGGTCTGGCTCTTATTAAGTCTGGTCCTAGGTCTGTAATTTTTCTTTTAATCGATCTTCGATCCAACTTGATCTGGTTCGGTCTAGTCTAGGTTTGGACCGATGAACACTCCTAACTTTTAGCGAGTTAATCTATGAGGATAAATTAGTAAAAATATAACTGTGAATATATGCAATGAAGTCACCAATACAAATCCTAATAGGACTTATATCCCAATACATGTATGTTTAGAGGATATAATAAATACGAATTGCGTACCTACATAGATAGTGGTTATTCTATCTATTTTGGAAAAAAATCTTTATTTTCAGAATTTATATGAAAAAAATCCAAGAATCCTTTATAAGTAAGGATAGCCAATAATAGTATAATGAGACATAATGAAGGCATAGAATGACTATCTATACAGATAGGAGGAATCCAATGCAATATACCAGTTTTATGGGCTATAATCAGCCCTCTCATGATATAATTATTAGAAATAATTTTCAGATGTTATATTCTCCATACACATAGATTATAAACCAAATAATATTCACAATAAATGGTCACTCAGTTCCTATTGCTAAATTAAATAAAGCATACACTTATTAGAAAATTGAGTTTATGCACAGCCAACGTGGTGAGAAGGTAGTACCTACAAAACATGAAGTGACACTAACAATCTCACTACTTTAGTTATCTATTAGAGAGTAGATTGCTGAACACCAAAAAGAACTATGCAAAGAACTCTAGTCAGATAATCCTCTCAAATTTTGGGATAAAGATAAGATATTTGCAAAGATTGCTTTGCTAAATTCAAACACTATTATTCGAGTCAAACAAATGGTATATGTACACCTGGATATCCAAGAACTTGATAAGAAAATCAAAGAACTTTTGGGTAAATGATTAATTAGAAATAGTAAGAGTCCTCACACCTGTCCTACTTTCAATGGTGAGAAATCATGCTAAAAAAAAAGACGAAAAGCTTGAAGGGCGATCAATTACAAAAATTCAATGATCATATTGTCTTTTATGGTTATTGTAACGCCCCGACCTCTCTCAGCCACGGGTCTTACCAATACCAGCTTCAAGGATCGTCGACTGGTCCCACAGATCACCACAAACCTTTCCGGCATGCTTCGTCCTCGCTCACATGCTGCATGGGAAACTTCCTAGAAGGTCACCCATCCCAAGATTGCTCCCTAGCAAGTGCACTTAATTGTAGAGTTCTTAAGAGTGAACTTCTCGAAAAGAAAGGTGCACCTTTGGTGATATAAGTAGTCACTTCGATCCTTTTAAAGTACACTCAGGGTATTACAATCACCCCAACTTGAAGGGCACAACGTCCTCGTTGTGCCTCACTAACCGACCGACTTATCTGTCCTCTTGACCGCTAGTCTATCTCAGTATCTTTACCCTACTAGGTGACTGGCGATGGACTCTCCATCCATTGGCGCAGCTCAAGGTCGCGGGTCGGCTCTGATACCATCTATAACGCTCTTCAAGGTTCGTCGACTGGCCCCACAAATCATCACAAGTCTTTCCTGCGTATTTCGTCCTCGCTCACATGCTGCCTGAGAAACTTTCCGGGTGGTTACCCATCTCAAGATTGCTCCCCAACAAGCACGCTTAACTGTGGAGTTCTTAAGAGTGGGCTTCCCTAAAAGAAAGGTGCACCTTTGGTGATATGAATAGTCACTTCGATCCTTTTAAACCACACTTGGGGTATTACAGCTATTATATTCCTAATAAAACAGTCTTTTTCAATAGAATTTAAAGGGCCTCTTGGTTCTCAAAAACGGATTGTAAAACCAGATATTGGCATATAAAAATGGATAGAGAATGCACTCCTTTAACTGCTTTTAGTTCCCCTCAAAGATATTATAAGTGGATAGTAATGTCATTTGGTCTTCAAAATGCACCTCAAATATTTCAAGGAAGAATGGATAACATCTTCAAAAATCTTAATTATTGTTGCCTAGTTTACATCGATGACATTCTTATCTTTTCCAAAACCATAGAACAATACAAAGATTACGTTTTATCTGTCACCCAAGGATGCATTGATCATGGTATTACTCTTGGAAAGAATAACTGCATTTATGCCAAACAAGAAATTAAGTTTTAAGGTCTATAAAGAAAAACTGGATAAATCGTCTTACAAAAGCATATTTTAGAAAAAATAGAAAATTTTTTTAAAAAAATTGAAGATAGGAAGTAACTAGAAAAGTTTCTTAGAAGTCATACCTGTGATTCATATTTCATTAGCGACTTAGCCAATTTGAGAAATTCATTGTAGTAGAAACTCAAAAGAGAAGTAAGTTAGACATGGACCTCTAGTGATTCAAAGATTGTTTAAAACTTTGGAAAGATTTGTAAAAATCTTCCTGTGCTTAACTTGCCTAATAAAAAAGAAGATTTAAATCTTGAGACAAATGCTAACAATGAGTACTGGAGTGCAATACTCAAAATCAAAGAAGGAGAAAAACTCTGCAAATATTACAGTAAAATTCATAAAGTAGAATGCAACTACCCCATGATTGGAAAAGAAATCCTTGCAATCATAAGAAGAATTGAAAATTTCTTAATCTTTTAGCCTCAAAACCTCTTACTATTTGAACATTGCAAATGAATACTTGGTTTTGTGAAAAAGAATTTATCAAATATACAAGCGCAAGTGTGACTCCTGCATTAACAATTACGACCTAGCCAGTTTTCTTTCTCTATTATATACAGGGATCGAAGAATTCTTTGACAGATAGTTTGACTCGTAAGCTTGCCAATGGTGATCATTAGAGCAGAACTCCAGCTGAAAAAAAAAGGAAATTCAAAAATGAAATGCCATTACTGTTATGGATATTTTGAAATTTCATACAAAAAGTAGATAATGCTTTGGTCTACCATCTTCTGCCTATCTAATAATACAAAGATTAAGCCTTTTAGTGTTACAAGTGAATTACCTAAAGTGTTTTTGTTATATTTAAGAAAAAATAAGTTCCTATATTCAAGAGAAATGGTTCAACGACTGGTATACAGCCAGCATCAACTACTGTCATAATTATTCATATGATATCTGGGAGTCATGGAGTACTATGATATTCTTTCTTGATAGATCTGGAGTTGGTGGTATGCAATTACTAGCAAATTCAATATCTTCAGATGACCCCATCATGAAAGGGTGGCAATATGGAATGATAGCTTACCTCATAGAAATTCCAGATCCAAAATATGCATTCTTCCCAAGGCTAAGGCCTTTCTACGGGTAGTGACTCTTACAAAGGTAAGGTTATTTACTTCTAGATCTCTTCAATCTTGCACAAGTGGGACCCACACCAGGAGTTTGTTATTATTGTTGTTGTTATTATAAAGACTAACTAAATTTCAATAGTGTATATTTAAAAAGATCCGTTGGATTCTCACATCTCATAATGGCCCAACCGAAATTTCATACAATAGAAATCTATATGTTGAGGTATATTGCACAATAATTGAGTACAAAAATGGAAAATCCAAACCAGCCCATTATTTTGTTCAACTAGTTAATTTAGACAATTCCAATGATAAACAACAAGAATTGTTTCTAGAATGGCAAGAAGTAATTAGTGATCCTATTTTATTAAAAGTCATCGATTTTTATAATATTTATCATCAAATATGGGCATTGATTGAATAAGAAAAACATTAATAAATTGCAGGAACACCACTTTTGTTTATCATAATGATTTCAGCAAACATATGAAGGTAGAAGGAGTAACTTTAGAAGATGTTTTGGATTATCTCCTTGATGTTGAAGTTGGAAAATTCTTATCCAAAAAAGGAAAGAAATATTTCTTAAATTAATCGAAAAATAGTATTTAGAGCACCTTTAACTTGACAAAGATTTTGATAATTATTTGGATAATGATGGACGGGAAGACGTTATAAGATATGGAGGCATGTAGAATTGTAATATGGATGACTAGTCAACATTAAGTGCTCTGAAAAGTGGTTATACCATTATTGTATTATTTTGTTAAGTGTCAAGTTAGCAAAATAATGTAGAAGTTATGTTAGAGAAACTGTAGTCATATGAAAATATCAGTGTATGTATTGTGACTATTAGGGTATCCTATGTAGTCTATCGCCTCTATAAAAAAAGAGGTCGAGTGCTGTGAAAGGATACGGTCATTTGAGCATACCTAAGCAAAAGTGAAGTCGGGTTTCTGCATTTCTCTATAAGCAAGGATCTTTAATGATCTTAGTAGTTTAAGTCCCTCTTCAATCTTTCCATTGAAATATTTCTACTTTCAAGCTTTGAATAAAAGAAGTTTCCCAGTAGGGAACGCCATTTAATCGAATCTTATATCTTAAATATTATAATTTCTTGATTAAAGTCTCACTATCCTTAAAAATATGATAACTTGTTTAGTGACAACAGTCCGAGATAGGAAATGAAATGGATATGGATTGTGCTTGATATAAGGAAGGTGTGGTTGAGAGCAGAATGTCAGGATCCAATGCGGATTAAGTTTAGGTAACAATCAAAACTCTCTAATTAAGTTATATTATTTTACTAAGTACGATGGACCTATAACCAAAGAAAATATAATATTTATAATATAAGTAGTAGATTGTCATAACTAATACTACTAAAGTCATTGTGAGAAGTCTAGTTATTTTAACACAAGAAAATTTCTTTAGGAAACCCCAAAATTAGTTTTGTTGCATATCTTACCCAAATTAGGTATCTTTCTATAATTTTCTAAAGTTTTGGGTCGGAAGTACAAAAGCAAAAACTGTAGAAGGTGGCAAAAAATTAAAAGTGTAAAATCTCAAGATACAAACAAATTAAAACAAAAGAAGCAGAGTTGAAAAAATTATTGTTGAAAACCTGAATGGTAGTAAGTGCCATATACCCATAAGTCACATCTACGATCTATATTGTAGGAGTTACCATATTTTGATAACAGTCCGACATAGGAAATGAAATGGATCTGCGTTGTGTTTGATATAGGGAAGGTTTGGTTGAGAGGACTAAGTTCAGGTAACAGTTAAAACTTTCTAGTTAAACTCTATTATTTTGCTAAGTATGGTGGACCTATAACCAAAGAAAATATACTATTTATGATATAAGTAGTAGATTGTCATAACTAGTACCATTAAAGTCATTGTAAGAAGTCTAGTCACTTTGACACAAGTATATTTCTTTAGAAAATCCAAAAATTAGTTTTGATGCATATCTTACCCAAATTAGGTATCTTTCGAAAATTTTCTGAAGTTTTGGGTCGGAAATACGAAAGCAAAAACTTTAGAAGCTGCCAAAAAATTAAAAGTGTAAAACCTCAAGGTACAAAAAAATTAAAACAAAAGAAATAGAGGAAAAATTATTATCAAAAACCTAAAGGGTGGTAAGTGCCATATACCTACAAGCCACATCTATGATCTATATTACTGGGAGTTACCATAATTACTGTGATTACCGTTTTGCAAAAATCACTTTGCCAGTTGGCTATATATAAATGTCATCATTTTATTTAAATTCCACTGCTTGGCATATCAAATTATCCATATGTAACCAATACTACTATATATTTATTTTTCTAAAGTCAAAATTGATTTTCTAGAAACTAAATCTTTGAGTTCACATTAACAAATGGAAATTAAACATATGAAACTGAAATATGGTAGTGAACTAACCTTTTTTCAATTAAAAAATTATTTTATTGCTTGTGTGTTCAAAAATGGTAAAAAATCTCAGGTATTCCTTTTCTTTTGAAGATAACCGATAATAAATAACAAAACAGGCGAGAAATCCAGTGTAAAATGTAATCTGTATGATCACTATTCATTAACTAATTTGAAAAATAAAGGGGACAAAAGCTAGAAAAACTTTGTTTGAATGATAGATTATTACAATTACACGGCATAGAAAACCTGAATAAGATTATAAGACTTTTGGTTTCCATTTACAATAAAATAAAACTTTTCCATTTTACCTAAAGTTTAATCTTGCTTAGCTTATCCAATTTTATATATATATATATATATATATATATATAATATATATATATATATATATATATATATATATATGTATGTGTGTGTATATATTATATATATATATATATATATATATATATATATATATATATATATATATTATATATATATATATATACATATATATATATATATATATATATATATATATATATATATATATATATATATATATATATATATATATATAGATATATATATATATATATATATATATATATTATATATATATATATATATATATATATATATATATATATACAACTCATATTTTCAGTTGTTTGGTAAAAGGGAAAATGAAGTTTATGGAAAATGAGTGTGATTAGCAAAAAATGAATAACAAAGCTAAAAAGAAGCACATTAGTGAAAAAACAAAAATAAGTACGATATTAAGAAAAATGGGAATTTATATTTTGTTCTTTGGGGAATTATATTACAATAGTGGTGTCATCCAGATCAAAGTTGACGCTAACAACGCTTATCAATTTCCCACCTTCGAGTAAGATTCCAAACAAAGCAGAGGAGAAACCTAGTGAGTTTTTCTATCTTCTTAACCCTGACGATAAATTGCGGAGTGTTTTGAATTTCAACGAAATCACGGCTGTTAGATTCATCGGCATCGGTATCGGTATCAACATGGAGATCATACAGTTTCGCTAATATTTAACATGCTACCTTAATCTTCGAATTATATGCCACTGCCTTAATCTTCAAACCACATGTCGAGTAAATAGACACGGAAGGGAGAAAGAATGTAAAACCGTGTGAGCGCCAAAAAAACGTAAAATCAACTTACGAAGGGAAGATATTTTCTTTCATTTTAGGAAAATAATTTTTCCCTGAAAACAAATTTACCCTCCTTATTTTACGAAACACCGTAAAATGAGAAAAGCATTTTCTGGAAAAATGATTTTCACCTCTGCCAAATATACCCTAAATGTTTTAATAGGTGCACATCCTCTTTGACCTTTATCAAAATGTGACTATAAGGTGGGGTACAAGCGGGCTAGGGCATGAGGGTAGTCTTAAGAGACTAGGCTTTAAAACCTAATAACTTCTAAGCCAGAATACTAACTCACTGGATAATTTATGTTATGATCCTTGCATTTGGAATCTTGCAGTGAGAGAAAAGCTTAAGAAATCATACATCAGTGAAGCTATGTGCTTGTTTAAATTGAGCTAGCTAACATATAGCGGCAAGTTTCATCCTATAATTTTACAATAAAAAAAATCCTCCATCGTTTCAAGCCCCACTAGAATCTCCGAATCATTAGGATCATACGATCATATTATTTTTTTTTCCAAATAATGCATACTAGGGTTATAATGTGATTATACGATCCTATGCACCAGTCACGATCCTAAAGAAATGTAATACAAACAACATCACCACCACCACATTCCTGTGTGGGCCCTGCTTTTGTAGGGCTTTGGGAGATCCATATATTGGCAACCTTACCTCAACAAGAATTACTACCTGTAAAGAGGCTGATTCAAAGAGACCCGCAAAAAGATTTTGTGAAAGTATTTTATAGAAAAAACCAAGGATAAGCAGAAAGGGATAAATTAAGAAATACTAATAAATGAGGTGACATCAACTATGTAAAATATAAGTACATAAGTACAATATAGTAGAGAAAAGTACTATACCTTAACAAACAAAGGTAAGCAAACAATATATCTTCCCATATGTATGTACTACTTGCGTACAAACACGACATATGGAAAACAAATCCAAAAACACACTTTAACCAAAACCTACCCTATTACAACCGAATGACACCTGAGAGGTTATTTCCCTATGAACTAAGACTTTAATCCTACCTCGCCATAATCTCCTATCTTGAGTCATATGATCTGTCAACCCTACAACTTTCAAGTCCTTTTTACTCACCTTTTTCAAGCTCGTCTTGGGTCGTTCCCTCCTCTTTCTACTTTCGATGATATTAATCGTCTCACATCATCTAACTGTAGCATGCACACTCCTTCGCACATGACCAAGCTATCTAAGTCTAGTTTCTCTCATCTTATCTTTGGTGGGAGCCACTTTAACTAAGCTTCCAATTACTTCATTCCTAATTCTAACCGCCCTCGTATAACCACACATTCATCTAATCATCCTCATCTCTACTACCATCCCAAAGAAATGCAATAATATCATACACTTTTGTTCTCAAGAATTCTTTATCAGAATGCAGATTTTGCAGAAAAATTGTATACAATATATACCTAATTGGAATTTCTATTTAATTATGTCTGTTTATTGAGATATTTATTATTATAGAAATAGTTTATTATTATTTCCACTATTTGAATCTTGCGATCCTTGACCCCATTCTTGATCTAACCCTAAAAGAATTCTAATCGATTCTAATAGAATCCCAATTCTAATAACTTGGTTATAATACGACAATTTAACTAAGAGGTTTTAGAATTTCATATTTTTAAGTGTAAAAGGATACTTTACAAGTTGATGGAAACTATTCACAGAAATTTAAAGCCGGGCTAGGGGGCAAAATACAAAATTCCAAAAAAAGGCCCAAAGAGCGCATACAATTGATTTTTTTAAAGACAATTAAAAAGGGCAAAAATCTATTTCTTTCCTTATAGAGTAGCCAATTTTCCTTATATTCCGCCCTTTGCTTTCACTGCCTCATCCTTCAACATCTCAAACATACATACACACTTTCTTTGCCTCTCTATCTTCTTCTGTTTGTCCAACAAACGCAGAAAAAAAAAAAAAAAAAAAGGCTAAGAGAAGGGGCGAGATTGAAGATGGTAATGTTAATGGTGATGTAAAAGTAAAGAAGCAAAGGATGAAATGGACTGATGATCTCCATCAATAATTCCTAGATGCTGTTGCCATTTTGGGTGGCGAAGATTGTAAGCCCAAATTGATCTTTTTTTTCCTTTTTCTATTCAAATCTCGCAAAGTGGAATCCACAGACAAAGTTGTTTTAGTAGGTTTTGTTATGTGTAAATGATTTTTTCCCCTACCAAGAGTGCCATTTTTATAGTATTGTATATAAAACTTTTGTCTGGAGAAGAGACCAATTTATCCTTTTCATATATATGGATTTATAATCCAATTTCTATTTAGAATTTAAAAGCATCAAAATTGGGGACATGCGGCAGTTTTCTCTGCACTCCCTTAATATTGAATCTATTTGTGTATGAGAGTTTGTGTGTTTGTGTTGAATATAAGTGCATGAATTGAAAGGGTTAAACATGGTTGTCCTGGCCAATTGAGTGCTTAATTAACTTACATGCGAATTTTTTGCCATGCTAAATGCACAAGTCTCTTAAATTTTAAGTAAAATACTTATCTTGAGAAAAGAAAGATTAGTTCATCTCTTTATGTCAACATATCAATGCATATGTAGTTCAATTTTACACTGAGATCTAAAGGGCTAGCAATTAAACAGGGTTAGATCACAAGTACTTTCCCCCCTCTATGCAGTCATACATGTTCTTCTCTACATTAATGTGCCTGGGTACGGTGTATACATATTCTTTCATATTTTTTGGTCTATGAATTATACGGGTTAAAACATGGTTGTGAAAATTTGATTGAGTACAACTCACATGTTTTTTTCCTTCCTTCCCAAATGCATTGATCCTTCATATCAACTACTGATATCTTTTTTTTATCCAAAACGAGATTATTACCTTTCTCTATGTTTCGAGATATCCACATATTTGCTATCCAATTTATATTCAGAATTCAAAAGGATTCGAACAAAATGGTAGAATTTATACTTGTTATTTTTCTCTGTATCTCGGCCTTTCTTTTTTTTTTGGGGTGTGTTGCTTGTATTGTCTTAATTATGTGAAGATGGGTTTAACATGGTTGATTATGGTAAGTTTATTGAATAATGTAATTTACATGTGGATATCCCTTTTCTTTTTTATAGCCTTTTTCTATAATCCCTTCAATGGGCCCCGTCACCCCTTCATTGTATGTGTATATTCAGCATAAGTGCAAAGTAAGTATGTGCATTTTTTATTTAGACGCAACACCTAAGGTGATATCTTGTATCAAGAGATCAGAAGGCGTAACAACATATAGGCAGTCTAGCATAAAACTAGAGTTTACAACTTGATATTTGACTCTTTGTTTACTTTTTGTTTCATATATCCCAAAATCTAGATGTAACGCAAATTACGACAAAGGCATCTAGTTCGAGGTAAAATTCGCTTAATAGCATCCACAATTGATTAAAAATTTGTCTTCATTGATATATATGATTTTTTTAAATGTAGGCAATCTAGTATAAAACTATTTTGATGAAAATTTAAGTTCTCTTTAGTTTAAATGTCTCATTTGTTTGCCCTTTAATTTTGTTGTGAATATTCGTGAAAGAGTGTGTCCATCAAATGAAACAATTGTCATAAAATCAATTTTACAAGCTTAAATGTCTCTATGTTTTGATACACTTCAATAATATGATAAATTTTGAATTGAAATATTACCGATAAATGTGTGTGAAAGTGATTTTTTTCCCTTTTCAACAGACAACAACGAATATTTTTTTGAGTCTGGGTTATTTCGATATATTTATTTGAGATACATTTCCTTATTAGAGTTTAGAAGAGTCAAGTAAACTGCTACAGTATTTAATATTGATTAATCTGATCAAGTACGCAATTTGAAGATTGATTTTGTGATAGATGAGTAAATTTATTAATCTGATCAAGTACTGCAGTTTTCTAATCATAGTTCGATAATTAATTTCATTACAGAACAATTAATTAAACTACATTTCCTCAAATACGCAAGTACATATAGTAATTTGAAAGCCTGTTTAAGTCCTTTCAACATGTTGACATACATGCCGTTGCAGACGTCGTTGCGACGGTATGTATTGGTCAAATCGAGCAACCATGCATGATTGTACGAGAATTAACTTAAGTTAATTACTTAATTAGATGTGATAAAACATTACTTAGCTCCCTCCATACATTTGGCTTGTGCCGTATTAATTCACTTATAAAGCTTTCACATTGAAAACGGAACCTCTGTCACTGTTTACTAATGTTTATATATAAAGATAATTGGTGAGGTATGAGCAGGACTGTTGATCTAGAGAGTACACAGCCATAAAAGGGGGGTGAATTGTGGTGTCCGATTTTCACAACTTTTCTGGCAAACACTCTTAGACCCTGTTCGCACAGGCAGTTTCTGAGTTGTGCAGAAGCGAAAATCCAACGAAATTAAATGCGGAAATAACGGACACAGAATTTTTACGTGGAAAACACCTCTAGCCCAACTGAGGTGAAAAAAAACCACGACCTACCTTGTGTAGGATTTAACCACTTCACTAAACGGCTGAATATGTTACAATAGTAACACACCTTGTTACAAATTGCAACTCACGTAACCGTTTTCCCTAAAGCCAGTTACCTCACGTCCAAAAGTCCACTTGACTTAGGACACACTCACCTCACTTTTGTAAAAGAGAGATTACAAAGAAACACCCTATTACAATACTTCTCAACTAAGCTAATATAGGTACAATGAAGTCCTAGTATGCCAACTTTGAAAGCTCAAAAACATCACTCACTTGACTCGGTTTTCTTTTGAAAATTTAAAGCTCTTGAACACTGAATTTTTGCTCCTGAAAAACCGATGTGTCAATGAGTTGTAGAATGCAACTTCTTATAGAGAACTTTGTAAGGCAAGACGATTTATTTTCTCATATTTTTTTCTCAGATTTGGAAAATAAAATCCCTAAAGGAAACAGAGTCCTTTAGCCGCAAGTAGTGGAGTAACGTGAGTTGAAAAAATTCCTTAACCGCTTGAGTAAGGCGGTAGTTCTCAGCCACGAGAATTCAATCACTAGCCCATGATTTTCTCAACAAACTTATCCACTTGCCAAAAATTAGAGATTCTTTTTATTCAAAAAGATCTTGCAGATCTCCTTAGATTTAGTTAAAGATAACCGTTTGGGGTTAAAATACTCCACAGAAAATCTTGCTTGCAAATCTCGGAGATGCTGCCCAAAAGCAGAGAGAGAATCGTGTAAAACCATTTTTCGCAGCTTAGTTTGGGAGCACCCTGACCACCCTGTTTCCAGGACTGTTATGAAAATGTGATCCAAAATATCTTCCAAAAAGCAAAACCGTTTCAAGTAAGTAGTAAGTCAAGACTTTCTAATTGGCATATTAACAAGAGTCTAAAAAGATAAAACCTAAATCAAACCAAGACTTCTTGTTATAACAACCAGTCATCTTGCAGAAAGACGAATTGCTGCTTCAAACACTTCGCAGATCCTGTTCCTTACGGTTGCACTTATATCGCTGAATTGAGGACCTGTTCTTAATCATCTATTAGTCAAGCAATTTTAAGGCATTGAGAATAGCAGTGAGAACCTGTTTGGAGAGCCTGTTTGGGACAACAACACTTGGATTTGTTATCATCAAAACCTTATACATCATAACAATTTCCCCCTTTTTGATGATGACAAATCAAGTGACCATATTGACTTTCAAAGACAAACGAAGTGATTAGTGCCAATTATTCATAGGATCGAAAATTCACAGGAGGCAGCTAGCATCAAAAAATTGTAAGAAAATCAACTCTTCCATGGCAAAACTAAAACAGCATTGGTCATCCTATCTTCCCCCTTTTGGCATCATTAAAAAGGAAGGGGTAAACAGTCAAACAGAGGGTATTTGCTATCACCACCACTTGGGTAATGGAGGAAAGTCAACATGCGATACACTCAAGTGTTTTAGTACGGTAATGAGATTGGCCATCCTAGTCACACATAAGCAATTCACAACAAGAAACAAGTAAGGCAAAGCCAATCAAAAACAAGATAACTGTTATTTGCCAAAGGGGTGCAACATAGAGTGCGAATCCAGAGACAGCAAAAGGGAGAAAACCAAGAGAAGAGACAGATGA
This sequence comes from Carnegiea gigantea, assembly GCA_029747015.1. Classification (NCBI taxonomy): domain Eukaryota; kingdom Viridiplantae; phylum Streptophyta; class Magnoliopsida; order Caryophyllales; family Cactaceae; genus Carnegiea; species Carnegiea gigantea. The sequence continues at coordinate 349,957 of JAKOGI010000850.1, read as the reverse complement.
GGCCAATAGAACAGCCTACAAGAACAGCCTACAAGGGATGATCATGGAGCAGGAGGGGAGAATTTTGCTGAGAGGGAAGAGAGAAGAGCGAGGATATCTTCATGGCGTTTGGCATTGAGAGCCTTTTCCTCGTCCAGGGCAGCCTTCACCGCAGTAAGCTCAGCATTTAGGCTGGAGTTTTCCTCCAGAGCAGCCTCAACTTTGACTGAGGAACTGCCAGAAACAGGAGGACGGGGTGTTTTGGTCCCCTGTTCAGAGGCAGATCCCTCAACCAAGGTATATCCACACCCCATAAGGGTGTTACTCCCGATTTCATCTATAAATTGAGCTCCCACTTTTTTCTGTAACTCCACCCCAAAGTGCTCAAAAACACAAGTCAGGAGGAAGCCATACCCAAGGTCATGTTCCCTGGAGATGTTCGCAATCCTTTCAATATAACGAATCATGATGGTAGGAAGATTGATTTCCTCCTCCCTGTCCATCAGATCCACAAGGCACTGATCCATAGCATCTGTAAGACTGTGGCCCTGGCCCCTGGGGATGACATTCTTGATAATAAACCAAAACAGTAACTGATGAATGGATGTCATATCCCCTTTCTTCACTGAATGGGGTGTTTTCAGGCGTGTTTGCTGGCTGAATTTTTGGAAAAGCTCCAAAAGCCTTGCTGTCCCAAGAACAAACTTACTTCCCTCAGATACACATCAAAACCCGTGGAGGGAATCCCCAAAATCTTCCCTAGTGTCTTCGCATCAAAGCGAAGCTGCTTCCCACTGATAGTACTAGTCACCACTCCTTCGGTGACTGAGCAGTTGGCATAAAACTCTGCCAACTCATGGACAGAACACCCCAGCTGGGTGTTTGTGAACAGCTCAAACCAACCCTGAACACGAAACTTTTGCAGAAACACCCCAAGACCTTGTTCCTCAAAGTACTTGACTTTGACGATTTTTTCCCTGACTACCCGTCTCTGAAGCAGTTGAGTAAGCTTGGCTGAAATAGGAAAAGGGGTAAATTTCTTAGCTTTGTTAGGACGAGGCTCAGTAGGGGTGTCTTCAGCCCGACCTTATTTGGAGGCTTGTTTGGAAGAGGCTTTTCGTTTACTGGGGGTTTTTGTGGGTAATGGTTTGAAGGAGGTAGAGTGGAGGCTTGCTGGAAAATTGGCAAGGGGGACTCAGATATGGGTTCAGGCAAGGGCTTGTCCTCTGAGGATTCTAAAAACATGGGGGTGTCCTATTTGAAAGAGGTGTTCTCAATATCATTATCAGAGGAACCCTCAGAAGAGGAATTAGTTTCCTCAATCACGGGAGAAGACTGTTTCACAGGTCAGGGTGTGGCTTGAAAGGCTATTCTGGCCGATTTTCTGGTTGGCCTGGTTGTGGGTTTGGCCTGAGAGAGGATTTTTGATTGTGGTTGGGCAGGGGTTTCAGCTTTTGTGGATTCTTCAGTTTGGCCATTTTTGGGCCTCGATGGGGTTCTTAATCTTGGCATCCTACTGTGCCTAGCCATAACTTTGTATCTTTTCCGTTTTTTATCGGTTTGTTGTACCGGCGTTGCTTGTTCAGTCTCAGCGGGGGACACCTCCATTCTACCACCACTTCCCCCTGTCTCATTTGACTTATCTTCCGAGTCATCCTTCACATCATCTCCTAGGTCATCCTTAAATACCGAGTCAAAGGTCTCAGACCCTGTTTCGGCCCCTGTTTCCTGTTCGGGAAACAACCCGAAAGAGTATGACTCAATTAAATAGATGTCACCCAAGTCATTCTTAGGCAAAAAGAACTCATCTTTAGCCCCAATTTCCTCACTAGACTCCCTAATCGGTTCTTGTTCCTCTCCAGATTTCAGACATGCATCAGATTCTCCAAACAGGACCAAGCTCCACCCAAAATCATAGGGGATATCCTCTAATTTTAGACCTATTGTCTTGAGGTCTATGCTTTTCAGGAATCCAAAAGGTTATAGAGAATGGGGCGAGAAGGTCCAGCAGATTCACCTTCAATTAGAGCTGCTAGAAATTACGAGGGAGAAAGCAGGGCTGTAGCTGTTTGTGGTGCTGTAATCGGTGACTGGCTTCCCTGAATCAAGGACAAAGAGTTCTTGTTGCCGATGGGAGATACCATTTTTTGCAAGAAGTAGGAGAGAGATTAGGGTTTTGTGAGAGAAATTCCAAAGCAAGAAGTTGAAGTGAGGTGGAGGTGAGAGAAAGGAGCGAATTGGGGAAGGTTTTAAAGAGGGAAGTATACGAGATCTTTAAAAGATTTGCCCGTTGTAACGGACTTATCATTAAGTTTCAGCTGCGCATGCCTCGGGAAGGATGAGAGATTTAATTCTGAACAACTAGTTGCACACGTTTGACAAACAAGAGGCGTACCTATTTCTGGCGCTTGTTCTTGAGGTTACTTGCTCGGTAACATGGGACAATAAGGGCAATCTCATTAGACCTCAATGAGTGTCAACAGGCTGCAAACCACACATATGCTAAAAATAGCACAGAAATTGATTGCAAACAAAATTTTTAACATATTGAACCCGTAGCCTTTAAACATTACCAACAGGGAGAGAGAACAAGACGATCAAGCTGTTTTAATTAAACCTAGTTCGAGTCTATTCCTCTCAAATTGTTCTCTACTCAGTGCCTTGGTAAATATATCAGCAATTTGATTTTCTGTGGCACAAAAATTCATTGAGATTAATCCTTTTTCAACATTGTCTCTTAAAAAATGATGGCGAATGTCAATATGTTTTGTTCTTTTGTGTTGACATGGATTTTTGGCAATGTTAATTGCACTTGTATTGTCACAATAAATAGGAATGCATCCTATGTCAACACAAAAATCCTTGAGTTGTTGCCTTATCCATAATAATTGAGCACAACAGGATGCAGCTGCCATGTATTCAGCTTCTGCTGTGGACAAAGCAACAGAGAGTTGTTTCTTGGTTGCCCAAGATACCAAACAGGTCCAAGAAAATGAGCCATACCTGAGGTGCTTTTGCTATCAACCAAGAAACCTGCATAATCAGCATCAGCATACCCAACAAGATCAAAGTTGCAACCTCTAGGATACCACAAGGCTAGATCAGGTGTATGTTTTAAATATCTTAAAATTCGTTTAACAGCCTTTAGATGAGTTTCTTTAGGCTTAGACTGAAAACGGGCACATAAACCAACACTGAAAACAATGTCAGGTCTACTAGCAGTTAGGTATAGGAGTGACCCTATCATGCCCCTGTAGGATTTCTCCTCAACTGAGGGACTTCCATCATCCATTACCAACCTGGTTGAGGGAGAGATGGGAGTATCAATGGGCTTGGCCGACTCCATCCCAAAACGCTTAAGTAACTCCTTGACATACTTTTGTTGATGGATCATGGTGCCGTTTGAAGTTTGCTTGATTTGCAAGCCTAAAAAGAAATTAAGCTCACCCATCATGCTCATTTCAAACTCACTCCTCATCATTTTTGAAAATTCGTTGCACAAATCATGATGAGTTACACCAAATATGATGTCATCGACATATACTTGGACAATCAACAAATGTTCCCCCTTAGATTTTAGAAACAAGGTATTATCTACCTTGCCTCTTCTGAAATTATTTTCCAATAAGAAACTTGACAACCGCTCATACCAAGCTCTGGGAGCTTGTTTTAAATCATAAAGTGCTTTGTCATGTTTGAAAACATGGTTAGGAAATTCATCACTTTCAAAACCAGGGGGCTGTTTGACATACACTTCTTCTTTGAGGTATCCATTTAGAAACGCACTTTTGACATCCATTTGATACAACTTGATCTCCCTATGGGCGGGAAAGGCTGCCAAGATTCGAATAGCCTCAATCCTTGCAACAGGTGCAAAGGTTTCTTCATAATCAATTCCCTCTTCTTGGTTGTAGCCTTGAACCACCAGCCGGGCCTTGTTCCTAGTGACTGTTCCGCACTCATCAAGTTTGTTACAGACCACCCACTTGGTTCCAATGATTGTTCTATCCTCCGGCCATGGCACAAGGTGCCATACCTTGTTCCTTTCAAACTGATGAAGCCCTTCTTGCATAGCTGTGACCCAATCTGAATCTGCAAGAGCTTCATTGATATTCTTTGGCTCAATTTTTGAGAGAAAAGCATAGAAGGCACAGAAATTTTTGAGCTTGGATCTAGTTTGCACTCCTACATTAATGTCAGATAAAATTTGATCAAGGGGGTGCGAACTTTGGTGCTTCCATAGTCGTGGAGTAAGTGGGTCCACAGACACACTCTCCATCCTGGCTGGAATGCTCAGTGAAACAGGTTCAAAACCTGTTTTCGAGCCTGTTTGGAAACCTGTTTCTGAACTTATTCCTGAAGGATTCGGCTGATGTTGTCCCGAACAGGGTTCCACACTGTTTCCCCCTGTTTGGTTCACACCTTGCCTACCTCCCTGAAGAACAGCTTCAGACCCTGATCCTTCAGTGGAATCCTTACCTTGTTCATCTTAGAGCAACAAGTCTTTTCTAACAAGACCTAGTTCAAGGTCTTCCTCCTGTGCATCATTCTCACTTAGAGAGTTAGTTTCATCAAAAAGCACATGCACACTTTCCTCAACACACAAGGTTCTCTTATTAAACACTTTGTATGCCTTACTATGCGAGGAATAACCAAGGAATATTGCCTCATCACTCCTTGGATCAAATTTCCCTAAGGCATCCTTCCCATTATTATGCACAAAACATTTACAACCAAATACTCTCAAATGCATAATATTGGGTTTTCTTCCCTTGAGGAGTTCATAAGGCGTTTTGTTAAGAAGAGGTCTAATCATGCATCTATTTATAATGTAACATGATGTGTTCAAAGCTTCAGCCCAAAAATTTCTAGGAAGACCACCAGCAACAAGCATTGTTCTAGTCATGTCTTCTAGAGTACGATTTTTGCGTTCTACCACCCCGTTCTGTTAGGGTGTTCTTGGGGCTGAGAAGTTGTGGTCTACACCATGCTCATTACAATAGTTAATAAAGCTTGAATTCTCAAATTCCATACCATGATCAGACCTTAAGCCAACCAATGAGTGTCCTACTCTCTTTTCAATCCTTTTAATAAGTGCAAGAAATTTCTCAAATGTTTCATCTTTGGACGCTAAGAACAGGGTCCAAGTGAAACAAGAGTAGTCATCCACTATCACAAGCACATACCTCTTTCCACCTCTGCTCATGATCCTCATTGGACCACATAGATCCATATGTAGCAATTCAAGAGGTCGGATAGTGCTTACATAATTTTTAGATTTAAAAGAATTTCTGACTTGTTTGCCTTTGGCACATGCATCACATACCTTGTCATCATTGAATTTGATGGAAGGTAAGCCAACCACTAAGTCTTTGGTTACAAGTTTATTCAAAAGCAAGTGGCTTGCATGACCTAGTCTTTTATGCCAAAGCATAACATCATCATTTAAGGCACTCAAACAAGTCAAATTATTTTAGGGAAGAGTAGAAATACACACTTTATAAACATTTTTGTGTCGCTTCCCCCTCAACACAACATCTCCTGTGTTCATATTAACAACCAAGCAACGTGTTGGAGAGAACACTACTAGGTTGTCTTTGTCACACAGTTGGGACACACTTAGTAAGTTGTGTTTTAATCCATCCACAAAATAAACATTGTCAATTGAATGGGAGAGTGACTCACCTATCTTACCTATACCGACAATTGTCCCGGATTTGCCGTTTTCAAATGCCACACTTCCTCCTTCTGAAGCTGTAAGTGAGAGAAAATTGGATTTTTCACCAGTTATATGCCTCGAACACCCACTGTCAACATACTATAGCTGCTTGTTCCCTAGGTTGTTCCCCGAGCTGTTTGCTGGGTTGTTTTCTCTCACTTCAGCCTGCAAAACAAATCAAAAGTTAGTTTTGGGAACCCAGATCCACTTGGGTCCTATTCCTTTAGATGTACAAATCTCATCTTTCCTAACCCATATTTGTCTTACATAAACTGTGTTTCTTTCAATGGCATACTTTCTCGAAGGACAAGTATAACGGTAATGACCCGTTTTACCACAGTGATAACATACAATATTCTCAGATAATCCTACGTATTTTCTATTCACTGGGTAGGTCATCTGCTTAGGCACAAAACCTAGTCCTCTTCTATTTCGACTGTGATGTGTGTTTAACCATTCAAGCGCTCTTGAGAACCTGTTCCAGAGCTTGTTTGTAGCAAGGTCGGATTCCATTTGTTTTATTTTCTCAAGCAAGTTTTTGTTTTCTCCCAGCAAGGATTCGACCTTTCCTTTTAAGTCAAGGGATTCCTTTTCCAGCTCAGTCAGATTAATGGAACAAGTCTCTTCTTTCATGAGTAGGGTGTCTTTAAGCACATTAATGTTTTCATGTAAGGCAAGTGTCTCTTTGTCAACTTCAAGCTTTTCCATTTTAAGAGTTTCATTTTCAAGTTCTAGGTCTCGAACATCCCTTTTTAACTCAGCACATATATCCATTATAGTGCACACCAATTCTTCAAGGGTTGATTTATTGAGACCACATACCTTGTTCTTGAGTTGAGTTAGACTGTTTGTTGATTCATCATCTGAATCAGTGTCACTTCTTGCCATGAGTGCTACATCAGCTTCCTCGACTTCAGACCCTTCCTCATCCTCGCTTGAATCACCCTAGGCTGCTAGCATAGCTTTTGAGGATCGTTTCACTGAGCTGCTTACACCCTGTTTCCTGCCCTATTTTCTAGGGTGTTTGGGTTCTTGTTCTTCCTTGAGCAGTGGGTAGTTTCTCATAATATGGTCTAGCTTGCCACACTTGAAGCATCCAGAGAACTGTTTCTGAGAGGTGTTCCTGGCCTTGCTGAAGTCCTTCCGTTTGCTGTTTTCTTTAACTTTCTTGAAGAACTTCTTAAATTTTTGAGTTATCATGGCAATCTCCTCTCATCAGAATCAGAATCATCTTCTAAGGCCTTTAGTGCAAGACCTCGATCTCTCTTTATCTCATCTTTCTGCTGAGAATTTTTTCTAAGTTCATACATTTGGAGATTGCCAATCAGCTCATCTAGGGTGATCTTGTTCATGTCCTTAGCTTCTTGGATGGCCGTTACTTTCGCTTCCTAAGAATGAGGTAAAATTCTTAGGATTTTCCTCACCAATTCTTCGGTGGTGAAGGATTTTCCCAGGGATTTCAACTCATTCGTTATGTGAGTGAAGCGAGTGTACATGTCCATCACACTTTCACGATCACCCATCTCAAACAGCTCATATTTTCTCATAAGCAATTCAATCCGGGATTGCTTTACCTGATTGGTCCCTTCGTGAGCTACTTGTAAAGCATCCCAGATTTCCTTAGCAGACCCACATTCAGATATGCGAGTATATTCATCAGGACCTAGGCCGAAATATAGAAGTTTCTTGGCCTTGGCATTCTTCTCCATCATTTTGTAATCTTCAGTATTGAATTCTTCAAGCTCCTTGAGAATTGACTTTCCATCTTCAGTTGTTTTCTTAGGGATGAGTGGTCCATCCTTGGTGAGCATCCACAACTCATAGTCCTCGACTTGGATGTAGTTTTCCATCCTATTTTTCCACCACCTGTAATGTTGGCCATTAAAGTATGGTGGTTGAGTTATGGATTGACCTTCAAGTATGCCTTGTGGGGTACTCATCTTCAAGGATCTCTCAAGGTGTTAGCCTTTCAAAGGAGAACCTGCTCTGATACCACTTGTTGATCTAGAGAGTACACAGCCACAAGAGGGGGTTGAATTATGGTGTCCGATTTTCGCAACTTTTCTAGCAAATAGTCTTAGACCCTGTTCGCACAGGCTGTTTCTGAGTTGTGCAGAAGCGAAAATCCAACGAAATTGAATGCGGAAATAATGGACACAGGATTTTTGCGTGGAAAACACCCCAACTGAGGTGAAAAAAGACCACGACCTACCTCGTGTAGGATTTAACCACTTCACCAAACGGGCTGAATACGTTACAATAGTAACACACCTTGTTACAAATTGCAACCCACATAACCGTCTTCCCTAAAACCGGTTACCCCACGTCCAAAAGTCCACTTGACTTAGGACACACTCACCTCACTTTTATAAAAGAGAGATTACAAAGAAACACCCTATTACAATACTTCTCAACTAAGCTAATATAGGGTACAATGAAGTCCTAGTATGCCAACTTTGAAAGCTCAAAAACATCACTCACTTGACTCAGTTTTCTTTTGAAAATTTAAAGCTCTTGAACACTGAATTTTTGCTCCTGAAAAACCGATGTGTCAATGAGTTGTAGAAAGCAACTTCTTGTAGAGAACTTTGTAAGGCAAGACGATTTATTTTCTCATATTTTTTTCTCAGATTTGGAAAACAAAATCCCTAAAGGAAATAGAGTCCTTTAGCCGCAAGTAGTGGAGTAACGTGAGCTGGAAAAATTCCTTAACCGCTTGAGTAAGGCGGTAGTTCTCAGCCACAAGGATTCAACCACTAGCCCATGATTTTCTCAACAAACTTATCCACTTGCCAAAAATTAGAGATTCTTTTTATTCAAAAAGATCTTGCAGATCCCCTTAGATTTAGTTAAAGATAACCGTTTGGGGTTAAAATACTCCGCAGAAAACCTTGCTTGCAAATCTCGGAGATGCTGCCCAAAATCAGAGAGAGAATCGTGTAAAACCATTTTTCGCAGCTTAGTCTGGGAACACCCTGACCGCCCTATTTCCAGGACTGTTCTGAAAAGGTGATCCAAAATATCTTCCAAAAAGCAAAACCGTTTCAAGTAAGTGGTAAGTCAAGACTTTCTAATTGGCATATTAACAAGAGTCTAAAAAGATAAAACCTAAATTAAACCAAGACTTCTTGTTCTAACGACCAGTCATCTTGTAGAAAGACGAATTGCTACTTCAAACACTTCGCAGATCCTGTTCCTTACGGCTGTACTTATATCGCTGAATTGAGGAGCTGTTCTTAATCATCCATTAGTCAAGCAATTCTAAGGCATTGAGAACAGCAGTAAGAACCTATTTGGAGAGCCTGTTTGGGACAACAATACTTGGATTTATTATCATCAAAACCTTATACATCATAACAAGGACACTGTCCCTCCATGGCTTTCCTAGGTTTTTTTTAAAGAGGAAAAAAAAAGGATTGTCCCTTATTATACTGATTTTTCCAAACATTTGCTAAGTTTGTTTGAATTCGTGCTCTTTAGAAATTTAGATATAGATTTGTAAAATGTTAGCTCTAAAAATATATATATTTTAAAATGATAAGTACAATACTCATTAGATAGCCTACTCTCAAATGTTGTAACTAAAAAGTTTTAAAATGTTTATTTATAATGAAAATATGCATGAAGGTATTTTGCATAGTACATAGTAGTTCTAGACTTGTATAGTCCATTACTGATTGACAAATACCATTACTAAGTATTGGATTTAACCAAAACACAATTAAGAAGTTTGTTGTTCAACCTTTTACGTTGTCTGAAAAGAGCATTTTGGTTATTTCAACATTTTGGTTAATCGAAGATTTCAGTTCGTCCAAACTCAAAATGTAACCAAACCAAAGAGGCCAATTAATGATTTTTGGTGTGACTAACTGGTTTTTCAGTTCGTTTATCAATTAACCATTCACATATAGTAAAAAAGTGTACTTCTGTATCTAAAGTTTTCATTTTTCATGTTTAAATTTTTTTTATAAAAACTACATTTTGGTTACCAATTACAGATAATGAAAAAAGTGCAATTCCTTAATTACCTATTTTTTTTAATTTTATGTTTAAATTTTTTTAAAAAAATTAATTTCATTTTGGTTATCCTCTGGTTAACCAAATTTTCAACTTGTTCGAATTGTAACCAAATTTTTTTCGGTTTGTTAATTGAACAAATGTTTTCTAGAAAGCTATCCACTTTTCGATTCTATTTTTTTCTATTTTTGGGTTGATATTTGATTTTGGGTTTTTTCACATCTCTATTGTTGATAGGTAAATATGTATTGTATTGTTCTGTCATTTTGGCTTCGATTTCCAAGTTTCTAATATTAATTAAGTTACAAAATTCTTAGATGAGACTATTTTATGAAAGTATTATGGTGATAAGTGCCTTACATAAGATGGCTTTTTCGGGATTTAAGATTGACTAGTCACTTATTTAAATTATTTTCTAATTTACGAGTGATTAAGTAATAGGGATAGCTTAACAAAAAATATTCTACATATAATGATTAGTCATCCTACAATTATTAGAAGCCAACCTAAGTGGGTTCTCCTTACAATATATATATATATATTTTTATAAGTAAGATAGCCCTATGTAAGAGCTACTATTGATTTTATTGTTTGATCAATTTAAAAGGGGGGGAAAAAAGAAATTTGAACGTAATTATCTAAGGAATCTTAAATTTTAAATTCAAATTTTAAGATGTATTCTTTTGAGCTGACGCAAAATGACATGATTATCTCAAAGGAAAAAGTGCACCGAAGATTAACTCATAGCCCTCACTCTGATTTTTTTTTTTCAATTGTTAGCTTCCTATTGGTAATGGCAAGTAGGTGTTCCCGACATTTCTGAGGACAATGAGAAGAAGAAGCAAGTGCTTGAGAAGTTCAATGATGTGTTGGACCACGCAGGCCCCCGGCGACGCCAGATAACGGAGGCAATTGCTAAGAACACCCTCGAGAACCACCAGTCACCAATATTGGAGTCCAACAACATCATTGTCACAGTTCATATGCCTGGAGAAGAAGGTCAGAGGCCTCATGCCTATCTCGTTTTCAGAGAGCTCGTAAACCCCTCAGCTACTTAGGTATATATACAATGGAATCATGTGCAACATTTCAGTTTTCTAACCAAGTGCTTTAACATTTGAAGCAATTTTATGGCAGAGTTGTCTCTAGGAAACAACATTTCTATTGATTATGGATAAAATTACATGCTTAAGATTTGGATCAGAGCTAGACATGTATAAATATTGGCTAGGCTTATATAAATAGGATCCCCAAGAATAAAAATTGAAAATACCCAAAATTTAGTGCCAAAATTACTTGGTATCAGTTCTTGAACGACCTTAGCTGTTTAATTACTGATGTTGCTAGACGTGTTGTATTGTTAAAGACAGTTAACTTTCGCTTTTGTCTTTACCTTACACTCATTGTGGTTTACTAAAGATCTGAGAAATGAGCGGGGGAGGAGGAATACGACAATATTAATTTAGGGAAAATAATTTTTGGATGGACCATCATGAATTCATGATGCTACATTGGGTGCCTAGCTTTCATAATCTTATAACATTGTTATACAATTATAACCATTTGTGTTTTTGGGCCAAGCGCAAGGGAAAGGAGAAAATGCTCGTAGAAGACTCCCACCTAACTACGAAGCAGTCTTATGAGAAGTTGGTGAAGAAGTCCCGGTGCAGTTGGGCTTCCTCCTTGAAATTAGCGATTAATTGATCATTTGCTAATCACTCTTAGTGAACATATCCCCAAATCAGTTGTGTATCAATATAGTTGGCTTTCTCAGCGGAGAATGATTAGTATATTCTTCTTTTTATCAGGGTACTTTTAGACATTAAAAAGTGTCTTTACCCAAAGATTTATAGTTTGTGCTAAGTTGATGAATTGGTTGCATAGTTCTTAGAGAAGTTCTAGTTATGATAGCGTGCTCTTTTCAAGAGTTTTGTTCTTTATTTGATTGTTGCACTTTTGCATTGTCTGGCTAGTAATATGCATAGTGCTAACATTGGATAATTGGGTGTTTAGTTGTCATATTGAAAGATTTCTTTTTGAAGTTGAAAAATCTACATATATGAAACAACATGTTCTTTTAAGTCATATTACGATAAAAAGGGTTTTGAACTCCAATGATATCATTTTTTGGGCATTAGAGTAAAAAAAAAATCAACTTTTAAATTTGAAACTCAACATGTTAACTATCATAGGTATTTGTCTTTACTGCACTACCAACAAGTCAATACTACTTGACTAGTGAATTTGATTGCATGGTAATTTACACATCACATGAGAATGGTGGTAGTGGAAAAGTGAAGGACTATAAATTGTCCATATGTTATAAGTAAGCTACCACAATCATGTGAAAGTGTTGATAACTCCGTCGTATTATGGATACATATAAATACTCCTAAAGTTTAGGATACCATGAGGCAGCAGCTTACTTGCCTCATGCAACTAAGGGTGCTGGAAGAAATGAAGGCAAATATACCATACATAAGTGATAGATACGCTTCCATGTCATCAAAACAGTAAGTCAAAACACTATTGAATTGGTGATGATACATTAAAAATTAAAAGATTGGTACATAAGACATTAGAGTGAAAAATGGGATTATTACCTATCAATTCACCCAAGTGTGGAATTGTTGTATCAATTAAAGTCATGTGAAGGATAGTTTTAACTTATTGGCAATGAGGGACCTTTTAGTAAGACAATTTGTCTCAAGTTGACCAGTAATCTACTATGACTTAGAATGAAATATTTGCAAAATATATATTTTAATACTGAACCAGCATTAAAATAGCTGCTACATACAGAAAAACTTTCAAGTCCCTTTTTTCTTCAAAAAACGAATTTAGGCTTTTCAACTCATGTATACAATCCGACTTAGGGGGGAGGGGACTTAAGCACATAGTTAAACGATATAATTTATGAGAAATCATCAAGTTGAGTTCTACTACATTGAAAATGGATTTTCATTAACTTAGATAAGATATTTTTTATAATAGACATAATGTGATACTAAGCTTTCCATACAATTTGAAGTTTCCCATACAGATAATCTATAACTGTAGATATTAGGGGATTAAAATAAGGGAGGTTGAGTCAACTTGATTTTGCATGTTAAGAAAGAAATTTCATGCTCGTACATACATTTTTTTCAACACAAAGTGAAGAATACTTGCTCCTTGCTCATATCTGACAAAATAATCTAAAATAGCATAGCTTAGCAGGTATGGTTTTCTCTCCCCATGCAGGAATTCCCTAGTATGAGTTTCGGTACCGATCAAATCCTTATGATAAGAGTTTAGAAGAGATGGAATATGCTAGTTTTTGCTTGGTGTTATCCCCTCAACCTGGCCAGTACAATTCAAGAATTATCTCAACCAAAAGCTTAAACTTATACTTGAAGATTCAAGAATAGCTTCATACTCTAACACGACCAGTCACGCCAATGGTATTTGGGCTTGAAGCGAGTGAATGCTACAAAGATTCCCTTTACTTTGTGTACTATTAAATGTAGGAGTCATTGAGATTCAAACCTAAAATCTCTTAATCCGAAAGGTTCTGATACCTTGTGCAAGAACCACTCGATTAAAAGATCTTAGGAATCGTTTTGTACTCTAACACACCCCCTCACATGAATTATCTTTGAGCTTGAACATTAAACCTCTCACTCAGAAAGTTTCTGACACCATATTTAATGACCTGCTCAACCAAAAGTTTAAACTGATAGTTGAAAACTTAAGAATAGGTTTATACTCTGACATGCCCAATAACATAAATGCTCATTGGACTTGAAGCATGGATGGTGCAACCTTGTAAAGACCATGACCTGGACCCCTTTGCATGGTTCCCTATGGATGGCTCATTACATCATTAGTTGTGATTGACTAAGAGTTTAATTTTATTTCTTTGAAAAATATGTGTTCTCAGGGTAGAAAAGAATAATTAGTTGAATCAGGAACCCATTTGGACCCATAGCCAAACAAGATTTCCTGTTGAGGGTTGAGGGCTGGACTGCTTGTACTCCAACCAGGCAGAGAGAGCAAATAGGCTCCTCTTTGGATTAAAGAGCAAGGTTCTCTATTTAGTTTCCCATTTTTCCTGCACTGGGAAACGAAATGTGGTAAAGTAGAATCGCTAGTGAATTTGTAAGAGACACACTTAAATAATTGACTTTTCCTGTTAACCCTTTCAATCAAAGGAACATGGCCTGATAAGAAAATATTTGTAAATGGTTGCGAAATAATCCCAATGTAGGGACCACCTAACTCTATTGGCATGTAGCAAAGGTCAAGGTTTGGGGTGAATGTACGATGTTACGATAGGATGTAGCATGGCACATGACCAATGTAGGGACATGTCACTGACGACTTACTAATCAAATTAAAAAAAATTGAAATGTTATACTAAGAAAAGTATGATATTGAATCAAAAATTCTAAATTAGAAAAAAAATTGATATTCATAGTTCATACTAACATAATAAAAAAGTTATTAGGCTGTAAAAACAAGCTTAAATTAAAATTACATCTTCATAAACTTTTAAATTGACCAAACTAGAAAAAAGAAAAGTGAAAAGAGGGGATGAAGGTTGGTTGACCCTTAGTTTAACCCACCTAATTGGCCAGGGAACCTAGCAGAGTAACATTTAGCTTTTGGTTTTGGCAGAGTAATAATCTTTCTCTTTTTTCAATCTCTCACTCTCTTATGCGTTTTTCTCTCTCTCAATGGCCACACTTTTTTCTCCATTTTTTTTCTTCATTGTTCTTTTCCTTATTGTTCTTTTTCTTTTCAACAGAAAAGGGTGACCACTTATTTATGGTAGTAATAGGATAGGGAAGACATACGATAAATGGATAAGAATTCATCTTTATATCTTACCCACAAAATTATCTTCTTTATTATCTTTTGATCTCTTATCATTTAAAATTTGATTTATCTGCTCAGTTTAACATATCTCGAATTATTAGCGGCAAGAACTCAATTGATTTTCGAGTTAAGCTTGGGTGGCTTTATGACTAATGTACTATTGTGTCTGCTTACAATCCAGTTCCATGGTAATGTTTTCATTTCTGCTCTGTTGAGCACCCAACTATACAAGTTGGGTCTCAAATTTCGTCATCAAGCTTTTGCAAAATGAGACACCATTTTTTACATATCAATAATTAGCCCTTACTTTTTAACTAAGCCTGAGCAAGGTGAAGATCAGAGCAAGGTGAAGATCAAAGTAAGCTTGTTTGTGCTTACTAGTTTAAATGTTTACTTTAACTTGGACGTTAGGAAGACATAAAACCTTGCTGCCTATCCACTCTTATCGGGATAGTTGAGGAGATGCATGAACTTGATCACACTGGATCTGAATCTTGGTGCCTGACTACTTTTATTGTGATGGAGACGATTGTTGAAATGCCTGAACTTGACCATTTTTGAATATGAAAGTCAATGCCTATCACTATCATTGAGATAGAGATGAATGAAATGCCTAAACTCGATCACTCTTGGATCTAAAGCTCGGCGCCCACCTACTCTTATCATGGCGAAGATGAATAATGATGTTTTGTTTTCTTATGCCAGCACAAAAATGTTGCCTGAACTTAACCGCTTATGGATCTGATGCTCGGTACCTACCTACTCTCATTACAGCAATGACGAATGATGAGTGTCCTTTCGTGCTAGTACAAAAATGTTAAGATGGCCTCTTGTGCTGGGGCACAGGTATTAGAAGATCGGTCTCTAAACTTGATCGTGCAAAGGTCAAAAGCTCAATATTGTCCAATTGTGCTAGGATGTAGTTGAATATCAGAAGATTAGTCCCTCAACTAGAGGTTATAAGCTCAATATTATCCCATTGTCCCAAGTGTATTATGATCCTAAAAGGATGTATAATAGTACTGCAAGTATACAATTATCAATCATATTACTTAAGGGTCAAATACAAAGGGATATGGTTGAATCATGTGACTACAACTAAAAACTAACCCATATTAATTAAATTGAAAGCAAAAAATAGGTAAAATAAAATCATTCAACTAAAAAAAAAAAAATTGGACATGATCTAAATATGATTGAATTTAACAACTACTAACATGCAAATTAGCAGAAGATTTAGAAATCAATAAATTTGAATCCAAAATATGGGGAAGAGAGAGAAAGAGGAAAGACATTACCAACTAATTGAGAGTACAAACTCAAAGCTTAATTGAATAGATGAATGAAAACTCAAACTTGAGTTGCGGCTATGTACTTGAATCAAATGTTTGAAACAGAGTTAAACTAAACTAATCTAATCCTAAAATCCAAACTAAAACCTAAGCTAAGATGATGACGAAATAATTGATGAAATTTGGTGCCCAGGACCTCCTTTTGAGGTGGATAGCCTTCGTTTTACTTTTTGAATTCTAGTTGGAATAGGTTTCTTGTTCTCAGCTCTTGATTAACATTAGGAAAGTCAATATAATAAGGATTGCTTGAAATCCACTTGATTTCCAAATTTTGTCTTGGCTGCAAGTTTCTAAAATATGTTCCAATTAGTCTTGCACCAAGTTAATGACCTTAATATTTTATCAAACCATTATTCTTGCACAAACATACAAAACCAAAAAAAAAAAAAAACCAAAAAAAACTCAATTACGATAAAAAACTAAGTAATTAGAAGCATTTCTTTAGTCATTTTTAGTGATCAAACAAATATTCCGACATGTAGATTTTGCTTGTCCTCGAGTAAAATAAAAGGAAAATATACCAAAGACACCTAACTCACTTTTGTCGGAATTATGGTTGTAATTAATACAATACCAAGCCCTTTAAACCCCTAGGTTCCTCATAGTAGACGAGTGTGTTCCCGTGAGGGTTTGCAAAAGTTATACCAATAAAATATTGAAAAAGAAAAATAAAAGAAAAAGAAAAATAGGAAATCTTTTTAAAATTTTTAAAATATTTAAATATAGACAAGGGAAGAATTGTACGCACTCGACCATCGACTCACCTTTGCAACTTAAATATCATAATATACACAAGCTTAATGTACATATCAAGACTCTTGGTCTCCATGTATGACATGCTCACATCTACTTTTCACCTCATGTACCATCAAAAAAGTGAATCCATTCAAGTGCTCGGTGTGCAAATGTACCATCGCGTTAAGACCTAGGCTAACCAAGGTCCAACTTAATTCGACGTGACTATTTTATTAACTTATTCACATAGGAAACAAGCTATCCTAATAGGAGGCCATGTTAAGTTATCTCCTACCTGCTTTGCCTCATTCCTAATGATCTTGAAGTTTGCTCCTGGCAAGTGTGACTTGAAGGCCATTATAATGTGTTCTCCTGTCTCCTTCTTTTCATCCTTTTGTATTAGAATGCCTGCATACTTGAGGGTTGACATTTCGCTCGTTTTAAGTTGTTCCTATTGTATGAAGATCTTGACAGTTGTTTTCTTTCATTCCCCCAGTTCTACTTGGATCCTTTCGAAGACTATTTTGATTTCTTTGTTACTATCTGTTATTCCTTTTAATGGTCGCTTTCACTCCTTCTGTTGCCTCCCCTTTGCTGTCCCTTCGTTCTGCTCTAGGAGTAAGGCATTCTCTTGGTTATATTCTATGTCTATTCTCGTTCTTGTTATACTTGTAATTCAGTTCCTATTGTGTCCTTCTAAATATACATCCTTTTTTCTTAAAATACTAGCATCCAGTAGCGCATTCCTCAAAAGGATACTTGTAATTTTTGACTTTAAGAGTCTTTGTTTTTTTATTTTTTTGACTTTTTTCTTTCTTTTTTCGAAACAAAAGGATAATATAATAAAGTAATTGGCAGAATCAACCAAGGAAGCTTAAGATTGCATGAAAATGGTGATACATAAATAACGACTGGACTCAAAATTATAATGGAATGATGAGGTTAGAACTGGTGAGAGAAATAACACACTTTGGATTGAGGTGTATCATGCGTGTAATACTAATATACCAGCCGATATTAAGTCACAAAGGTTAATCAAGAAAGTATTACTCCCTAAAAACACATAAAAATAGAAGATCTTTTTTTTCTAAAAATTTTCTCCTTTTTTTTCTTTTTCTAAAATTTTGAAGCAAAGTTTCTCCTCCGGTACACTAAAATCACAAAATGTCCGCATGGTGGGAAATGGAGCATCAAGGACACAAAGATGAAAAATAAAAGATACCATATACGTTATATATAAGGGATATGACAATAAAACCAGATCTGATACTGAATGTTCCTAAACTACCACTAGGTGGCTAGTGGAGAATCATACGCTCCACCTAAATCCAAGTTTCTACTTTTATCAAAGCCCGTTAAAGCTCTTAATAAACTATCGTAAGCCTTGGAGCACAACTCAAAAAAATGGATGTGAGAAAAGTAAAATGATGAGCGTGCACCAATACCAGTTAAGACTCATTTCAACTTATCAAATGTGTAGGCCCAACATATGTGACCATACATACTAGGGAAGGACAAGACAATGACCTAGAAATATAATAATTGTCATGAATGCTCATTCTAAGGGAATTTACATGTCCTGAATCATCACCTATGTCCTTATGTCCTGTAATATCAATATGTCCAAAGGTTTGGTCAGATAGATAAGCAATAACCAATGATCAATAGAGCCCAAAATAGGGGATTTAGGAGAATCGAAGAAGTGGTCACCAACTACATGCAAGGTTAACACATAACCCTCACTTACTTTTTTTAATTTTTACATTTCTATGGGCAATGACAAGCAGGTGTTCTGGAGGTTTATAAGGATAACGAGAAAAAGCAGCAAGTGCTTAATAGGATCAATGAGTTAGGCCACTTAGCCCCTTAGCAGCGCCAGCCTTGTCTTCGTCGGATAAAGGAGCTAATTGGTGAAAACACCCTCGGGAACCGCCACTTTTGCCAACGCCGACCACCAATCTTAGAATACAACAACAACATTGTCATGGTTGATATGCCTAGAGAAGAAGGCCAAAGACCTCATGCCTATCTCATTTTCAAAGATCGCGTGAACCCTCAACTACTTAGGTATATATACAATGGAAAATAATGTGCAACATTTTAGTTTTCTAACCAAGTGCTTTAACATTTGAAGTAAATCTATTGCAGAGTTTTTTTAGTCCCTAGGAAAGAACATTTCTATTGGTTATGGATAGAATTATGTGCCTTAGATTTGGATAAGAGCTAAGTATGTATAAGTAGTAGATATGCTTATATAAGTAGGGTCCCCAGGAATCAAAAACTAAAAATACCCAAAATTTAGGGCCATAATTTCTTGGTATTAGCAATAGCTCTCAAACAACCCTAGTTATTTACTATTGTTCCCACGAGTGTTGTATTGCTGAAGACAGTTAACTTTTGTATTCATCTTTACCTTACAATCATTGGCCTGCAAGGACCTAAGCAACGAGCGATAGGAGGCGGGATACCATAATATTTGTGAAAAATAATTTCTGTATGGACCATCATGATGCTATGTACCTAGCATTCATAATCTGATAACATGGTTATACACTTATACCCATTTGGATTTTTAGGCCAAGCGCAAGGGAAAAAAGACAATGCCCATAGAAGACTTCCTTCCAAAAACGAAATAAATTTACGAGAAGTTGGTGAACATGTCCTAGTACAATCAGGCTTCCTACTTAAAACTTGGGATTTTGATCATTCGTAGATGAATCCTACTGAAGATATCGTAAATCTCCCCAAATTAAGTGTGTTGGTCAAAAATGCATAATTTAAATATTTATTGTGTACCGTCTTTGTATTTTTTTGGGCCAATGTAGTTGGCTCTCTTAATGGCACTGAGTATGTAGTAGTACTTTCTTCCTCTTATAGGGTACTTTTGGACATTAGAAAGTGTCGTTAGCCAAAGATTTATAGTTTGTGCTAAGCTGATGAATTGGTTGCATAGTCATTGGAGAACTTCTAGACATATTGGTGTGCTCTTTTTAAGAGTTTTATTCTTTAAATTTGATTGCTACACCTTTGCATTGTAATATGCATGGTGCTAATGTTATACCTTTGTATTGTAATATGCATGGCACTACAATAGAAAGGGGCTTTGACAGCATTTGTTTGTATCTGTAGCGGCATTTGTAAATGCCAGCGTATCCTGTAGCGGAATTTATTTATTTGCCGTTAAAGGCTATGTCGCCAAAGGGTTGGGCGGCATTTATGCGTTTTGCTGGTAAAGGCCGAAATAAATGCTACTGTAGGACATTCCCAACTTTCATGAAGTTGACATTTCACTTTGCTGTCCCTGCTTATATTCATTTGTGAACTACTTTAATGTTTATAATTTGCATAAAAGAACAAACTCAAACCTAAAATTTTTCCGAAATGACATTGAATATCTCGTAAAAGAGTGTTGACATACACGGTACTCCTAGTCGAAAATATAAGTAGCCACCATTACATAGTATAGCGTAATAAACCGAAGGAAGTTTCAATGAACCGACAAAATAAATGTCATCCATCGTCCAACAATTTTACATCCAACTTGTTATAACAAGTAAGTTGCTATGCGACAAGCTCAACGTGATTGAAATCGTGTGATCTATCAAAAAATCTTCAATGTCAGTGAAATCATGTAATCCATCAAAAAATCTTCTTTTGGCCGTGATCACCTGCGTATAAATTCCAACCAAGGAATTCATCACCATCAGAACATTTGACATCCTTTTTTCATTATGTTGTTAGCATAAAGAAGAAAAGAATAAGCTACTTCGTTTTGTGCTGATCAATCCCTAAAATCCCAAACATTCAAAGGGCATTCATGAAATCAACAACCAGAATCCACTGCACTACCAAAAACATAGATGAATTAACCTATGAGGAAAACCCACCATCATTATTAGCATTTTTCAACAATAATAACAACAACAATGCTTGAAGAAGGTCAGCCATAGACTTGCCTCCTTTGCTCTGTTTGCTTAGTTTGGTGCCAAGACATGTTCGGCTGAGCGACAACAAGATGGGTTCCCTCTTCCTTGGTCGCCTCCTGTTCAGAATAGTGATTTTTGGGGGGGGGGTCTTAAAAATTTCCTTTCTTCTCTGTGAGGGTTGACAACAAAAAGGAAGTGCATAGTGGTTGCAAATAAAACAACACAGTGCAAGCCGGCTTGCATTCAACCACACAGAGGATTGGCTCAAAGTCATTTGCACCTGAAACTAATGAGTTTCTTGTTTATCACAATAGGCAGTTGCAAGATGCAGTAAAGTGAAGGATCTTCCTCTGACGCAGTGCAAATGACTTTAATGCATTTAACTATAACCTGTAGGCCTGGTTGAAGAAAGACAAGTTCACTGCCTACAATGCCACCATGTTTTTATATTTTCTCCATTTTACCACCAAGTAATTTTTTCCCCTCGACATTCCACTATGTTGCCCTTTTTTTTATCGAAAATGCCACTCAATTACCTATCAACCTCTCGTAACAGGTAAATTCTTATTTTAAATTTGTTTTTTTATTCAACAAATTTTGACAGTAATAAAATCCTTCTAAATTGAAATAAAAGTCATAAAAGAATGTACAGTCTTTCACCTAAGGAAAACAAATAATAATAATAATAATAATAACAACAACAACAACAACAACAAGAACAACAACAATAATAATCATCTCATTTTTTAATCAAAAAGAAGAATAAAATAAAATCATCCCATTATTTGGAGCCATGCTTTGCTTAAGCTTTGCTGTCAGATCAACGTATTAGGTTGAATGACCTGCCTAAACCAGCAAACAAAGGGAAAGCAAAGAGGAAGGAGGCATTTTGTTTATTGAGGCATAAAAGTGAAATTGCTTAAGCTCTAAACCTTGCTTAAACCATCGATTCATATTCTTTCCTTTGTAGTCAAAGTGGCTTCAGAGTCAAAAGATGAAGAAGAAGAAGCCTAATATCAACAAACATACATCTCCATTATTCATTCATTGTTTCCTCTTTGCTTATAAGTAGAGAGACTAGTAATAGTAAATACCCCAATCCCCACAGTGATAGTGCAGGTGGACTGGTGGGATGGAATGCGGCAGCAGGGGAGAGAGATTGCGCACCTGCACATTTTCAGGCCACATTTTGTGTCCCGATTGAATTAGATGGTATGGCATCATCCGTCATACTGTCGTTAACTAGGGCTCTTAGCCTTGCTATTTCAGCTAAAACTTCAGTTTGTTGCCCTTTAAAACGTGTCAATTTATCTTGCAATCTTTTATTTTTAGCTTCTAAGAACTCCATTCTTTCACTGCATTGATCATGATCATCATCCAGATGCTCTCCACATTGAGTTGATGAAAGGGACGCCAAAGATGATGGACCAAGCCCCAAACCACGAACTCGACCTCTTCTTTCCTCCCCTATAACTTCCTTCATAACTTGAGAGTAAATATCACCTTCCCAAGCAACATTCCCATTTGTCACCTCTTTACCACCTGGAAGCTGACTTAGTTTCTCATTGATCATATCCTGTAAAATGCAAGAAAATCAAAACAAAAAAATATTACTAGTGTTATTCCACACAAAAATACCCAGAACATTGAACATGCGATTACAGCACTTAAGAATTCAGGGTTAGAACTGATTGGTTGGCATGCATTGCTTGTATCTTTTCTGCAAACATGCTGTGTATGAGCTAGGTCTCTTTGTCCTGGTAAATAAATGTCCTTTATAGAAACAGGAAGTCACTATGGTTAGATGTCTTCAGGGTATGTACTACATTATTTTTCTTCCTGTTTCTTTCATCATGTCTGACGTCTAAAAATGCTTTAGCTTTTAATTAGGTATAATATGTTTGTTTTTGTTACATGATGTAGAACTTCTATGTCGTTGGAAGAGATAAGGGAAGAATGCATTGGAGAGTATTGAAGATTGATAGATCAGAGCCTTCTGAACTACTTATACATGAAGATCCTACGACTTATTCATCTATTGACTGCAAGAATTTGTTAGAGGGGATTAAAGAAGGGAACAAAGCAGCAGGCAGATGTGAATTTGTTACCACCTGCTATGGAATTGTGGGTCAGTTGAAGTTAGTGCAATAGAAACCTATTTGAAAGATAAATTCAGATATCAGTATATTATATCCCTTTTCTCCTCTTCTTTTGATTTTTTAGGCTTTATCAGATTCTTGGGACCCTATTATGTTATTCTTATAATAAAGAGAAGGAAGATTGGGTAGATATATGGTCATCCTATATGTGCCATCTCTGAATATAAGATGGTCCCAATTCATCATTCAACTATCTTATCATCCATGGATGATTTTGAGAGAGAGGACAGGTCAGCTACCTATTTCAATGCCTGCAATAGTAGTTACATAATATACAAGCATAAATACTATTAGGAAACCAAGGGCTTTTTGTATTTTACATGAGCTAGTACTCAACCCATATAACTTATTAAGCTTGCACCTAAAATAGGCATATCTTCCTATTTAAACCAAGACTCAAAAGTAAATCCTCATCTAAATTTTTAAGCATGATTTATCAAACCACAATAAATGGACATATGCCTGACTAATCCAACATGGGGTTGCCTGATCACATTAAATATTTTTCTAAGGTACAAACTCAAGACATACGACAGTAAAAACTACAAAACTCATGCAAGTAATTGAAACCCGGAACATATGATTTGAGCAGCAAGCCAAAAAGACAGGCCCAGTATGAACCAAATTCATCACAAGATAAGACTTCAAATAGTTGATGATAGAACAAACAGCTCTGGGCCTTTTTTACCCAGCAAAACTATCTGATTGAACTCAAGCCCAGTCATCAAAACAAACAGTTCTGGGCCTTTTCTCGATGGCCAGCACTAATCATGATACGCCTTTTCACAAAATATTCACCCTCTTCCTCAATCACTTACCACAACTTGCTTGGACTTTTCATCCATTGGTGCAGGTCGAGTCTTGCAATCCTTATGAGTGTCTATGTATACATGAGCTCTTGAAGGTTCCACTCTATTCACAGTCTAATAAAGCACATCATAACATAAAATTTGTAAGAAATAGGAGGAAATTATTATAGGACTACAAACAAGAATGAGTAATAAAGAAAGAAATAACCTTCTCTCAGTAACACGAGCAAAGCTTTTTGATCCAGCAGTTTGTACCATAACTTGATTTGTACGGCTTTTCCTATTTGTGACACTATGCTTCTGAATGTATGAACTAACGTTAGAAAACAATACCAAGTTTAAGGTCATTAATAATGGCAGTATGGTGCCATAAGATTAGAAGAATTGTAGCATTTACCTTTCCTTTATCAGAAATCCAATATGTTACCAAAGAAATCTATTGATCTTTGGTACATAATCAGGTCTATGCTCATTTATGATGGCAGTAACATTTCCACAGTTTGGCTCATAATGCTCGAGTTTAAGGTCAGCCTTAAAGTTGCTCCATTTTCTTCCCATTGATTTTAGCACATAACTTTCGGCTACTCAATTAGGAATGATGAATTTTGCCTACCAAGGAAAACAAGATTCATGCTTTAAGGGTTACAACTTATGATATAAAACATTCCTTAACAGTATCTATAGTATACCTTGACAATGTCAAGAAGTCCCTTTTTCTCTTCTTTTGAACTCACCGCCAGTCAATGTATGACAAGGAGCATAGCATTGGATTTCTTGCTATTGTACCCACAAAGTAAGCCAGATCTGACCCTTCATTACCAATTGGCTGCCACCGTTTGTTCCACTCCACCAGTATTCTCTTTTCTTTAGGTTGATTCTGAATATGAGCCATTAAAGTAGGTCCTCTTTGTTTCTTAGATGAACTATCAGAAGCTTCACATGTTTCATATCAAATATGAAAAAAATAGCCACAACACAGTGCTTGTTAATTTCATCTTTTATATTACAAAAAAGTAACATCAAAATAAGTATAAACAAGTTTAGCATCCAACACATCACTGAAACTGAGTACTCATATTAAAATAAGTTTACCTTGACTTAACTCATGATCGCTAACAGGACTACCATCAGATGGACCTGAATGAGCACCAGATTGTGTGGTGACATTTTGCTCCATTTCAGCGCTAGAGGGAGAGGCAGCATTAGAAGTCCTCCCATTTTGAATAACAGTGTATACTGTCTGCGATCTCCTTCTTTTTCCCATGATACCTATAAAATATAATTAATAAGATCTCACACGTACGTTCACAAGCATAATATTAAAGCCCATTAAACAATTACTTAATAAAACTATGAACAAACTAGACAGATATACATGCATTCCAAAATCAGCTGAAGAATTGCATTGTCACATTCCATAAATTAAGAATCAAGCTCATCTTTTTTATCTATGTCTTCCATATGGTCATCTTCTATATATGTCCCTTCAACCAAAGACGTTGCATCAATTTCTGCCTCACTAGCTCCTTCAATCTCGATTATGTGAGGTTCAGTTTCCATAAAAAAGACATTTTCATCTTCGCCATCTTCCCCAAGATCATATGTCTCCCTTGGTTTTATAGGTATAGGAACAAACCATTCAGTTTCTCGCCAATCTTGTACATATATGACTTATCGTACTTGAGAAGGGAACACAAAGGGCTCGTCATTCAATCTGTGGCCAGTATGTATCAAATGATGAAATTTACCAATGTGTACCCTAATCCATCTCTCTTTATTCCCCTCCCTTGGGTTACATCAACCCATTCACATCTAAACAAAACAACCTTAAAGTCTCCATAATAATCCAATTCAACCATGTCAATGATACAACCATAATAGATAACATCTCCAACCATTGGCCTTGTATCACTAGAACTCGCATAACTTTGAGTCTTTGCAACAACCATAACACCACTATTCTGAGTACTCATATTTTTCTCATACTCTCTTGTTCTAAAGAGATAACCATTCCTAACATCGAAAGCTTGGAATTTTTTTGCAATGAAATTTGGACCCCAAGCTAGTGATTTGATATGATTTATGACTCGATCATCAGTTAAACCTTCTGGGCTTTTCACCTAATTCCACATCAAATGAGTAATACATACATAGTCATTTAACCAATCGCTAAACCCTTCACTGTGCATCCGCTCCTTGTCACGTGGTGTTGGATGTCTTCGAGGTGTTATTCTGTTAATATGAGCCATGTGCTCTCAATACATTTATACCAAAAAAAAAATTATTACATTAATGATAAGATCAACAATATTTAATGATGCTATAGCATTTGCCTTGAACTTACTTCTTTAAAGATTCAAGATTTGTGTCTTCACAATTAAAAAGCACATAGTGATATGCTTGGTTCCACGCATTTTCATCCATCCTAAATCCCTGAATACTCCCGTAAGGTGTCCCCTCACTTGGAAAAAGACAGGATTCGTCTTCTTGAGATTCATTGGAGGCATTATTTCGAGCTTCACTACTACACTCTATCCCTTTCAAGTACTATGAAACAAAATTAAGGCATTCTCTAGCTATATATGCTTCTACCATAGAAACTTCTGGGTGTGCTGAATTACCAACATCAGATTTGCGCTCTTTCAAATACCTGTTTTTATAATTACACAAAGTTTTCATTTTATCTTATTAGTATAAAAACTATATACACTAATGTATATATACCATATTAAAGAACAAAGATATTATTTGTTACTTTTCGGTTGAATACATCCAACGATAAATCACTGGTCCAGCAACCCTTGCTTCATGTGTCAAATGAACAATCAAATACGCCATAATAATGAAGAAGGCAGGCAGAAAGATCTTCTCCAAACAACAAAGAATTCTTGTAACTTTTACTTTAATCAAGTTAAGCTCATGAACATATAATGTCTTCCCACATAACACTCAAAATATGGTACTTAGTTCAATCAAAATCGATGTGACCTTATCATCTACGTTTCCTCTCAAAGCAATAGGAAGAAGATGCTGCATAAGCACATGATAATCATGACTTTTAAGACCACTTAATGTCTTATGCTTTTGAATGCACCTAGAGATATTAGATGCATACCCATCAGGAAATTTCACATTCTCCAAAGTTTCACAAAAGAAATACTTCCCCTCTTTACTCATATTAAAACATGCTGGTGGCAAATATACCCTTCTAGATTCCCCATGCCGTTGAGGCCACAATTTCTTCCTTATCCCCAAATACTAAATGCCATGATGAGCTTTAATATTGTCCTTTGATTTATGATCAATGTTCAACAAAGTGTTAACAATGTTGTCACAAACATTCTTCTCTATGTGCATCACATCAAGATTATGACGCACTAGATTATGCTCCCAGTAAGGAAGTTTTAAAAAAATGCCCTTTTTTTTCCATATATACTCAGGAACCCTAGTGGCTTGAGCACTCATTTTACCTAAAGTGAACTCAATATTCTTCATTTGATCTAATATTTCTGCTCCAGATGGTGGCTTACAGTTGGTCAAATCATCGAAGAAATGTTGATGGCTCATAAAAGAAAACTTGATACCATATTTTAATCTTATGGAGCTGGTATTCATGTTGCATGAAGGACAAGCAAATTTTCTGTACACATTCCATCCAGATAAATTTCCTAATGCAGGAAAATCAGTTATTGTCCACATAAGAACTGCATGTAACTGGAAAATTTGCCCACTTGCTGCATCATATGTTGATACCCTAACTTCCCATAATTCTATCAACTCTTCAATAAGAGGTTACAAGTACACATCAATATCATTACCCGGTGCTTTAGGTCCAGGAATAAATAGTGATAAAAGAAAATTTTCTTTTTTCATCACGACCATGGAGGTAAATTATAAGGTATCAAGATTACAGGCCACACACTATAATGACTATCTTGTCTACCAAATGGGTTAAACCCATCACTAGTACGCCTTTCGGGGTTCAGCACCAAAGGTAGGATATAATGCATCAAGGTGTCTCTAAGCTTGCGAGTCAGCTGGATGCCTTAAAATACCATACTTTTTGCGCTCTTTCTCATACCACACCATATCTTTTGCTATTTTATCTGACATAAATAATCTTTGCAACCTTGGCTTTAAGGGAAATATAATAACATTTTGGCAGGAATTGCCCTCTTTCTTCTTTTACCTACACCATCTTCTTTCTCTGCATGCTCTTTCCATCTAGAACTATGACATACAGTACACTCTATTGCACTTGCATTCTCTTTTCAAAACAACATACAATCATTAGGACATGCATCTATTTTCTCATACTTAAGACCAAGACCATCATAATTTTTCGTGCTTCAGTCATAGAACCAAGCAAGGTCTCACCTTCAGGGAAAGCATCTTTCAGAAGTTTCAACAACACATCAAATGATTTATTAGACCATCCAAAATGACATTTCACATTATACAAATGCAACAAAAATGACAATCTGCTATATTTCTTGCATCCAGGATACAATTCCTTATCAGCATCCCCCACTAAAGATAGAACTTTTCTATATTTGGATCATTATGTGCATTATTACTTTCAACAGTACACTGCCCCAAATTCACCTTTACTCTTTCATCTTCATCTAAATTCACATTATTATTATGAGAGGGAACTACAAAGATATTACACAACATATCCATCACATCATCATCATCATCATCATCATTTAGATCATCATTATTGACTGTTTAGTTCATATTCAAAGTTGTCGTCACGTCCGATGCATGTAATGATTCCCCATGACAATACCATGTGTCATAGTCTTCAATCATTCGGTGTTCAATAAGATGGTCAAATATCTCTTCTTTAGATCTATGAAATCGATTGACACACTTTTTGCATGGGCAAGGGATTTTCTCATCCTTTTTCCTAAAGGCGAACTCCAAGAATTCATTAACACCGCCTAAGTATTCATGCCAATTATTAGTGTCAATCCATTTGTGCTTTCGATGATCCATCCTCTCACTGACAATAAAATAATATATGAGCAATAATCCATGCAAGAACCAAGTAAAATATATATTTAAATAATGCCAACAAACCAATGAGCATTGTACGTAACTATATTTGCACACACGCCATACAAATACGACATTTCTTATAAAAGCTTTCCACAACTATCACAACCAAACATTTCTTAGAAATAGAAAAGTAGAAGGCCCAAGGTCAACAAATAATGAAAGCTTCCCAACATAGCAGTTAGCACTGATGTTGATGAAAGAAACTAAACAAATGGACAAACAAGAACGGCCAAATAAGAGGGAAATACCGTTAGAGAAATTGACTAAGAGGGCCTTCCTTTTCTCTTTCTTGGACAATGATGATGATGTCACTATTAAAACAAATAAAACATTGTCTTAGCTCTAATATTGCTATCAAAATTGTGTTCTCTCCAGACACTACTAGAAATTCGTATATTTACGACCAAACATTTATAATGGAGCATAAAAACCGTCGTAAAACATAAACAACTACAACGTAAGATAAGTTCTCTCGTAAAACATATGGTTGGTAACGACCTTTGCATATACGATCTTCATGTCAATCACATTCCAATATCGTTGGAGTTATCCATGTAATGCAATCTCCTAGCAAAATAAACGATTTCTCTCTTAAAGGTTCCAATGAGATCGTCTCATAAGATTTTATCAATGACACTAACATGCACAAGAACTCATAATGCCACTTAGCACCAAAGCTTTATGTCATTTGTTTTTCATGCCAAAAGAACACCTAGTTATCTATCTTCATACGATAAATGCTCAGCCATGAAACAACTATAACTATCCACATCAATATATACCTATATCCGCATCTTTAGACTCATAAGGTTATGCAACAATCTCAGTCCCCATATTAAAAATAGTTTCTTATTTACTATTATGTATAAAAAAATATATCAAATGACAGTTTAAAAAAGACACTTGATTTTAATTAACTATAATCTAAACTTAAAAAAAAAATAAAACTAAAATAAAAAACAAAACTAAATTTTTCAACTGTCTGAAAAATGCATGAAGTGACACTAACTAGATAAATAATATAAGATAAACTAACTGGCACCTTTGTGTTTGATGTCTTGTCACTCGTTATCCACTTATCCTATTCATGCAGCAACCATAAGTAACTGTTTCAGGCTATTTTTTCTGAACAATATCTTATCGGTTCTGAGCTCTGACTTCCACTATTTGTGAGTTTAGAAAAGATTGGCAGGAGTTCTTGAACACTTATTTCCTAGTTTTCAGGACCTTTGCTTCATCATGTAATCGGGCAAAGGTTGAAATCAATGGACCTAAACTAATCCCAGTTCTTATTTAATTTTAGGTGCTGTCCTAGAAAATCAAGGTTTAGCAATTCAGTAGTTGCAATGAAATATTAACTTAAAAAAAGTCAACAGTCAATCAATGGAAAATAACAAATTAATAAAATTATGCCATACCTTGCAGACTGGGCACATGCTTTTAGTGTGTCTTTCTTTGATTTCACCTCCTGAATCTTGCTTTCTAAGAGCTGCCAAAGATAAATATTCAGTCCATCACAAGTTTGTTGATAATAAATTTGTAATAAAACGAGATGAAAAGCAATAGAGACCTACTAATTATCAAAGCCAGGAAATTAGGATACTAACAAGCTTTAAAATTCAAATAAATTGAACAAACCCTTTGCTGAGACCATTTCACTTAAAAGACATTGAAGAAAGACAACGCACCCACAAAACAGCACAATAAAAAAACAACCTAGCCCTTTGGAAACCCAAGAAACTGTCTAATTTGAGCATTGCCTACTAAATAAAAGTGCATCGACAGGAAGCAGCTTGGTCATGAATGAAGAGGTAAAATAGTCTTGATTCAAATCCGAGAGGTTTCAAGAATCACATCATCCCTCAGATAAAGGCACCCAAGAAGGAGAATTTCACAACCCATAATCAACCAACCAAGAATTTTCTTAAATCTCATATAATGGCAACAGTAACTAGTGGTGAAAGAAGGAGCCAAAACATATCCTTCACAACAATAAGAAAGAATAGGAAGCCCATGAACCCTGGTTTTGATTGTTAATAACCAGTGATATTTACCAATATGCAGGCTCAAGAAGAATATATACACTGGTCTTGACAAACAAATACTCTTTTATGAGTTTGCAAGCTCAGGAAGTGCACATAGCATACATCCATGCTATAACAAGGGAGAAAAAAGGAAGGAAAGAAAGAAACGAAATAAGAAAGAAAGAGGAAGGAGGAGGAGCCAAAACCCAACATTGTTTGAGCAAACTCATGTCTTCTTCACGGCTTCATCACATGACTGTAAAGGTGAAAGTCAACCAACTCACGTCTGAAGATCAAAAACATAAGGGAATAGGCAATAACATACCTTAGTATTTGAAATAAGAGTATCAACAATGTTCTTCTGTTGATCAAGTTGAGCCCTTAGAGTACTAGCAGTATCTTGTAAAAGTTATGATAGAAGTGAGTGCTTTCAAGATTGAGACAAAGAAAGATAGCATTCCTCCAAACTTCAGTTATGCAATTCTTAAAGACAAATGCATACATATTAGTAGGATTTTCAAACTACTCAGTAGTCACTTCAACCTAAATGGGGGCAAATAATTAATAGCTGCCTTTGCCATACAGATTTGACATTATCTCTTGAGTTGCGTTTTAGCAGAATATAGAAATTGGCATGAAACAATTGCTCTAAGACTCGACCACAGGTCTAATAATAAATCATAAATGACCATGGTCGTGGATTCAAAATCTCAAAGAAGGCCAAAGGGTGTCCAACTTCGAACTTCTTTGAATTTGATTATAGCCAATGTAGTATTAGAGGGGCCTTTCATAAACACCCACAACATAAGTAGTTTTAGAAAGCCCAGCAGACGGCAGTTGCCAAGCTCTATGTTCCTTAACTCATCACTACTTGTTCTTTAGGCTCCTGATACAACTCATGATTTTACCATCCAAGGCCATAGCAATATCACAACACTTTCCCTTTTTTTTTCTTATGGGATTAGTAAGCAAGCCCAACTAGGCGGCCATATCTCAGAGGAAGACACTTGGTGGGGGAAGGAATGTGAGGGGGTGGGAGAGGGATAGGGAAGGACAAGGGAAGTTCCCTCATGTCTCCAGCGGTATTGAAACCCATACCTCCTTAGGTTAACTCCCACTAGATCACACCAATTATCACTGGTACACCAATCAGCAAAAACTAAGTGCACAGAAAATAAAATAAACAAAGGGAAAATGAAATAGGAATTTTCATTGTTTGGCCCAAAGTCACATCAGAATCTTAGTAATTTCAGTATGAATATGCACAAGAAAGTAAGGTGAGGTCATAACATCACCATTCTAGCTTGCATCCAAGAAAATGTTGCACAAACTTTCGCACCTAAACTATGGGAGGAAATGGCTGGTGAGGGTATATCATATCAGCTTAATTCTAGGTCATTACACCACGATCTCCCTAACAAATAAAGGAAAGGGATGTTAATAACATTACAAATTGGAAACAACACAATCGACACTTGTCACAAATAATTCTCTGAATCAGGAAGAATCGGATTCTGGACTCTAAAGGTCATGAAAATGCATAGGAAAGAGCAAGTTAAATACAGGGCCTGAGGTATGAATTAGAATAATAATGGATGAGTGCCTAAGCTATTTAAAGCAAGCAAGTCAATCAAATGGGCACATAGCTGATATAGTTGCTAACAGATGTAGTATTAGATAGATTGATAGACACCAAAAGAGGCACACATAGCAAGCAAGAGAAAGAGAGAGAGACCTGACCTAGATAGCATATGCAGTAAGCAATTTTGGCATTGTACTTGACGTCTTCACTGGAGAATTACCCAGATCTAGCAACTATGTGGGAGAATCCTCAAATCCTAGAGTTATGTGAGGTAGTCTGCGAAGGAGAGGGGGTTGTGCCTGACCCAAATAGCACATGGGCTGAGCAATTCGGCACTGTTCTCAACCTCTTCAGAAGAAAATGGTGTGAAGCTATGCAGGAGAGTCGAAGAAGGTGAAGGGTTGTGCGAGAGTCGAGAGGGTCTGAGAATTGAAAAGGCTGAAGATAGAACTGAGGCATGACTTGAGTTTCATTTAATTTCCAAGTCCCGATTTGTTTTTAATTTTCAGCGGGCAAATGGAGTGGGTTGGGCGTGCATAATACAGTAGGCTATAGCGGCATTTCTATAAATCCTACCAAAGCCCACCAATTCTAAACTGGATATCAATTTGGGCCGCGTTTGTGCTAATTACCGCGATATGAATGCCGCTAAAACCATAATCTATTGTAGTGTGGTGCTCTTTTAGTTTAATTATCACATAAAAAGATTTCTTTTAGAAGTGGAACAATCTGCAGATATGAAACTGCATGTTCTCTTAAGCCACACTGTGATATGTAAAAGGATTTTTAGATTCTAATAATCTCATTTTTATGGTATTAGAGGAGAATAATTCAACTTTTAATTAGATTAATACTCAACATGTTAACTATTGTAGATATTTGTCTTTAGTACACTACCCACAAGTCAATAAAGCTTTGACTAGTCAATTCCAATGCATGGTAGTTAATGTATTGCACGAGGATGATGATGGTGGAAAAGTGAAGAATGGTAAATTGTCAATGTGCAATAAGTAAGCTACCACATGTAAAAGAGTAGATAACTTCACGGCAGCATAGATGAATATAAATATACCTAAAGTTTAGGATACCATGGGCTAAGAGTTTACTTCTGTCATGTAATTGGGGGTGCTAGAAGAATGAAGGAAAACATATGATCCACGAGTGATAGGTAAGCTTTCGTATCATCAAATCAGTAAGTCAAAACATTATTGACTTGGCAATGATACCTTAAAATTTAAGAGATCGGCATGTTAGACGTAAAATTGAAAAATGAGACTATTACCTGCCACTGCTTCCAAGTATGGAATTGTTATCATTTGGAAGTCTGGTGAAGGATGGTTTTAACTTTTGATAATAAGACAGTTTTTAGTAAGACAACCTATCTTAAGTTGACTAGTAATCTACTATGAGTTAGAATGTAATATTTACAAGATATATATATATATATTTTAATATTGAACCAGCCCTAAAACACATGCAATGTTTAGAAGAACTTTAAAGTTTGTTTCCTTTAAAAAAGAATTCATGAGTTTTCAACTCAAGTACACAATCCGATAGGGGTGAGAAAACATGACAGGGGGAGAAAACTTCAGAATATAGTTAAAGGATACAATTTATGAGAAATCATCAAGTTGAGCTCTACTATGTTGAAAACTGATTTTAATTAACTTAGATAACAACCTTCTTATAACAATCATAAAATGATGCTAATTTTCCTATACAATTTGAAGTTTTAGGTAGTAAACTTATGTTTAAAGGTTATTTTCTTAGTTAATACAAACCAATCATACAGATAATCTATAACCAAGGATATTAGGGAATTAAAATAAGAGAGAATGAGTCAACTTGGGTTTGCATGTTAAGAAAGAGATATGATTTAGATACGTATATTTATTTGACGTAAAATAAAGAATACTTGCTCCTTGTACATATTGACAAAATAAGCTAAAAGAGCATAGCTCGACAGGTGTGTTATTCGCTTCCTGTACAAGAGTAGCCCAGTATGAGTTCTGGTAGTGACCAAATTCTTATGATGAGAGTTTGGTAAAGACAGAACATGCTGGTTTTTGGTTGGCCTTATCCTTTTGAATCCGGCTAATTCTATTTAAGTATCAGCTAAACCAAAAGCTTAAACTTATAGTTGAAGATTCAAGAATAGGTTTATACTCTAACACGACCCCTCACTTGAATACTCTTTAGGCTTGAAGCAAGTGGATGCTACAAAGGCTTCCCTTGCTTTGTGCAGCAAGAAATGTAGGAGTTATTGAGATTCGAACCAAAGACCTTTCACTCAGAAGAACACTGATACTCTGCTTAAGAACTACCTCAAATAAAATTTTGTAGGAATGCTTTTGTACTCTAACAAACTATGGCATCCTGAAATTTTAATTACTAATTTTAGTCTATGTGCCTTATGTGTTATTTATGTGTATGTTTAGTGTTGCTCATCTTAGACCTATGTATGAGCTTAGGTTAGTCTTAGTGTTATCTTTTTTGGGATAATTAGAAGGGTTCTTATTATTACTACTACAGTTTTAGCCAAAAAGAAAAAGAAAAGAAAGGAAAAAAACTGGGTTAACTTGACCCCAAAAAAAAGAAAAAAATAAACAAAAGGGATTTTTTTCCCTCTTATCACGTAAAAAAGGGAGGGGGTTTGTGTGCTTCTTTTCCCCTACACACGAACGACGCATAAAGACGAGAGAAGGAAAGAAGAAGAAGAAGAAGAAGAAGAAGAAGAAGAAAGAGAACATGAAGTAAAAGGAGGAAAAGATGAAAGAGAAGAGGGAGAAAAAGAAGAGCCATTGAGAATTTGATAGAGATTTTTAGATGAGTAATTTATTACTTTTTCTTAATGCTAAAATTGATTAGGGGAAGATTATTTGAATAATTTATTCTTGAATTGAGGAATTAATTGAAGGTTGAAGTTATAAATTAGATATCTTAAGATTTAGCAGATTAGAACTCCAATTTCACTTTAAAGAAACTCACCACTAAAGATCTATTTGTTTCAGTGGTTGTAAGGAGCAGTTAGAAGTTGAGAGCAGTTGGCATCGAGTGTGACTAGTTGTGATTAGTAGTTAGTAGCTATGAGCAGTTAGAAGCAGTTGTAAGTAGTTCGATATCATTTATATGTAAGTACTTGTGAGTGGTTGAGAGCGGTTAGGAGTGGGCGATAGCAATTGTAAGCGATTGGGAGCGGGTAATAGCCGTTAAGAGCATTTAAGATTAGCGGTTAGCGATTAGGAGTAATTGTCAGTGGTTGAGAGCAATTGAAAGCAGCTGCAGTGGGGTAAATGCTGAAACAAACAAACCCTACAAGTTATATGTTTAGTTGTGATTATTGGTTTGTGGATGTTGTGAATTTGGTATCCATGCTATGAATTTGATTGTATATTCACCGAATTATGAGTATCTAACTTGAATATTTGGACTAGAAAAGGAAAGATGGGAAATAATAATATATTTTTGGCCATGTTTTAACTTCTCTGAGTTGGTGCTTGTGTGAAAAAATTCCAAAATTTTACTATAGGCTCTCCATATATTTAACAATTTTTTTGTAAATGTTCATGAATTGTGGATGTGCATTTTCTAAATTGTGAATCGTTGGGTGGGACCACCATTTTGGAGTGTTTGTGGGCTATTTGTGTGCATTAGTTGACAATTGGCTCTATGTAAACTATTGTCAAGCATTATGAATAATAAGATATTTGAATAAAGAATAAGAAGCTTGGGGACATGGTTTAGAATAGAATTATGCCTTGGTTGGTTTATTTTGGGCATGAATTGTCAGTACAAGTTTCTTTAAAAAATAAAATTTTGATAATTCGAATTATACAAACTATATAATCCCACTATTTTACGTTTTCATCAGAAAGGAGGTTCACATCTTTGTTGAGGGTGTTATGTTGCGTTCTATAGCTATGTTCATGTTATTGACTAAACATTATGTTCAAGTCACCTAGTGGGAGAGGTTTTAACCAATCCCTTAGGATATGAATGTTGGTCTTATGTGTCAGATCAACCATGTAGGTTTCGATCTATTGTGGAAGTAGTAAAGAAGATTTCAATCTAAACTTGTTAGGATGTGAATGTCACTCCGTGGTTTATATTTTGCGGGCATTTCACGTCCTGAAGATTGTGGATGGCTGGTCCACCCAGGTATGTTTGTCACCCTTACACTGGATGATTTCTTGTGTGGTTATGAGTTCATTTCTCCTAAATTAAGGAATGTCGGTTAACCTAAGAATATATGCTAAGTTGTAAACATGGATTTCGGCTTGGATTTCAATTTTTGGTTTTAAATTTGGATTTGGAGGATTATTTAGAAATTTGTGACATTGTGAATGATTTTAAATATATGAGTTATTGGTAAGTATGCTTAAAGAAATATATTGTGCGTTTCCAGCAAGTATTTGGAATCTTATAAGGAATATGCCTTTGTATGCTACAATTTTGGTTATGGTTAGGTCATTAGCTTGACTTAGCATACTCTACTTTCTTTTGGACTCCCATGTGGAGTAGGAGCCAAAAAGACATGATTGGCATGGAATAATTATAGTTAGTTTAATGAATAGACTAGCAGCGGAGTTTGTTTAAGGACTCAAGTGGAAACAAGGGTGCCTTAGTCGTTCCTGGTTTGGGACAAGTATGGCTCAGTTAACTAATTGCTAGTCTCATGATGTCTCTGTGTATATGTGTTTGTAAGTTTTAGAAGCATGATAGATAAGAAGGATATGATTATATTTTTGAAGCATGAGCATGTTCTTATGTCGCACTCATATGCTATGTGCCAATATTCTGATTCACGGTGCTATATTTGTTATGTGCTTATGTGTAAATCGGATAATGTGTAAAGTGTAATGAAGGAGAAGGTAAAGGTTTTTCACTAGGCTTGCGGAACTCATGACCTCACCATTTTTGAGATTTTTAGAAGCAAAAGGGGACCACAAGAGCATTAAGAAGGCTAGCAAGTTGTTAAGTACCTTTTTGGAGAATGAAGTTGGGAATGTAGGTATTGTTATGTGTTTATGTTATGGATTTAGCGAATTTGATACGCATGTGTTTTGTATGTAATTATGTAAGACTGTTATAGTTATGATTTGAGTAAGTATATAAAATGCATGCTTTGGAACTACCCCATCAACTTTAATAAAGTTCTAGTAAAGACTTCCGCTACATTTGTCTTCTAATAGATTCATTAATAATACGGAGCTTAAAGAGCCTTATGGGTGCTCCCTGTCAAACATCCACATCGGTAACATGCCTGCCTCCTTTGGGCATGACATTACACACACCCCATCATGCAAATAACCTTTTGGCTTAAGGTGTTGATGTTACAAAGGGTCCTCCTTATCTTGCACAGTAATTAATATGGGGATTGTTAAGATTTGAGCGTGAGACCTCTCATTCAGAAAGACTCTGATACTATGTACGGTAACTTGCTCAACCAAAAGTTAAACGTGCTAGTTGAAAGCCCAAGAATAGGTTCATACTCTAATGCGGCCTCTAACGCAAATGCTCTTTGGGTGAAGTATGGATAGTGCAAAGCTGTAAGCACCACAACACAAATACCTAGGCGTGGTTCC
Source organism: Carnegiea gigantea (assembly GCA_029747015.1). Classification (NCBI taxonomy): domain Eukaryota; kingdom Viridiplantae; phylum Streptophyta; class Magnoliopsida; order Caryophyllales; family Cactaceae; genus Carnegiea; species Carnegiea gigantea. Next base: position 312,146 of record JAKOGI010000850.1, on the reverse strand, counting down.
CCATGGATCATGCATCACATTGTTAGTTGTGCTTGATTAAAATTTTAATTTTATTTTCTTGAAAAGTATGCATTTTCGGGGTAGAAAAGAATAATTTGTTGAATTAGGAACTCATTTGGACCCCTGGCCAAACAACATTTCCTATTTGGGGTAGAGGCCTAAATTGTTCTACTTCAGCTGGGTAGATAGCACAAGCAGACTCCTATTTTAATCATAGAGCCAGGTTGTCACTTCAGTTGCCTATTTTCCCTACACTGAAAAACACTATTTGTAAAATCATCTGCTCCAATAATTCATACTTCAGCTGGGTAGATAACCCGTTTGGACCCTATCCAAACAACATTTCATGTGAGTTTGTAAAAAAACACATAAATATAATTTGCTTTTTCTATCAATCATTTAAATCAAAAGGACATGGCTTGAAAAGAAAAGGCCTCTAAAGGCCCTCGAATAATGTTGATGTAAGAACACCTGCTCCATTGGCATGAACCAAAGGTGTAGGTTTGGGGTCGAATGTATGATGTTAGGATGGGATGTATCTTACAGAATTCGTTATCACTGATGGTCTCTACTAATTAAATTAAAAAATTGAAATGTTACACTGAGAAAAGCATGCTAATAAATCAAAAACTACAAATAAAAAAAAAATCCACATTCTTATTTTATACTAAGGTCAAAAACAAAAGTTGACATCGATTGGGGGAGCAAGCTTAAGTTAAAATTACATCTTCTTAAACTTTAAAATTAACCAAATAGTAAAAAGAAAAGTGACAAGAGGGATGAAAGTCGGTTTGAAATATCTCTTATTATCCTAACTTTTATTTATTTGCTTAGCTTAAAATATCTTGGATTATTTGCAAAACATACAATTGACAGGTAAATTGAGGCAACCGAACTTAATCAGCTCCTGGGTTGGAATTGGTTGGTTTTTGAACTCATTTGGGCTATTATGTTTGCCTAAATTTGAATTTTATGGTTATGCTTTGAATTGTGCTCTATTGGGAACCCAAGTGTACAAATGTACCAGTTGAGATGTCCTTTTTTGTCGAGACACAAATGTTAGGAGGTAAGCTCCTCAAGTTAACTGGAGAAGATTGAATGCTGAATTCTGTCCTATTGTGCCAGGAGTTAGCTAGATATTGGGAGATCTACCCCTAAGCATGACCTGGCAAAGGTCAAAAGCTCAAAATTGTCCCATAGTGTCAGCAACTAGTTGAATATTGGGAGGTCAGTCCCTAACTGGACCTGGCAAAGGTCAAAACCTCAATATTATCCCTTTGTGTTGAGAGACAGTTGAATATTGGGAAGTCAATCCCTGAACCTGACTAGAGCAAGATCAAAAATTTGACATTGTCTAATTATGTCGGGAGCCAGCTTAATATTGGGAGCTCCATCCATGACTTAAGTGGCTGAAGGTGAAAAGCTCAATATTATCTGATTAGGCTAGGATGTAGATAATAATTAGTCCCCTTCTGATGTCTGGATCACAAGCCTCATATGATTATTTTCGAATAAGCTTTGGCGTGCATTCAAATTCCAAGAATTGAGTGTACTATGAGGCTAAGGCCAACCAATGGTTTTGTACATTTTTGGTTCATGAAGCTCCTTTGCACAATCAAACGGTTGACTAAGGAGTTAATCTCTTTGTGGTAGTTAGTCAACATCCTGAATTAATTCCCCCCTTGAAGATAAGCACCAAATTCCTCCATTTAAGATGGTTGAGGATTCCACGAAGCAAGGATAATTACATAAATATTCCAATCCTTATAATTTAGCTAGTGGTTCCTTTTTCTTATTTTGCTATACGACTCGCTAGAATTGTATTGATTGTTTTTTTCAAGTAACTTTATTTAGTATTTCTAGGCTTTAATAGGAGGTCCCCTGATTATACAATGGCTTGATCCCCTGTAAAATTTTCAGATTTGGAATTTTGAATGGAATGAGCTTATTGTTTAAAAAACTTATTTTGTTTATCTCTCTTAGAGAGTTGTGGATATGAGTGTGTTGGGCAAAAATTTAATAAAAATAAACCATATACACAACACAACTTTCCAACATACAAAAAATATACGTCGGTTTATTTTGAGTACGACCCTATTTAAGAGGATGAACCTCCTGAATTACATCCCCCTATCGGGAGACCACCTTTTGATTCCGACTCATTCTGTTTTACTTTTTCTTTCTTTGTTTTATTTTGCGTTAAGAAGACTTTATATAATTTGGACCGACGATTGTCATATTTCTAATGTCGAGCCTCCTGTATTCAAAACTTAGTTGCATCAGATAGTGACCATATAGGCACATTTTAGAAAGGGTACTATACATACACGTTCTTCATGTAGAGGTTAGGGATCGGGTAATTTTATTTGATTTGGAATTTGGGTTGCACTCATTTTTTTTGTCATGAGCTGCCTACGTACTTCTTTTATAGAGGATCAAACCAGTCGTAGTTCTTTAAAATTTAATTTACTTTAATTTGTGTTTTATTTTGGTTATGTTATTTATGTTAGGATGATTTTTGATTTAATTTTGGTATTTGAATTTTTTTAAAAAAATGGCTAAGTTATATTTTTAACCACTGCATGATTTTTTAATTTTTTGACTTAACCTTTAATGGGGTCGGTCCATTAATTTTGTTTAACTTGCGATTGCACACGAAATTTATTTATAGGTTTCCTACGTACCCTTAGTGGGATCAAATCGGCGTAGTTCTTGACCCAAATTTTATTTAGGCTTACGTCTTAGAAAGGAGAGAATTTAGTAGGCTTGGTTGTATGTTTGGCTCGACTTTGGTCTATTCTGCCATACATATGATTTGGAAAAAAAAAAGATTCGACGTTTTGTGAAGTTTGGTTTTTTATTTGCTTTGGTTACGTAACGTGTAACAAAGAGTTACAGGATTGTAATTTTGGTTCTTTGTGAAAGAGGGGGGTATTGGGTTGAGCCCATTTGAAGATTTCGGTTTAGACAGAACTTGAAAAAATTTTATATCGAACTTCCTACGTATTCTTAGTGGAATCAAGTCACTGTAGTTCTAATTTGAACCAAATTTATCTCCTGAATAAAAATTTGGAATTTATAAAAGGCTTAGATTTTACAATTTATTCCATTCAAGATCTGGGAATTTCTTCCATTCATTCACAGAGACCAAAATTTTTTTGAAAGGTAAAAACACAAATTTTTTTTTTTTTTGGTTCTTGCTTTTATGACTCAAATCATCCAGGTTCCGTTTTTGTTTACTAACAGTCACAGGGCCATGATAATGTTTAAATAAAAAGGCAATAATTTAATCACATCTATCCATATCTCGTCCACTCCCTTCCTTTTTCTTTTACGTCGAAAAAAAATCAAGCTTTCATGGCAACGAATTAGCTTGAGACGCAGATTACAACCATCCAAGTTGTTTACTATTCCTTCTTCAAGTTCTCGAACTTCTTCCGAATTATCGGCTTCATCAAGACTATTTCATTTATGGGTCCAATAGACTCAGGAACTGGCAGGATCCGTGGGTTTTTATGGCTCTAGCAGAACCACGATACGACAGGACCCATAGTTTCCATGGTTCCGGCAGGAACAAGGATCCCACAGGATCCGTCATTTAATGATTCCGGCAGGAATCGGGATCCAGAACGATCCAAATTTTGGCAGTTCCAGCGAGGACTGGGATCTAGCTTGATCCCAAAAGTCTGATTAAAACTTGGGCTTGTGTTGAGATTTTAATCCCTTGATTAGATCCAACACTCTTTTGATTAACTGTGACAATCTTGGACATACAGGATGGAGGTTTGAGATGAACTAAAGCATCCATACTCCATTTTTGTATTACCTCGAAATTTTCGGCTTGAAATTATCAAGGAGAGTATTTAGCTCCTTTGAATCAGCTTTCTCCAGTTCGTCAGTTCTTCTTTTGTCCTTCCGTTCTTCCCCTTTTTTCTTCTTGCTCATAGTATTTTATGGCCTTTGTCCTATGTATTTTTTTTTTGCTCTGTTTCTTCTCCTCTGTGTTTTTTTTTTTTTGGGTCTCTGTTTTCACCGCCCTCAAGCCTTTTCTCTCTCCTCTGTTCCCTGTCCTCTCCTTTCGTATATTGATGGAGTAAGTTTTTAACTTCCCTCCACGTTGCAGCAAAGGTAGCGACAGTGGATAGTAATGGGCTATGTGACAACTTCCACGCAACACTTTCTTTTTCTATCAACAAAAAACAATATATACTAAGAAGTGTTGCTTTTTCCTTTTACAATTGCGTGCTGGTTTTTGTTTTTTTGGTTGGCCTTTGAATAGTCAGCGGAAGGTGCTGGAGAGGGAGGTTTACTTGTGCATCCTTTTTTTGCTTTTTTTTTAAATAAAAAAATTTGTTTGCAGACAAAAAAAAATACACCTTTTCTTGATTTTTTATGTCTTTTACTATGTAATCGGATCCACTTTTATTTGTCTTTTATACTAAGACATAATAGTTATGACAATACTATATCAAGAATTTATGATTTGTCAAAATTTTTGGTTCAACAGTTGGCCCCCGGACATTATATGTGTGAATTTGCTTGAACATGTATAATCTTTGCCTTCATGTTGAATAACTTGTTTTTATCCCTCCCTTTCTACAGTACACAAACAATTTCATGCACCGCAACTTTAGTTGGAGTTATATAATTGCAACCTTCGAAAGTTAAGCATAAAAAAGCTCAACAAGTCACCTTCTAGGAAGGGTCCATGCCTCACTTCACTTCATATGCTAACTTTCAGAAGAGTATTTCAAGTCTCTCTTTGTTGGGAGACTTTTTGACTTAAAGTAAGATTGTACTCTTACTTTCTATAAAGTCATGTAAAAGACTGTGGAGAGCTTCTTTCTTAGGCATGGAGGTAACTTGGATTTTCCAGAATGAGTGTTCAAAGACAACTCGAATTAAATCGAGGTTAATATGCCTTGTTTCAAATTTAACACAAAATAGGTATCTTAATTATCAAATTTCTATACTTTGATTTATCAGCATTTCATTTTTTTTTTTACCTCCCCTACGTTTCCACGAAAATTTTTTTTTGACATGCCCATTTTTGTCCTCCCTAACAATAAGGAACATATCCCCCCTGTCTCTTATTCTCTTTGTAGAGAATTTGCTCTAATAGGGTGTTTTTTTTTTTTAAGTGACATGTAGGGAAAAAAGGAAATTTTTTTTTTTTTTTTTGTGGCTGGGCCCAGTTAAAGCTGAACTGCCTAGGTACCCCCTTTTTGAGGGATCAATGAAGCATTCTTTATTCATTTATTTTGTTTTTTAGTTCCTTCCCCCCTTAATGAAAATCAAAATAATTACACATCAAAGAGTAATTAATAAATGATTTTCACTATGAACATCACATGAATATTTCATACATCATGTGAAAAAATTTTAGCAAGCAGGGGAAGAAAGGGTTTATTTATTTTTGTGGCTGGATTCAATTTGAAGTTGGACTGCCTACGTACCCCCTTTTTGAGGGATCAAGTCTTTCGTAGTTCAATGAGACTCAACAGTCCCTATTTTTCAGGTAAAGAATTTCTTTACAAATTTACTATTGACACAGGCATACACAGTTTGTCCATCATAATTTGAGAGCTCAAATGCCCCTTTAGGGAAGACCTTAGTAACTACGTAGAGACCTTCCCATTTGGACTCAAACTTCACTTGTGTCTTTCGATTGATGACAATTGGCCTCCTTATTGTCAAAACCAAGTCACCAACATCAAATGAGCGGAATTTGACCCGCTTGTTAAATGCCCCAGCCATTTAAGCCTGGTAAATTTCGAGTCTTTGCTGATCCATTAACCGATGCTCATCTACTACTTCAAGTTCAGCCAATCTGACTTGAGTATTTTCATCTGGGTCAGTAAATTGCATGGCGACTCTTAAGGAAGGTAATTGTACCTCAAGGGGTAACACGGCTTCTGAATCAAAAACCAAATTATAGGGTGCACAACCAGTTACAGTTCGGACTGTGGTTCGATAAGCCCATAAAGCTTCTGGCAGTTGTTCATGCCAATCCCTCTTTTATCTTGAGACCATAATCTTTAAAATCTTGCAAAGCACTGTATTGAATGCTTCAGCTTGGCCATTTGACGATGGGTTGTAGCTCGACGAGAAGTTATGTCTGAACTTGTATTTCTCTACAAGCCTTATCATCACTTGATTTTTAAAGTAAAGGGCATTGTCTGAGATGACTTTGTGGGGGACTTTATATCTATAAATGAGATGGGTCCTGATGAAGTCAGCAACTTGCTTTGCCCCCACTTCTCTTAACGGGATGGCTTCAGCTCATTTTGAAAAATAGTCTATGGCTGCCAAAATAAACACGTGGCCATGAGAAGAGGATGGCTTGAAAGGTCCTATCACATCAAGCCCCCATGCATAGAAAGGCCAAGATAATATGCTTAGGTGGAGTAATTGTGGTGGCTGGTGGATAAAATCTCCATGTATTTGACAAGCTTGGCAAGCTTTAGCAAATTTTATTGCGTCTTGAACCATGGTTAGCAAATAATAGCCTAGCCTTTTGATTTGCTTAGCAAGTTTTGGACCTGCTTGATGAGCACCACATGCCCTATCATGAACTTCATTTAGGACATAAGTCGCTTCCTTCCTTGACAAGCATCTAAGTAACAACCCATCAAAAGCTTTCCGATATAAAGTGTCATTTTTAAGTGTAAACCTTAGTGCTCGTCATTTTACATCTACCCTTTTCTTTGGATGAGTAGGTAGAATGCCATACTGGATGTACTCAGTAAGAGGTTACCTCCAGTCTGTCTCTTCTTCGATCTCAAAAACAGAGACCACATTTGTTTCTTCTATTTCATCAAAACGATCCAAGGTTGATGCCAACAAATGACGTTCCCCGACTGTTATTTGAATTTCTCTTTCATCAGGGAGTGTCAGTGAAGCAGCCAGCTTTGGTAAAACATCTGCTTTATCATTCTCAGACCTTGGCACATGGTTAACCTATACTTGCAGGAATTGATTCATAAGGCTTCTTGCACTTTGGTAAAGAGGCACTAATTTAGCATTTCTTACTTCGTACTGGCTGTGTATTTGTCGAATGGCTAACTGAGAAACTCCGAATACTTTAAGCTAGTCAATACGCATTTCCAGGGCCAATTCGAGGCCAATGATGAGCACCTCATATTCAGCCACATTATTTGAACGGATCCCGAGGAGAGAAAATGAATAAGGGATAAGTCCTCCTGCTGGTGTGATGAACACAATCCCTACTCCAGCTCCCCGAGTCCTTGCCGCCTCATCAAAATATAACTTCCATGTTTTAATTTCAGCAAGCATAACTTCATCGTTTGGCAGATCATCGGGCAGTTCTTCTTTATCTGTACACAGACGTGCTGCTAGGAAATCGGCTATGACTTGTCATTTTACTGCTTTTTGAGGCATGAACTTGATGTCAAAAGGGGCTAAAAGCGTAGCCCATTTAACCAATCTCTCTGATAGCATATGCTTAGATAATATATACCTTAACGGATCTGCCTTTGAGATCAAAATGATCTGATAGGATAAAAGGTAGTGTCATAATTTTTGAACGGAAAAAACCAAGGCGAGGTAAATTTTCTCTATAGATGAGTAATTTACTTCTGCACTCACCATTGTCCGGCTGATATAATATATGGCATTTTCTTTCCCTTCGTCATTACATTAAGCCAACATAGCCCATAAAGACTGTTTGAGGGCTGTTGTGTATAATATTAAAGGTCTTCCCTGTATTGGAGCTATTAGGACAGGTGGCCTTGTGAGATATTGCTTGATGCTTTCAAAAGCATTTTGACAAGCTTGATCCCCAATGAAAGGTGTGTCCTTTTTTAGGAGTCTTGTGAAAGGTTGACACCTTCTTGACAAGTTTGAGATGAACCGTCGTATGTAGGCCAACCTTCCTTATAAGCCCTATAATTCTCTTAAGTTTCTCAGAGGGGGCATTTGGATAACGGCTTTGACTTTATTAGGGTCAATCTCAATCCCTTCTTTCGGAACCACAAAGCTGAGAAATTTCCCTGAGGTGACCCCAAATGCACATTTGAAGGGGTTCATCTTGAGCTGATGTTAATGAAGCATCTCAAAGACCTTTCTTAGGTCATGTGGGTGATTTTCTCTATCTTTTGTTTTTACTACCAAGTTATCAACGTAACATTCAATGAGATTGTGGAGAAAATCACGAAAAATGATCATCATGGCTCTTTAATAGGTGGCTCTGGCATTTTTCAAACCAAATGGCATTACTGCATAGCAGTATATGCCTTATGGTGTTTGAAAGGCCATTAAGTCTTTATCTTCGGGGTGCATTTTGATTTGATTGTACCCTGAGAAACCATCTATGAAAGACAGAGCCCTAAATCCTATTATAGCATCCTCTAGAAGTTCAGTGATCGGTAGTGGGAAATCATCCTTAGGGCATGCATTATTTAAGTCCCTAAAATCTACACATATCCAGAGTGGACCATTCTTTTTTTGAATGGGGACAATGTTAGCCAACCAAGTTGGGCATTGAACTTCGCGAATGAAGTTAGCCCTTACGAGCTTGTCCACTTCAACATTTATTTCGATTGTCAACTCAGGATGAAAGCACTGCTGAGGCTACTTTATTGGCTTTATACTTTTAGAAACAACCAACTTGTGAACAGCGGCATTTGAATCCAAGCCTGGCATGCCTTGATAACCCCAAGCAAGTATGTCTTTGTATTCTTGGAGGAGTTGTTAATATTGTGCCACTTCTTCATCATTTAGCATGGCACTTACAAAGATTGGCTTGGGCTCATAAGTTGTTCCCAAATTTATCTCCCAAAGCTGATTAATTGTTACTTGACCGCCATCCTCCATTTCTGGAGGTGCAGGTTGAATCGCCTCAATAAAGTCATGGGAGGGCTCCTGTTCAAGAATTAAGTCACCATTTAGGCTTTTAGGTGAATCAGCCTGGACTTCACCACACATTTCATGACCTATTATGGCGATTTGATGATGTTTGAAAGCTTTATGGTAAGAAAATTCAAAATTTTGAGCATTTTCCTCATCTAAAATGGACACAACACTAACTTGTTCTGCTTGTTCGGCTTCATTTTGTTCACGAACCTAGATAAAGCTTCTAGGTTGCTGCCCATTCCTGTTCAACTTCCACTTTTTCTGCTTTCTGACATGGAAATTCTTTTGTTTGGGGTCATTCACTTTCCCAAGTCTTTGAAAAACTGAGATTCGAGGTTGGACTTGCTCCTTTTAGGAAAACATCTCTTGTTCTTGGGGTGTAAGGACCATATCATTTGTGGTATAAACCTTGAGAATCCCTCCATCATGAGATATTTGAAGATTTTTGAAGGTATGAAGTGAGATATTCAATTTTTGGTTTTCCTTGGCAAGTCCTCTCTCATTCTTCTTGCTCCTCTTTGATGATGATGGGCCTCCTGGAGGTGAACTGCTTAAAGAGGATGCTCCTATCAGAGGGTTTGAATGGTTTTCTCTTAACACCACTCTCTTGTTCTCGAGTGATGTTCTTATGAGCAGATTTTCTTTGGACATCGATTGATTAATTTTTCTGAGGGGAAAAGTATAACTCATGACAAGAGAGTTCACAATTACCCTCACTGGAGTCAGGGCTTTCTAGCCATCATTTCTTTTGTCTTTAGGTGCGTATTTGAATAACACCTTTGATTGTGAGAACTGATCTTCCTTTGCTTCACTAGCATAACTATTGACAACTCAGATGAGCTTTTGAGGCAAAGTAAGAGGCTTGGGATTTTCTCTTTGGTTACTCTTTCTTTGGTTTAAAAGAACTTGTGAGGTTCCAGAATCCGCTGATTTGTAAAACTTGGCATCAGCGTAAATAACATCTTCCCCATGAAAAGGATTTGAATCCCAACGGATTGTTTTCTCATTGCCATGCTCGTCAGTGTATTTCAAACACTGGTGAAGAGTCGAGGCAATAGCCTTGCTAGTATGGAGCCACAGCCGACCAAGTAGGGCATTATAAGAAGTATCAGCATCTATTACATGAAAGAGAGTATCTGTGTAGAGGATGTCTAGCTCAACTTTCAAAGCAATAGTGCCTAAGGCTTTCTGCCCTACCTGATTAAACCCTTGTATTGTGAGCAAAGTTGGGGACAACTAATTTGGTGTTATCCCTATTACCCTTAATACCCTCAATGGAAAAAGGTTGGCCGCAGAACCACTGTCAAGTAGGATCCGATTTATTCTTTTGTCCCAATCCTACCGGTGATGTACAGAGGCCTGTTGTGATTTGCAGACCCCAACCGGAGGCCCTCATCAGAGAATATTATACAAGCCATGCGTGCAGCAAACCGGTTTAAAGGAGATGATAACACCTCACCACCTCAATATAATCAACTTGATCTTTGTAGTCGTCGGGGTCCATTAATGCTTGTATAAGTGCCCTTCTTAGCTCTTTGGACATTTATAAGGCGTCATAGATACGTAGGCGCGCTGCAATTCACTTGAGATGAGAAATAACATCATAATGAACTGCTTCTTTATGAGAGCCTTGAAGAACTTGAAAAAGGGTTGTGGTAGGAAGATCCTTCCTGGAATCTTTAGTTGCCTGCCTGTTCTCAGCAGTTCCCTAGCTATTTGAGCTTGAGGGAATTACTTCCTCATCACCCTTTTCTTTGGCGTCATCCGATATTAGTGGCATCTCTGTTGTCGTTTCTTTCTTCTCCTCTTTCCCTGCTGGTTTCGGTGGTTGGAGTTGATGACCAGATCGAAGCGTTATTTAATCCACTTCTTGAGCGGTGTTTGTAGGGATAGTGCTCGCTTCTTCAGATTCGTCAGCCCATGAGACCATACAACATTGGGTTACTTCCCCTTCTTAAGGGTCATCATTCGAGGAGTCATTGTCGAAAAAACCTCTGGGGATATAATCACTTAAAGTGACCGGGGTCTTAACCGATGACACATTCTCCTCTTCAGAAGTTAAGTCTGGCTTCTTTTTAGCCCTTGACTTCTTTTTCTTGTTTTTCTTGTTTTTGTTTTGTGGCGGCTTCTGTCATCTTATTTTAACTTCTGGGGACTGAGAATTTCGGACCATTCCCTACCGAAATGATCGCCTGCTGGAGTAAGTTTGCCACTCGAAGCTATCATCATCATCTTCTGATGTTGCCCATGTCTCTAGACTTGGATCTAGGTAAAAATCGTATAAGGTGGGTGCTCCTGGTAAGGGTGCAGGCATATCTGGATATGCCCATACTATTGCTACATCATCATCAGCAGTGAACTTGATGGGGACCGCATGAGGTGGTAATGACACCGTTGGGATCCCTTTATTAGTTTCTGAGCATGATGGCTGAGATTCATCCCTCTGTTCCACCGTTGAGGTTGCATTTGATGATGCGGCGGGTCCTTTGGCTGGAGCTCCTTCTATCTCAATTTCTCCCCTTCTAATCATATCTTCGATTATGTCTTTGAAGACATAACAACCTTTTATAGGGTGGCTAATGATCCTATGGTATGAGCAATACTTAGGATCATTTGTCATATTGAGCTTGGCAGGTCGTTTTGGCTCTGGAAGAGAAAGGGCTTTTGCAGCCATTAACTCATCAAATATCCCTTGAACATCATCATTATCGAAGTTGTTGAAATTTTCGCCATTGGTTGGCTTTGGGCTCGTTCTGACAAACGTAGCCATTGACTCTCCCTTCTTATTTGGCCTTTTGATTTCTTCCCTCCTGAGTTGTATGGCTTTCTGGAGGGCAAGTTGCCTTTCTAGATTGCTCGCCTTAGACACAAAGGCATCGAAGTTTTGAGGCTTAGTAGTACCAACATATGTGGTAATTTGAGGGTCTAAATTGTTTGCACACATTTGAACTGTTGATTGCTTGCTTAGCTTTTCTAGGCATTGCAAGCTTAAGCTTCTCCACCTCATGATGAAATCATTAACACTTTCGTTTGGCCTTTGGCGAGTATCAGTGAGGTCTATTATAGAAAGTCTTCGTTTTGAACTCACGAACTTGACTAGGAATGCCCTTTGGAGGTCATCCCAAGTGTGTAATGACCAGGTTGAAGCTGGGTATACCATGTAAAAGCTGTCCCTTTAAGGCACTGTACGAACTGCCTAATTAGCAATGCATCATTCAAGGCAGTTTCGCCACACGCTGAGTAGAAATGAGCCAAATGTTCGTGTGGTGACCCATTTATCCCGTAAAACTTCTCAAAGTTTGGTTTTTGGTAGCCTTTGGGGAAAGGAACCGCGTCATAGTGACTTATATAGGGGTTCCTATACCCCAACACTGGAGGACTCATGGCAGCTTGGTACTCTTTAATTCTCTGAGCGACCAACTCCATGATATCTTGTGGAGTGATAACTGTGTCATTAACTTTCTCACGCTCCCTGTTCTTAAGGCAGGTGGTGAGGTTAGCAATTTTAGCCTCTTTTTCTACGTGTTTTCGTTGTAGTTCCTGCATTTGTTCCTCCAGGCTTGAGTGCTGGTCACCAAGACTGGCATGTTTTCTGCTTGGTCATCGTTGGTCGCTCGGACTTGTGAGATGACAGCTGATGACTTCTCTTCTTGGAAGAATGTTCTGAGGTCATATAAGGCAGGGCTTGTAACCTCATCTTATTCTTCAGATTGGTCTTACCGTTGATCAAAGGTAGTGACCGAAGATTGCAAGGTTACCTCGGCATATGTTAATGTCTTGGCCCTTGATCTTGTGATCAGCCCACTATATACTTGTGATTCATCCCCATTTGAGGTTGAATAAACATTGATTATGTGATCTGGAGGACAATATCCTCTTACGTTTTGAAGGAACTGAAGTAGAAGCTAGTAGCCTCCTTGACCTGTAAGGTCCTGGGCAACACAGTAGGGGTGCTTGAGGCCGAAGGGATGGAGGCCATCAAGCCAAGGCATCCAATGCCACTGAGGAAGACAAGGAGGGTTAGAGGAGTGTCAAGGAGGTCAAGGAAATCCACACCATGGTCAGAAATACCCTAACTCATAACCATATCCTACTGTCCAGTTCGACCGGAAACAGGCCCGATTTTGTGCACCTTTTGCAGCAAGAAGACCTCAGGAATTCTAATGGGAATCTTCACCCTTGTCAAGCCTAAGAAGTTAGCTTTCAAATAAAAAAAGTTTCAAGTCATTTGGAGTCCATTGCCTGCTCAAATAAAGCCCACAAGTAAACCGGCTAGAATCCCGTCCAGTCTGGACCATCTAGCTTCTACGGCCCATGTCTCCCAAATGGCTAATCCAAATTTAGTGAAACTTTTTCCATTGGAAAATAGACTCTTCAAGCTTTCATTTGACTCCTGAATCATCGAATTTGGATCACAAACAAGAGAGTTATAGCACATTGAATCTGGCCCAGCTGCTGTGTGAACGCGCTGACAATTAGGAGCAATTAATGCATGAAGAAGCTTCTGTTCGAGGGACTTAACCCACGTCCCTCTTTCTCCCAAGGCTGATACATCATGTGCTAGGTGGAAAAATGAGTTTAATCTAGTCTCCAAGCTGATGTTTCATGGTTCAAGACATAATTATCCATGATACTTTGGTTTTTTTTTTTTTTTTGAGTTTCCTTGTACTTTGTCTCTTGCATTTCCTATGTTAGCCTAGTGATTTGTGTTTGTGTCTTTTCATATGTAAGTCCAGCCCTATAAAAGGCCTAGATTGAGTCCAAACACTCTTTCTCTCACAAAACCCTAGTTCTATATCTTGAGATTGGCCCCTCAAGTGGTGCTCTAGGTCTCCTTGTATCAATTAGGTGGTGATTCAATTTTGTGTCCTAATTAGTCTAAGGAGATTGCCCAAGTTCTTAGCAAGAGTGGCTCCTTTTAGATTATCCCTTGTCTTAAGATCTTGCCTATCTATCTCTTGCCTGCATTCACTATCTTTCCGAGTTACAAATTTGTTGCTAGCATACGTGAGCCTTGTGTGTTTGGAGTGATTGGTGAGGCTACATACATCATTTGGTATCAGAGCTTAGGCTATAATCTTGGCCGAGCTTCCATCCCAAAACACATTCCCAAATACAAACCATTAAACTCGATATTCCCTCAGCACCCGGCAGAAATCTGGCATGGCCACACTGTGCCACTGAGCACGACCGTGCCTCGCCTGAATTCTCTCACAGCGCCAATCAGAATTTTGGCGCGGACACACCGTGCTATTGAGCGCGACCGTGCCACCCCTAGGCCGTGCTCCTTTTGCTTATCTAGCCCTCCACAAACACATAATCCTCAAAGAACCCATATATATGCTGGCTAGAATGTCGTCTAGTCTCACTCCGGAACAAGTTACCGAGCAAGCTCTTAGAGAAAAGGCTGAGATGGAGGCCTAAGTTAAGTACCTCCAAACTCAACTCGACCAACTTTTAGAAGAGAAAAGGAGGTGGAACAGAACCCCTAACAACTACCACACCCGTGTTGATTCTGATCAGTCCAAGAGGGAGGAAAACAGCGTCCAAGGGAATTCAAGTGAAAGAGGCTCCATAAGAAGACCCCATGGAAGGCGTGAAGGTAGCTATGGTGACTTCAAAGTTGATGTCCCTGAATTTAAAGGTCAACTGGATCCAGATTACTTCTTGGATTGGCTTCAAACCATTGAGGGAGTCTTTGAATATAAAGATATTCCGGAGGACAAGAAGGTAAAACTTGTTGCTCTCAAGCTTAGAAAGTATGCATCCATTTAGTGGGCTAACCTAGTGGCTAAAAAAGCTAGAAAAGGAAAGGGGAAAATCAAAACTTGGACTAAAATGAGGGACAAACTTAAGTATAAGTTTTTACCTTCTTATTAACTTCAAGACAACTACTTGAGACTTCATCATCTGAAACAAGGGAATAAGAGTGTAGAGGAGTACACTAGTGAGTTTGAACAACTCCTATTGAAATGTGATTTGAGAGAAGATGATGCTCAAACCATGGTGAGGTATTTAAGTGGGTTAGATGAACATATTACTCATGTCGTTGAATTGCACCCCTATACTTCCCTTGATGACTTAAGCTCTTTGGCCTACAAAGTTGAGCAACAAAGAAAATCCAAAGGAAAGGGAGCCCTGTCTAAGCCTACCGCACGACCTTTTCCCTCTCAAAGACCACCTTACTTTACCCCTAAACCTCAAACCCCCCCACTATCCAAAAATACCCCCTAGCGGCCCTATAGCCTCTACAAAATTATCTCCCAAGCCTAAGGAAAAGATTCGATGTTTTAGATGCCAAGGCCTAGGGCACATTACTTTTGAATGCCCTAACAAAAGAGTGGTATCCCTTGCTGAACATCAAGCTTCTTTTGAGGAGCCAAATGAGGAGGAGGAGAAGGAACGGAGGTGTACTCGGCTGAAAATCTAGAGGAAGTTGAGGAGGGACCGGACGGAGGCAAACTTTTGGTAATTAGGAGAGCTTTGAGTGGCTTTACTACTCAAGATGACATGGAGCAAAGAGAGGCCATTTTCCACACCAGATGCACCGTGGGAGGCAAGGTATGCTCACTCATCATTGATGGTGGGAGTTGTGCTAATGTTGCATCCAAAACCATGGTGGACAAGCTCAAGCTTATGGTCACACCCCATCCCAAGCCCTACGCTATTCAATGGCTCAATCAGGGTAAGGATATGCAAATCTCTTATCATTGTCTTATTTCTCTTTCAATTGGCAAGAACTATGAAGATGAGATTTGGTGTGATATTGTGCCCATGGATGCTTGCCATATCTTATTGGGGAGACCTTGGCTCTTTGATAGAAGTGTCATACATGATGGCCGGATGGACACTTATACCTTCTATAAAGACCATAAAAAGATCACCCTAACTCCTCTCAAATCCGCCGCCTCTCCTAAACCCAAAGACAACCCCCATATGGATGTCTTCCTTACCACTCTTTTAAAATCCCAACACCATGAATTTGAACCTTTTAAAGAGTTGATTTTAATGCAGTCAGAATGGCCAGAGCCTACTACCCATGCTCATCCTTTATTTACCCCATTTCTCTAAACCTTCCAGCATGTCTTTCCATAAGAAATCCCTCGCGGTCTACCACCACAAAGGTCCATCCAACACAAAATAGACACCATTCCCGGCTCTACTCTCCCAAACAAACCGGCCTATAGAATGACCCCACAAGAAACTCAAGAAATACAAAGGCAAGTGGATGATCTTCTCTCCAAGGGATTGATTAGAGAGAGTTTGAGTCCATGTGCTGTCCCGGCCTTACTTGTGCCTAAGAAGGATAGGAGCATGAGGATGTGTGTGGATAGCCGTGTAATCAACAAGATTACAATCAAATACTGCTATCTCATTCCAAGGTTGGAGGATTTACTTGACGAACTTCATGGAGCTACCATCTTTTCTAAGATTGATCTTAGAAGTGGCTGCTAGCAAATCAGAATATATGAAGGAGACAAATGAAAAACGGCTTTCAAGACCTAGGGAGGCTTATATGAATGGTTAGTCATGCCCTTTGGCTTGACTAATGCCCCTAGCACCTTCATGGGATTGATGAACCAAATACTCAAACCGGTGATTGGTAAATTTGTTGTTGTCTATTTTGATGATATACTCATTTATAGCCGAAGTGAGGAGGATCATGTTCAGCATCTCCGTGAGGTACTCATCATCCTGTCCAATGAGAAGCTTTATGGAAACCTTGAGAAGTGTCATTTCTTTACTCCTCAAGTGGTCTTTTTGGGCTATGTTGTTTCTGCCCAAGGGATTCATGTTGATGAAAGCAAAATAAAGGCCATCCAAGAGTGGCTAGTACCTACATCAATTCAACAAGTTTGGAGTTTTCATAGCTTGGCCCCATTCTATAGAAGATTTGTAAAAGATTTTAGTACCATTGTTGCCCCTATGACCGAGGTGCTAAAAGCCAAAAGCTTTGAGTGGTCAGATCAAGCCCAATTTGCCTTTGAAGAGATCAAGAGGAGGCTCACAAGTGCACCCGTTTTGGCCTTGCCTGATTTTTCCAAGATCTTTGAAGTGGAACGTGATGCTTTGGGAGTTGGAATTGGGGCTGTCTTATCCCAAGAGAAGAGGCCTATAGCCTACTTTAGTGAAAAGTTAAACGAGGCTAAAAGGAAGTACTCTACCTACGACAAGGAGTTCTATGCAATAGTCCGAGCATTAGAGTATTGGCGACACTACCTAGTTGGAGGAGAATTCATTTTACATTCCGATCATGAAGCCTTGAAATACATTCAAGGGCAGCACAAACTCAATCCAGGGTATGGTAAATGGGTTGAGTATCTCCAATCCTTTCACTTTATAATCCATCACAAAGCTGGCAAATTGAACAAAGGAGCGGATGCACTTTCAAGGAGGTATCTCTTACTTTCTGTTTTAAGTAATAAAGTTCTTGGCTTTGAGATTGTGAAGGACATGTATCCTACTGATGAAGACTTCAAAGAAATACATAAGAAGTGTTCCAAGCATGCTCAAGGACTGTTTCATTTGGAAGAAGGTTTCTTATTCAAAGGATCTCGGCTTTGCATCCCTAAGTGTGGCTTTAGGAAACTTCTTATTCAAGAGCTTCATGGAGGGGCTCTAGCTGGACATTTTGGGGCAGACAGGACTTGTGCCATGCTCAAAGAACACTACTATTGGCAGCACATGTCCAAGGATGTTGAGCACTTTGTGAAGAGATACTCCATATGTCAAATGGCCAAGAGCCATGTCTTACCTCAAGGCCTATACTCTCCTCTTCCTGTACCTCAAGCTCCATGGGAGGATGTGAGTTTAGACTTTATCACGGGATTACCAAGAACTCAAAGGAACAAGGATTCAATCATGGTAGAGGTCGATTGGTTTTCTAAGATGGCTCACTTCATCCCATGCCATACCACCAATGATGCTTCCCACATTGCTAATCTCTACTTTAGAGAGATTGTAAGACTCCATGGTATTCCCAAAAGCATGGTTTCGGATAGGAACAGCAAATTCCTTAGCCATTTTTGGATCACTTTATGGAGGAAGATGGGTACTCAACTCAAATTCAGCACCACTTGCCACCCCCAAACCGACGAACAAATGGAAGTGACTAATAGGACTTTGGGCACCTTGCTTAGGGTCCTTGTCAAGAGTAGTATAAAAGGGTGGGATGAGTTGCTACCCCATGCAGAATTTGCCTTCAATCGAGCACCTAGCAAGGCCACCCACCTCTCCCCTTTTCAAGTAGTGTATGGACAGAATCCAAGGAGTCCATTGGATCTCACTCCCATTCCAAATCCCACCAAATTCAGTTGGGAGGCCGAGAAGAGAGCCAAGGAGATTCACGACTTACATATTCAAGTGCGAGATAGGATTGCTAAGTCCAATGAACAAGCCATGAAGCATGCAAACAAGCATAAAAGAGAAGCCCATTTCCAGCCAGGAGACTTGGTATGGATCCATTTGAGGAAGGAAAGGTTTCTTAACAAGCGCAAATCCAAGCTAATGCCGAGATCAGATGGTCCTTTTGAGGTCCTTGAGAAAATTGGCCCCAATGCCTACAAAATTGACCTTCCTGATGACTATGGAGTATCCACCACCTTCAATGTGGCTGACCTCAGTCCATATTATGATGAGCACGAGGAACTTCCGAGTTTGAGGTCAAACTCCAATCTAGCCAAGGAGAATGATGGAGACCATCAAGCCAAGGCATCCAATGCCACTGAGGAAGATAAGGAGGGTCAGAGGAGTGCCAAGGAGGTCAAGGAAATCTACGCTATGGCCAGAAATACCTAAACATAACCATATCCTACTGTCCAGCTCGACCGAAAATAGGCCCAGATTTGTGCACCTTTTGCAGTAAGAAGACCTCAGGAATTCTAATGGGAATCTTCACCCTTGTCAAGCCTAAGAAGTCAGCTTTCAAATAAAAAAGGTTTCAAGTCATTTGGAGTCCATTTGGTTGCTCAAATAAAGCCCACAAATAAACCGACCAGAATCCAGTCTAGTCTAGACCATCTGGCTTCTACGGCCCATTTCTCCCAAACGGCTAATCCAAATTCAGTGAAACATTTTCCATTGGAAAATAGACGCTTCAAGCTTTCATTTGACTCCTGAATCATCGAATTTGGATTACAAACAAGAGAGTTATGGCACATTGAATCTGGCCCTGCTGCTGTATTAACGCGCTGACAACTAGGAGCAGTTAATGCATGAAGAAGCTTTTGTTCAAGGGACTTAACCCACGTCCCTCTTACTCCCAAGGCTGATACATCACATGCTATGTGGAAAAATGAGTTTAATCTAGTCTCCAAGCTAATGATTCATGGTTCAAGACATAATTATCCATGATACTTTGTTTTTTTTTTTAATTTTTTTAGTTTCCTTGTTCTTTGTCTCTTGCATTTCCTATGTTAGCTTAGTAATTTTTGCTTGTGTCTTTTCATATGTAAGGCCAGCACTATAAAAGGGCCATAGTTGAGTTTGTTTTGAGGAAGCAATTATCAAGTATCAAGTAAATTCCAAATTGAGTCCAAACACTCTTTTTCTCACAAAACCCTAGTTCTATATCTTGAGGCTGGCCCCTCAAGTGGTGTTCTAGGTCTCCTTGTATCAATTAGGTGGTGATTGAATTTTGTGTCCTAATTGGTCTAAGGAGATTGCCCAAGTTCTTAACAAGAGTGGCTCCTTTTGGATTATCCCTTGTCTTAAAATCTTGCCTATCTATCCCTTGCTTGCATTCACTATCTTTCCAAGTTACAAATTTGTTGCTAGCATACGTGAGCCTTGTGTGTTTGGAGTGATTAGTGAGGCTACATACATCATTGTTTGACGAATTTAACCTTTAGAGTTTTAGGTGCTGTTACCTCCTCTGAGTAGGAGGTCATCATAACCTCAGTCACGGGAATGTCAATGGGGATAGTCCTGAAGAAGATTCGCCTCATAGGATGAACTTGAGGTGCCTTTTTAACTATTGAGGTTCCTTCCCCAAATGGCTTGTTGGGGTTCTTCAAGGCTGGTGGTTTCTTATTTGGCTTTGCCTCGTTTCCAGTGGGTGTAGGGAGCAAAACCTGCTTCGGGGCTAAGGTAGGGACCCAACCATGCCTCAGGGCCATGTTAGTACCCTGAGCCTACCTTGGCAGGGTTGCGGCTTGGCTTACTAATGTCCCTATTCTTAGGGCTCCCCTCCCAAATGGGATAGGACTATAGCGGGGAACTGGCATTGGGTTACGCGACATAGCCATTGACAAATATGCTGTGACAGAAGACCTTTGTTGAGAAGCCTTCCTCAAAGTTGTTTTGGCTAGCTCTAGGGCTGGGGAGGGAGCCAACTTGGGTGCGACAGACTTAACGCAGCACTTGTGGCTTCTGCACTTGTTGTGCTTCTGATTCTTGACCGCTTTCTTAGTTAGCAGTCTATCATTGCTAGGGGCGAGCTTGCTTGCCTTTTTGAGGCCCCATAAAGGTTCCATTGAGTTTGACAATGGAAATTCAGCAAGGATGGATCATGGCCCAATAGTGAAGACCACCTGCATATTCTTTCTTGCCTGGAATATCCCTCGTTTGATCACAAAGGTGACGGGAAGTTCATTGAAATTGGTGGTGACTTGAGGTGCCATTTTTCGATAAACATCACACAAAACAAAAACATCAGAAAGAAAGAAAAATATAAGTCAAACATAATCAAATGGGCGATGAAAAGGAAAACAGGGTCCCACCGAGCGTGCTAAAAATTATGTTGGGCAAAAATTTAATAAAAATAAACCATATGCACAACACAACTTTCCAACGTACAAAAAATGCACATCGATTTATGTTGAGTACGACCCTATTTAAGAGGATGAACCTCCTTAATTACATCCCTCTCTCAGGAGACCACCTTTTGATTTCGACTCGTTCTGTTTTACTTTTTCTTTCTTTGTTTTGTTTTGCGTTAATAAGACATTATATAATTTGGACTGACTATTATCATATTTTTAATGTCGAGCTGCTCGTCTCCAAAACTTAGTCGCATCAGATAGTGACTGTATAGGCACTTTATAGGAAGGGTACTATACATAAACGTTCTTCATGTGCAGGTTAGAGATCGGGTAATTTTATCTGATTTGGAATTTGGGTTGCACTCATTTTTTTATCGTGAGCTGCCTACGTACCTCTTCTATAGAGGATCAAACCAGCCTTAGTTTTTTAAAATTTAACTTGCTTTAATGTGTGTTTTATTTTGGTTATGTTATTTATGTTAGGATGATTTTTGATTTAATTTTGATATTTAAATTTTTTTAAAAAAATGGCTAAGTTATATTTTTAGCCACTTCGCGATTTCTTAATTTTTCAACTTAACCTTTAATGGAGTCGGTCCATTAATTTTGTTTAGCTTGGGATTGCACTCGAAATTTATTAATGGGTTTCCTACGTACCCTTAGTGTGAACAAATCGATGTAGTTCTTGACCCGAATTTTATTTAGGCTTACGTCTTGGAAAGGAGACAATTTAGTAGGCTTGGTTGTATATTTGGCGAGACTTTGGTCCATTCTACCATACCTATGATTTGAAAAAAAAAAAGATTCAATGCTTTTCGAAACTTGGTTTTTTATTTGTTTTGGTTACGTAACGTGTAACAAAGAGTTACATGATTATAAATTTGGCCTGTTGTGAAAGAAGGGGGTATCAAGTTGAGCCCATTTGAAGATTTCGGTTTAGACTGAACTCGAAAAAATTTTATATCGAACTTCCTACGTATTCTTAGTGGAATCAAGTCACCGTAGTTCTAATATGAATCAAATTTATCCACTAAATAAAAATTTGGAATTTATAAATGGCTTAGATTTTACAATTTATTCCATTCAAGCTCTAGGAGTTTCTTCCATTCATTCACAGAGACGCAAAATCTTCTTGAAAGGCAAAGAGACAGTTCTTTTTTTTTTGGGTCTTGCTTTTATGACTCAAATCATCCAGGTTCCGTTTTTGTTTACTAATAGTAACAGGACCATGATAATGTTTAAATAAAAAAGCAATACTTTAATCATATCTATCCGTATCTTGTCCACCCCCTCCTCCTTTTTCTTTTACGTCGAAAAAAAATCAAGTGTTCATGGCAAAGAATTAGCTTGAGATGCAGATTACAACCATCCAAGTTGTTTACTATTCCTTCTTCAAGTTCTCGAACTTCTTCTGAATTACCGGCTTCATCAAGACTATTTCATTTATGGGTCCAACAGATCTAGGAACTGGCAGGATCCGTGGATTTTTATGGCTCTAGCAGGAACCGGGATACGGCAGGACCTATAGTTTTCATGGTTCCGGCAGGAGCAAGGATCCCACAGGATCCGTCATTTAATGATTCCTGCAGGAATCAGGATCCAGCAGGATCCAAATTTTGGCATTTCCGGCGAAAACCGGGATCTAGCGTGATCCCAAAAGTCTGATTAAAAGTTGAGCTTGTGTTGAGACCTTAATCCCTTTATTAGATCCAACACTCTTTTGATTAACTATGACAATCTTGGACATACAGGATGGAGGTTTGAGATGAACTAAAGTATCCATATTCCATTTTTGTATTACCTTGAAATTTTCAACTTGAAATTATCAAGATGAGTATTTAGCCCCTTTGAATCAGCTTTCACCAGTTCGTCAGTTCTTCTTTTGTCCTTCCATTCTTCCCTTTTTTTCTTCTTACTCACAGTATTTTATGGCCTTTGCCCTCTGTATTTTTTTTGGCTCTGTTTCTTCTCCTCTGTGTGTGTTTTTTTTTTTGGGGTCTCGGTTTTCACCGCCCTCAAGCCTTTTCTCTCTCCTCTGTTCTCTGACCTCGCCCTTCTTATATTGATGGAGTAAGTTTTTAACTTCGATCCACGTTCCACCAAAAGTAAGGAAAGTGGAGAGTAATGGGTTCCACACAACACTTTCTTTTCCTAGCAACAAAAAATATATATACTACGGAGTGTTGCCTTCATGTCTTAATTACCCACAGGTGTCCTTTTATAATTGATACTTCCTGTTTTTTCGGGTCCCCCTTTGAATTGTCAGCGGATGGTGCTGGAGAGGGAGGTTTGCTTATGCACCCTTTTTTTGCTTTTTTTTTAAATAAAAAAATTTATTTGTAGCCAAAAAAAAAACACCTTTTCTTTATTTTTTTTGTCTTTTACTCTGTAATCGGATCCACTTTTATTTGCCTTTTATACTACTACATAATAGCTATGAAAACACTATATCAAGAATTTATGATTTGTCAAAATTTTTGGTTCAACAGAGTGTTCCCCGTGTTACAATCTTTAGTGCTCGGGCTTTATAGGGTTGAATGTTGGGTTGATTTTATTCAAGTTAACTTTGATTTTGTAAGCTCTTGATCATGAAAGTTACTACTCTTATGGGTTTTCCCCTTGGTTCTTTTTATGCATTTTTTTTCATCTTTAACCTATTGGAGTTCATCTATAAGTTACTTGTCTTTATTTGACTTAACAATTTCCCTAGTGGTCCAAGTGGTATCAGAACTCAAAGTTACCTCATTTAGGTAAACATCAAAAACTCGAGCTCCATGTTTAGACTGTCGCTTAAGTTCTTTCCGCATTGTAGTATTTTGCTTGGAACTTCTTCCTCTAAATTTTTATTTGCCTAAAAGAGCCCAATCACAATTCCACTCCAAATCAAAACCCTAAAATCCCCCACTGTGGTTTCACCCAATATTCTCTCTAACCCATCATAGTCACCCCTTTTAGCCGATAAAGAACCCTAAAATAGCCCAAAGACAATGTACGCCAAAACACAACCCTAAAGTCCACAAAATAAGCCTTCGTAAAATTGGAAAAACCATGCTAGACAAAGATTAACACAATCAAAATTGTGTCAAAGGACACTACCTGTGTCAACGGGCGCAAAACTTGCCATTTGCCTATGTCAAAGAGCACAGCTTGCGTTAGTGGCCCATGTTGTCAAACACTACCAGTGTCATCTGTCACTCATCTCCTACCATTTGTTTTTTAATCCTTTTTTCAATCATGACCAATGAAGGAGACCCTTATCATTCTAGGTGCATCTTGCTTGAGCAATCCCATGAGATAAGAAGAGATATCTCTATCATTGAATTTCAAGAGCAGGTAAGGAAGCTCATAATATATCATTACTAGGAGCTTGATGTTAGCCCTATTGATATTGCATATTTCATCTGCCATGAGGATTATGATGAGGATAGAGAAGCTAAGAAAAGAAGACATCCAAGGGATGACGTTAGAGATTCTAGGTAGAAGCGCCGGAGTCTCATAGCAATCTTAACCTAGAGTATTATCTTAATTAGGTTCAATTTGTTGAAACGATATTCAAACTTAAAGAATACAATGAAAAGAAATCTTTCAAGTTAGAAATTCTCAAGATGAAAGTCATGCATCCTTTTGGTATGAGAACTTAAAAAACACTAAAATAACGGAAGCCAAAGCTAAGATCAAGACTTGGTCTAAACTCAAGAAACAAATGGATAGGGGGTTCCTACTATCCTCATACATTCAAGAGTCTGAGCAACTATAAATGAGGGTTGGGTTGAACAAAGAACTCGAACTTACCATTGCTACGTTGATAAAGGGTTTATCGCCTAGCGCTGTTAAACAAATTTTTATCCTTTGATGATGTTTTTAACCTTATTATCAAGATTAAAAAGCAACTTAAGGTTGTAAAACCCTCCTTAACCACTTCCTGTAATCACCGTTAAGACACTACCAACGATTTCTCCTTCTATACCAAAGTTAACACCACACTTACACCCATTGAGACCCTAGACATGGGAAAAAGGATTGCTATGGAGCCATCTATGTGATTGAAGGGATAAAAGTGCTCCAAATGTCGTGGATATTGACACTTCTAAGTAGATTGTACTAATAAAAAATTCTCACCATTAAAGAGGTGGAGTTAATCCAAGTTAATGAGGAAGAAACTAGTGAAGAAGAAGGAGAGATTGATAAGACGACCTTAATTACTCCTAATATAGGTGAGTTATTGGTAATTAGGAGAGTAATCTATGTTAAAGAGGCTACTCATATGCTAGGCAAAAGTGAGCACATCTTTCACTTAAGGTATACAATTGGAAGCAACGTGTGTGAGTTGATCATAGATGGAGGAAGGTGTACCAATGTGGTTTCAATGTCGCTTATTGACAAGTTTCAATTACCTATCAATATGCATCAAACTTTTGACACTCTGCAATGGATCAAGCAAGGAAATGAGGTAATCTTTTATAAACAAGCTTTTATTTACTTTTTAGTTGGTCCATATTGTGGAGAAGTTTTATATGATGTCTTCTCTATGGATGCATATCGCCTACTACGTGATAGAAAGTGGTTATATGATAATTATGTGATTCATGATAGGCATGCTAGTACATATGCACTCAAGCATAAAGAATGTTGTCTCACATTGGCCTCATTACCTCCACCCACAACTCACGACATTAAGTTTAGGGACGCAAGTGAAAAAGCCTCTACATTAGTGAAATAGATATAGATATAGCCATTTGCAAGACCAACTTAGTGGTAGAATCAAACATAAATGAGGAATTAAAACCTTTACACCCTCTATCTCAATCACTTTTGAAAGAGTTTAAGGATGTATTCCTTAGTGATCTACCCCTTGGGCTCCATTCTTCAAGAGGAATTGTGTGCCAAATTGATCTCCTGCTGGTTATGCCATTACCAAATAAGTTGACCTGTAGGTGCAATCTTAATAAGTCTAAAGAACTACAAAGACAAGTTCAAGAACTACTTGATTCACTACTAAAAAAGAATAAAATAATGGCAGAAATAGGTGATGAAAAAATAAGCCATCGCCATTGGCGATGGAACAGGCGACGGAAAGCTAGAGAAATGGAAAACAAAATATGAAATTCCATGGTGACGGAATTTCCGTTGCCAAGTTTGAAAAAAATTTGTTGGCGACGGAATATCCGTCGCCAGGGGAAAATGAATTGTTTTAAAAACAAGCTGAAATTTTTTTTTTATGGGGGGCGACAGATTTTCTGTAGCCATTTGAATTTATTTAAATGGACGACGGAATTCCCGTCGCCTCGTCCGTCGCCACATGTTTTAAGAAACCCGGATTTCGTTTCTATTCATTCGAGCCGTGACATACGTCGAGAGAGGAGAGAGAGAGCAAAGGAAAGCAGCAGCGCCACGCCACCGGTCCCGCCGCCCCCTACCCTCCTCCGCTGTCGTCGCCTCCCCTGCCGCCGGTAGTGCCTCTGGTAACCCCCCGCTGCCAGTGCCACCTTCTTCCCCAATATCTCGCCTCACTCAGGTAAATTCCTAACTCTAGTTAGATTTAGTTTTGACTACTCTAAATTATGGTTTTGGTAGTTCAAACTACGTTATTTGTGTATGTTTATGTTGTATTGTTAGATGTGCATTGAGTGATTACTTCAATTTGGTTAAAATTGTGCATTATTGTAATTGAGGGTTCAGGATTGTATGAGATTGGTAGGTTTATTTGTAAGAGAAGATTTAGTAGAAAGAAAAAATTATGTGAAGTGATTATGTGAAATTTTGTGCGAGTTGTAGTGGGTGATTTGAAAAAGTTAAAATATGTGTGAAGGAATTGTGTAAAATTTGTGGGTATTGTACTGGGTGATTAATTTACAAGGATTTATTATAAATTGAAATTAATTCTAGTTCAATGTATGTATATATATTTTTTGGTTAATTAATATGTGTAATACATTAGTTGGAAATGATGTTAAATATTTGTAGTGTAAATTGAAATTAATACTAATTCAATAACTTTTATGAATATTGTTGCTTGAGCAGAATATGAGTGACCCACCATATCATTTGTGGACGTATAATAGATTATTACCTGATTGTGATGGTTACACAGAAGAACTTTTAAATGGGGTAAATCAATTTGATGCATTTGCACATACGCAAGCAGACTTCCAAAGTGAGGGGACATATAGATGTCCATGTTCGAAATGTAAAAATAGAGTATACTTAACACCCGATAAGGTAAAGATACACCTGATGTATAAGGTTTTTGTTAAAGGATATTGGTATTGGATAAGTCATGGAGAAGTAGAGTCTCAACAATGTGATTTTGGATATTCTACGGTAGAAATGGGCCAAGCTGGTGGTTCAAGTCATACAAATTATGCCCACAATGAATGCTATGTAGATCATACGGAGTCTATAATTGGTGATGCCATGTTGGCAAATGAAAATGTACAAAATCAGGAGGGAAGCAGTTCTCAAGAACCATTCTATAATGTAGTTCAAGCTACTCAACAGCCCTTATATGATGGTTGTTCAACCCACAGTCAGCTCCCTGCTGCTGTTCGGCTATTGAGTATCAAGTCTGATTACAATATGCCACAGAACTGTTTTAATGAAGTTGTTCAGTTAATGAAAGAAATGTATCCTCCTAATAATCGTGTGCCAAAAAACTATGGCCAGATGAAGAAGCATGTTAAAGATCTTAGCAATGATGTGATACACATTGATTGTCGCTGTAAAGGATGTATGCGCTTTTTTAAGGAGGACTCAAACCTCGATGCATGCAAGTTTGGCGGGCATTCAAGATGGAAGAGGCAAAGGTCGCAGTAAAGGAATCAAATGCCATTGCCATATGTAAGGATGCATTACTTGCCATTAAAACCTCGGCTGCAGAGGTTATATGTATCAACAAGCACGGCAGAGCACATGCAATAGCATTATGAACATCGGCAGGAGGACGGTGCTTTCTGTCATCCATCCGATGGCGCAGCATGGAAACATTTCAATAACAAGTATCCCGATTTGCTGCAGAGCCTCAAAATGTTAGACTTGGTTTATATGCTGATGGATTTAATCCTTACACATTGTCCTTAAGATCTTATTCCATTTGGCCGGTGGTGGTTACACGTTAGAACCTTCCCCCTGATATGTGTATAACCAAACCATTTATGTTCCTCACTTGTGTAATCCCCAGCCCTTAAAATCCCAAGAACAAATAGATATATATTTGTAACCTCTTATTGAAGAGTTGAAGGAGTTGTGGGATGTTGGGATTGAAAAGTATAACGTATCTACGGGTACAATATTTCAAGTGAAAGCTGCACTTTTATGGACCATCAATGATTTCCCAACGTATAGGATGTTATCTGGGTGGAGCACTAGTGGTCAATTGGCATGTCCAGTATGTATGACATAACAGAAGGCTTTGAGACTCAGGAATGGAGGTAAATTCTCATGGTTCGATTGTCATCGGTGTTTCTTACCAAGGAATCATGCGTTTAGGAGAAACAGAACTTTATTAAGAAAAGGTAGGACTGTTAATGGGGTCCTCCTCACCACATAAGTGGGGAACAACTTCATGCTGAGGTGGAATACTACCCAATAGTAATGACAGATGGTGACTTTCAAATACCCAGGTTTAAGGAGAATGAACATAACTGGACAAAGAAGAGTATATTCTAGGAGTTGCCTTACTGGCAACAACAATTGCTCTGTCACAATTTAGATGTGATGCACATAGAGAAGAACTTCTTCGAGAACATCAGAAACACTGTGATGGATGTTCAAGGGAAAACAAAAGACAATGTCAAATCATGAATAGATGTTACAGATATTTATGACAGGGAAGAATTACGTTTCCAGCGAGGTCCTAATGACATAATAGTTAAATCAAAAGCGAAGTTCGTTCTTGCTATAGATAAAAGAAGAGAGTTCTGTGAATGGGGTAAGGGACTGAACATGCCTGATGGTTATTGCTTCAATTTGAGGCATATGATGGACCCCAATGAGGCAAAGTTCAACAATATAAAAAGTCATGACTGTCATGTGTTCATGGAGATGCCATTGCCCATTGTATTTGGTGTTCTCCCAGATGATGTTTTAAAACCTCTAATTGAGTTCAGTCCGCTCTTTAAGAATTTATGCTCCACAACATTGCGGGAGGATGTTCTTGAGGAATTGCATCGAAACATTGCCGTTACTCTCTGTAAGTTAGAGACGATATTTCCTCCAGGCTTCTTTAACGTGATGGAGCACTTACCGGTGCATTTGGTAGAAGAAGCACAACTTGGCGGTCCTATCCAGTATCGATGGATGTATCCATTTGAGAGGTAACATAGATTGTATTAATTTAAATTAGATTTATAAAAGTTGGGAATGTATGCAGGTGTTTATAAGAATTACTTAATATTAATATGTTAGGTACTTCGGTCGGTTGAAGAGAAGGATTAAACAGTAAGCGTATCCTGAAGGATCAATAACGGAAGCTTACCTAGAAGTGGAGAGGACGTTCTTCGCCTCCTATTACTTCGACTCTAATGTGCCCTCCATGTGCAGTAAATGTCGAAAAAATGAGGATGGCGATGAATATAATAGTTATTTACAAACTCCTTCTATGTTTAAACCGTAAGGAACCGCTATTGGGAAGGAAAGACCAAGGTGTCTCACAGATTCTGAATACATTGCTGCACATCTTCATGTACTACTAAATTGTGATGAAGTTAAGCCTCATATTGGGTGAGTGTTCCATTGACATAGTGCCTTTTCCATATGTTCATATTTCCCAAAAAATAGTGTTGTTTACTTTCTTCAAAATACAATTGCGCAGAATTTTTACAGAACAAGTCCGAAACGCACAACCCCATCTTACTGATGCTGATGTTGACACTGTCATTAAAATTCATTTTGTAGCTTGGTTTAGTCAAATGTAAGTAACTAAACTTCTTTAGTAATAAGTATTGCGACGCAAGGGAGGCCAATGTATTAACAAAAACCACATTATGTGTCATCTTAGGTGCATTACATTCAAATATTTGACAATTGTAAACATTGGTAGTTGACACAATTAGCTATGAAGCGTAATAAAAATGTGTTAATGTGGATTGCATACAAAGTTAAAGCATTTAAATTCCACATGGAAGCCCGCAGTGTTGGCAAGAAAACATATGATTGTGGTGTTGGTGTATATGGGATTGGGGAAGGTGATATTAAAAATGATTCTGAAAGATATCATCCAACTAGAGTATATGGGTGAACCATTGAAAAGATGTGTACGGTTTAGTTGTGAGTGGTTTGATCCTACATTGAATCATGGGACATGACCTCATAAACTAAGCAAACTTGTTAAGGTTCATTGCACAAGGAGGTACAGAAAGTACGATCCATTTATCTTCTCGAACACGACATCACAAGTATGCTTCATGCCACATCCAGATTGCTTAAGGGATAGAGCCAATTGGCTTATTGTCATACCAACCAAGCCATGAGCCAGGGTGGATGTGCAGTGCACTCTACCTATTGCTTACCAACAAACAATGATGACGACACTCGGTGAACCTACGAATGATGTTATCCCTACATCATTTGTGGATGAAAGTGCACCACCGAAAGACGTTAGTGATGATTTGGATTTTTTATTTATTCAAGTGAATGATGACATAAATGAGGCGGAAGCAGATGACAGTGATGAAGAGGGTGAGTAGGATGATGAGAATGAAATAGATGAAGAAGGGGGAGATAAGATGATGACGATGATGATGAGAATGAGAATGGTGATGATGATGCTGATAAAGATGAATAAGAAAATTAAATGCTTACAAAACGTTATGCACTTCATTTCTTATTTTTGTAACCCACATGTGTACGCATGTACTTGTATTATAACTATTTGAATGTATTTGTTATTCTACATATTGTACTGTGTAATAATTTATTGCTATGTACTATCATTATTTGTATTTGTGTTTGTTGTGAACCATTTTAGGTATGGATTCCACCCCACATCGAGGGAAATCCTTTAGTCAAGGTTGAGGAAAGGGACGTAGTAGTTCCAGCGAACATCCTATTTCAATGGATACTGGTTCACCTTTGTCCTAAACCCCTCACATGTCAGGTGCATTAGGAACAATCCCAATCTATTTGGGAATATTCCTATGGGGTAGGTACCTCCTCATATGCCATACACCAAGACTCCGCCATTCATTGGCCAACAATTTGCATATAATATGTCAGCCAACATAGCTTTTGCCTCTACTAGCATCCTCACTCCCTAACCCGTCGATCCTTTCTCCTACCAATCCCTACATAATGTTGGAACTGGATATAGTAATCCACAACTTAGTCAGGGAAGCACTCAAACAAAAGCAGTTATTATGCTAGATGGTAACGGTTAAGTGAACTATTGTTATGTATTTGTCATTACAATTATCTAGCGTAATATCGCGTTAATTTGAGTTTTTAGCTACATTAGGTTCATTCTAAATGACGGTGCTGTTAGTAGAATTTCTTAAATCTTCTAAGGCAGTATGATGCACCTTGGCCTTCTTGGGGAAAGGTGCCTAGACATGTTCGAGACATGTGGTTTAATTGTAAGACATTATTTGATGTGTGTGTCATTTTCCAATGTACAGAAGTCGTTCACTTGGGATCCTATGTATGAGGACCGCATCAGGAAGAATTTTGAAAACAGAGGCAATGCATGTTTGAGGGACTTCCTTAGTAAAGGAAGGAAGCACAATAAGAAGCCTCAGTGGCTCGGTGATGAGGTATGGAAAGGACTCCAACAGCATTGGGTGAATGAATCTTACAAACAATTGTGTTAGATAGCCCAGAAAAATCGGCTTGGTGATCCCCAGAGTCTTAGACCATCTCTTCATACCTGCAGCTCGATCCCTATGCGTGAGGCGTCTGGTATCAAACCGTAAATCTTACAACATTGTTTGACGTATTTGTTTCCTTGTGGTGTTTAACGTGTTTTCCTACATTTGTTTAATTTGCATGTAGAGGGAAAAACTTGGGACAGATCCCATCATCGTTTAGTTGTTTGCCCGCACTCACAGACTTAGAGGCAAACCAGATGAACGTTTGGTTTATAAGAAATCAGAACAAACCTATGTAAGTTATTCTCCATAATTAATCTTATGTTGTGATTCATGCATTTTTCTTACAACTAACACATTTTTCCAAATGTGGTGATATTATAGGAGTCCTTTGAGCAAGAAATGAAGAACATCATTCAAGGAACCTTGCGGGACAACTCCCAAGATCCATCTCAACTGCTTCCAAACCCAAGTGAGTTGTGGGTAAAGGCCTACACAAACAAAAAGGGCCGTTTATGGCATTGGAGATGAGGCTGTCAACATCAGAGAATCCCACTACTTTAGTCCCTCCAAGCGAGCAGGTACACTAAACTGTCCACAATGGCATTTTAGGTTAAATTACGTCATTCTCACTACATTCTTACTACATACATACGGGTTTACGTGGGTATAGGTCCAATCGCATCTCAGCATGAGCTATATGATTTGAGAAAAAGGGTGACCACCATGAGGAGCGAGCTCACCGCACAAGCTGAGATGTATCGGACGATGATGGAGAGATATAAGAATCTAGAGGAGTCCAATCAAAGGTTGATCCAAACTGTGATGAGTATGAATCAGCAAATGCAGACTTTCTTCCAAACGCAACAAACGTGCAGTTCGGGATTGCAACATGCCGTCCCTACCAATCTACAGCATGATGAAGAGAATGAGGATGAGGACGAGGACGACGAGTATGATCTTGATGATTGATCCCCTATCATGAGTTGCTTGTATCTTCCTCTCTCTCTATTGCCTGCTTCTTCAATTTCATATAGGCATATATTTGCATTGTCTCTACTTCTCTAACACCTATGTGTGGCAATGTTGAGAACTACTTTAAGTTTGTTTTGTGAAATATGCTGTGTGTGATGTATGGTATGATACACTTGGGTTATTTTGGTTTGAATGTGATGTTTGAGTTGTTTGTGAACTGAGAATTGTTGAAAATGCTTTGAATGAAGTAGTTATATAGAATGGGTTCTTCAATATCCTCGATGTATATTTTTACAGGAAAACAAATGTATTATACTTGGGGTTCTTGAAATTACAAATTTTTTATTTAAAAAAAACCCAAAAATAGCGACGAACAGGCGACGGCATATAGTTTTTTTAAAAAACCACTTTGCAGGTGGCGACGGAATGGACCATCCGTCGCCATCAGCGACAGACTATCCATCGCCTAGCTCATCGCTGATGGCGACGGATTGCCCAGTCCGTCGCCATCTGGCATGGTCTTTCTTTGCGCCAAAATGATCTCTCCATCGCCTGATCCATTGCCACAAGTAATGGAAGTTTTTTTTTTCATTCGCTGAATGCTTAGCGACGAGCCATATTGAGACTTTGGATTCTGTCACCTGTTCCATCGCTGATTTAAAATTTTCGTCGCTGATTTGCTATTTTCCATCGCTAATTCCGTCCCTATGCGACCCCTTTTTTTTTTGTAGTGGTTATGGATACATAAGGGAGAGCTTGAGTGCTTGTTTAATTCCCACTCTACTGCTATCTAACAAAGATGGAGCTTAGCATATGTGTGTTGGTTCTACAGTCATAAACAGTATTACCATCAAGTATAAATCCCACATTCCTCATTTGGATGACACGCTTGATGAGTTACATGCTTCAAAATTCTTTTTGAAAATTGACCTCCAAAGTTTTTAGCTACCAAATTAGGATGACAGATAGGGTTTAAAGGAAGAATATCTTTAAGACCTTGTATGGGTTGTATGAATGGCTTATTATGCCTTTTGGCTTATTTGATTCTCCTAGCACTATCATAAGACTCATCAATAAGGTTCTAAGGACTTTTATTAAGAATTTAATTATGGTGTATCGTGATGATATCTTAGTATATAATCATGATGGAGCATTTTATGTTGAACAAATTTCTCAAGTGCTCCATATCTTAAGGCAACAAATGTTATAGTGCTAAGCTTGAGAAATACGAACTACTCTCGCCCCAAGTTGTTTTTTCTTAGCTATGTTATTTCGAGAGAGGGAATTCGAGTTGATCGATCCAAGGTTGAGACCATTAAGAGTTAGATTGCTTCCAACCTCCATCACGGAGGTCAGAAGGTTACCTAAATGGGTTAGCTTTATTCTATCACCAGTTATTATAGATTTTAGCTGCACAATGAATCCTTTGACTGAATGCATGAAGATAGGGAATTTTGGGTCATCAATGAGTTCATAATTTATGCTTGGCCTCATATGATGCTAGCAGGGTTGGAACCCTTTTTATTCTTACTCAAGCCAAGCGCCTTCTAGCCTATTTTAGTTAGAAGCTAATGGCTTGGGACTCAACTACTTCACTTATGACAAAGAAGTTATGCCATCATTAGGGCTTTAGAGCATTGGAATCATTACCTCAGGACCAAACCTTTTGTTCTTCATTCGGCTCATAAGGCATTGACCTACATCAATGACCAACACAACTTGAACATAGGACATGCTAAGCGGGATGCGTTCCTTTAATATTTCACCTTATCTTACAAAAATAAGAGTTGGAAAGAAAATATTGTAGCTAATGCATCGTCAATTGGTTCTTAAAGCCAACGCTCTTGGTTTCCTTTCTATCAAGGCTTTATGTATGGAAGATAAAGACTTCAAGAAGGTGGTAGAGAATCTCTCTACTTTTGGACCTTTCACATTGAGAGATGGTTTCCTCCTCAAAGACAACAAACTTTTCAACTCCAAAAGCCCTCTCAGGGACTTGATTATCAAGAAGGCCCATAAAATAGCCTTAACCAGCTACTTTGATTTCTAAAATTCCTTTAAGATACTCAAGGAGCACTTTTATTTGCCCAAGATGGGCGGAGATGTCCACAAGGTAGTCACAAGGTGTGTAACCTGCCACTTGGTCGAGAGTCGCTTCCATTTAGGCTTCTATGCTCATCTACTTATTTGTAAAAGGCCTTTAGATGATATTAGCATAGACTGCATTGTGGCCCTTCCAATGACTCCTAGAAGGGCATACGTGTTATGATTGTTGTTAATAGATTCTTAAGGTGGCTCACTTCATTATTTGCCATAAGTACAATGTGTTACTTACATTTTAGATCTCTTCTCTCAAGAGATTGTAAGGCTACATGGCATTCGGAGGACCATTGCTTCGGGACACTAAGTTTTTATCTCACTTTTGGAGATGCCTATGGGGATTGATGGGAACTAAGTTGCTTTTTACACTACTTGTCACCCTCACATCGATGGCATTAAATGGAGGTGACAAACTAAATTATCCCCAACTTGTGAAGGGGTATGGTGTGTCAAAGCTTGAAGAATCGGGATGTGAAGTTCTCCCATGCCAAGTTTGCTTTCAATCAAGTTCCTTCTTGCGCTATGTTCTCATTCTCTCTTTGAGTTATGTTATGCCCTTAATCTTGTTATCCCATTGATTGTATCCCTAATTTTCAAGCATCTAAGTTAAGTTTTTAAGCCAAGACAAGGGCTAATGAGATGAAGAAATTCCATGAGCAAATAAGGGCACAAATTGAGAAAGTGAGCAAGCAATACAAGTTTGAGACCAACAAGAACTACACTCATCTTGAGTTTAAACCATTCGATCTTGTATGGTTATATTTGAGGAAAAGGAAAGGTTCCCTTCAACAAGAAAGAACAAGCTAATAGCAAGGGATCTTTGCAAAATTGTTCAAATTTTAGGCGAGAATGTTTACAAGATTGAGCTTCTTAGAGATATAAATATATTTGCCACCATTAATGTTGGGGATCTTGCTCCTTACATTGAAGATGAGGCTGACCAAAATGAACATTTAAGGGCAAATCCTCCTAGGGGGTGATGCAGAGTAAGCCACCAAGTTTAACCTACTCTAGCGTGGCAAGCCCATAATGCTAGTAGATACAATGATGACTCCTAGAGATGGGGCTCAAGGAGTTGATCCTCCAAGATCCTTATTGACTCAGGGCCTTTGAGGGAGTTCTAAGCAAGTTTAAGTTGGTGTTGATGCAACTAGTAGTCTTAAAAGAAGTTTAGATAATTTTGACTATAGCCACTTCATTTTTAGTTTTCTAGATTTTAGGCAATAGTTTTCTCCAGTTTCTAGTTCAATTTTGAATGAGCGAACGGGCTCCAAATTTTGCAAACTTTACATTTACAGATAGCCCCGATGACTATTTTTAAATAAGCCTAGCATACCTTTGTATTCTAAAAATCGATCTTGTTATATAGCTAAAACCAACAAGACTCAATGCATGTTTGGTCTTAGACCTTTTGTATATCAAGAGCTTCTTTGGACAATCAAATGATTGACTTAAGAGGGACATGCCTACATAATTCCTCCTTAAAGATAATCACCAAATTTCTCCATTTGGGATAGCTGAGGATGCCACTGAGCAAGAACATGTGCAAAAACATTCCAGCCCCCATAAATTTAGCTAGTAGCTAGTGATCCATTTTTCTTTGTTTTGGTCATACAGCTAGCTAGATTTCGTTGGTGGGTTTTTTTCCTTATAATTCCTATTAATTATTTTTGAGCTTGGAGAGGAGGTGACCTAACTATACATTGGCTTGATCCCTTGTAGAATTTTCACATTTAAAATTTTGAATGAATTAAGCTCGTTGCTTGTTATCACCCTCTACAAAATCTCATTTTCCTTATTTCTTTTTGAGTGTGGTGAATGTGAGTCTTCTCGCTATTCCAATCCTTGATGCTTAGGTTTCATACAATTGATTAGTGGGTTGGTCTATTTAAGTTACTTTTCTTATTTCGAAAGTTCTTAATCAGAGATCTATAAATCTTGGTAGATAGATGCAATGCCTCAAAACATTAGAAAACATGATTTCAAGTTATGAATATATTTTGTTTATCTATATCTATTGTTAGGGTGATATGACAGCTTATTGGATTCGAAAGTTCATTCAGATCTTATTCTCCTTCCATTTTTTCTCCCCCACCTTGTTGGGAATTTCTTTTTATTCTATTCGACGACAACCTAGGAAGAGCTATTGAGAGAGGCTATGTAATGTTCTTATACTTATCTTTTCAACCACAAACAAAAAAGTGGAACATACTTGTTAATTATGCTCCACATGAACGAGAAATGAAGTGAATAAATTTTACAAAAAGTGGGCAAAAAGAGTTTTAATTGCACAAATATACAATCAATTATCAATTGTTTCACTGTATATTCCATTCAACTTATCTTTCAATTACTATATGTGAGTTGATAGTCACAAAAAAAGATCATTGGGCCCCCAAACCATTTATGAGTTTGAGATATCAAGATTTTCCCAAAGTACACTGCACAGGCTTTGCTTAATTCACAACCACACCCCCCAATATATACATACATACATATATATATATATACACACACACACACACACGTGTATGTATGTATGTATGTGCGCGTGCGTGCGCGCATATATATATATATACACACACACACACATATATATATATATAATATATATATATATATATATATATATATAT
>JAKOGI010000850.1:267500-272500 GCA_029747015.1 Carnegiea gigantea | reverse complement strand
CAAAGGCTAGAGGAGTTAGTAAACATCTTCCATGCTAGCTTGCATTGGAACGCTTTATTAACTACTTCTGTTTTCCTTAATCCTAGTCCTCCTCTATTCTTTGGTAAACATAGTTTATTCCATGCAATCAGGGGAAGTCCTTTGTCTGCATTCGCATGTTTCCAAAAAAAATCCCGGCTAATTTTATCGATTTGTTGACAAGTTGTCCTTGGTAGCTAGAAACATTGCATCGTATGCGCCAGCAGTGCTTCTAGATGCGGCTGGATTAGTACTACTCTGCCCGCTTTGGATAGACAGTGTGCTTGCCAACCTTAGAGTTTTGAAGTGGCTTTATCAATGATCTCTTCAAAGGTAACTTTGCCAGGTCGGCCTTGGAAAAGAGGACATCCA
Organism: Carnegiea gigantea; assembly: GCA_029747015.1. Classification (NCBI taxonomy): domain Eukaryota; kingdom Viridiplantae; phylum Streptophyta; class Magnoliopsida; order Caryophyllales; family Cactaceae; genus Carnegiea; species Carnegiea gigantea. Next base: position 272,110 of record JAKOGI010000850.1, on the reverse strand, counting down.
AGGTATTTGCCTACAGAGGTTCTATACAGTATATTAAAAATACTCGTAGCTAATTGAATCTGCTATGTGGGGGCATTACGAGAAAAGGTAAGGACTAACTTATGGTAGTTAATTAATTGACCTGAAGTGGAACAAAGATCATCCAAAAGATTTTTCAATGCCCTACAGTTATCGGCATTAGTTTGACAGAACAAGAGGCAATCATCCACAAAAAACAAGCCAGGAATTTTATAAGATCTAAGGCAAAGTTTAATGCCTATACCTGATTTGTGTTTAGCTGCTGCTTTTGTTAGCCATAAGCTTAGCGCCTCCATTCATATTATAAAGATGTATGGAGAGAGCGGATCTCCTTGACGAATGCCTCTGGTTGGTGTAAATAAGCCCGTAGGCTCCTCGTTGATAATCACAGAATACGAGACTGAAGAGATATATTCTTTGATCCAGTTAGTCCATGTGGGATGGAAGCCTAATTCCTGAAAGCATTTCAGAATAAAGTCCCATTCCATTCTATCATAGGCTTTTTTCATATCCAGTTTAATGGCTACCCAAGCATCCTTGGTCTTTAAATATTTAAATTTATGCAAAATCTCATAAGAAATGAGAATATTGTCATGGATGGATCGGCCTAGAATAAAGGCACTTTGCAATGGCGAAATTAATTGGTCAAGCAATGGTCTTAATCGGTTAACAAGAATCTTAGCAATGATCTTATAGAAGGTAGAACATAGACTAATGGGCCTGAACTGATTTGTTTAAGTTGGATTATCAATTTTCGGGATAAGTGCTATAAAAGTATGGTTCAGTTCTTTCAGGATTTTCCCATTTCTGAAAATGTCACTGATACTATTGAATAGATCTTTCTTAATAATATGCCAATAGTTTTTAAAGAAACCTGCACCGAACCTGTCAGGTCCTGGTGTTTTATTAGACTCAGTGCTAAACACGACGTTTTTAACTTCCTCCAAGTTAGGGAGCCTGATTAGTTCATTGTTCTCATGGTTTGAAATTGTAGGAGGTAAGTCGAGCTCTACTATGTACCTTTGGCTATGATGACTTGATTGAAACCTATTGGTGAAGTCAGAAATGAATTTGTCGGCTATCGCTTTATGCTCATGTATCCATACACAACATTCATCACGTAACTTGACCATAAGTTTCCTTTTCCTTGAGTAGTTAGCTCTTCGTTGGAAGAAGGTGGTATTTCTATCTCCATTAATCAGCCATTCTTTTCTTTGCATTTTGCCCCAATAGTTTTGGTTAAAAAGCATCATTTTTTCTCTTTGCTTCAGTAACCGAATTAACCATGAATTTAGCCGAAGATTATCCGGATTTTCGATTAGTTGCTCCTCTACATATTCAATCTTTTGCGTGTTCTTTTTTAATTTTTCATGAAAGTTGCCAAAGTGGGTCTTCGCCCAGGTTTTAACTTCAATCTTGATGCATTCGAGTTTTTTTTCGCAAAGTTGAACATATTCGTTCCTCGAACATTTGAGCGCCATACTTTTGTTATAATCGTGTCAACTTGGTGGTATTTGACCAGAAATTCTGAAATCGAAAGGGAAACACTTTGTGCTTAGGAATTATGATGCCTGAAGAAACAATGATAGGTCTATGATCAGAGCATGTAAAGATACCATGTTCCTCTATGGCGTTAGGATACAGGGTAGACCAATCTCTTCTGGCTATGGTTCTATCCAATCTTTCATAAATTAGTTGAATGTGTATTTTCTTTTTCCAGGTGAAGATGTTGCCCTTGACGGGGATGGAATCCACACGATCTCTGTAAGAAAGTGATTGAGTCTTTGAAATTTACTCCTTGGGAGTAATTGTCCTCCTTTTTTTTTTTCTTCTGGGCTACCTAGTTCATTCAAATCACCCATTAAACACCGGGGTATATCAAATACTGTGTTTAGATGGGTAAGATGTTCCCAGAATTGGTCTTTATCTCTGATTGGGCCTTGGCATATATACTTGAGATAATAATATTTTGGCCTTTTTCGGGATCATGAACCAACATATGGATTGCCCTTGGCTCCTTTAGAAGGGTTGACGCATGAATGTTGCCGTTATTCCACAGCACTGCAATTCCCCCTCAATGGTTATGCAGTAAAACATAATCATAGTGGTCGAAACCCATTTGAGGCAGTATTTTAAGGATGTTCTTTTCATTCGCCATTGTTTCCAATAGAAAAATTATATCTGCCTCATACATTCTTGTTAAAAAATGGGCTTCCTTAACAACTTGTGGCTTTTTTGCCCCTTGAGTGTTCCAGCTAATAATTATCATTAAAAACTAGCAGTGTGCGAAAACGGTTCTCACTCCATTCTTATGTAATTGGGTCTTAGACGAGCGTACAAGGAGTGGCTTCTGTCCTGTATACTATTAAATATCTCATAAAGCCTCGGGCATTGGCTTTTAAGCGGTTCTCGTGCCAAAAAGGTAATTGACATAGTTTATAGAGGTAGGGAGCAATGAATGCAAATAGCAAGAATGATACAACCATTATTAGGCGCGCAGTAAAAGGCCAGGGCAGAGAATCGGTTGATTTTAGTAGATAGTTTCTCATATAAGCGATCTGATAGGCGTGTATATGTGTGGTACAAGTGGGTATAACGATGAGAGATTTGTTCATTTTGGTTAGATAAATATTGCCTACTTCATGCATACCACCTACCTTTTCTCATCTCATTATAGATAATCGTTGTTTCTAACACAAATGATTTACACAATAAAATGAGCTTTTGAATTTTTCTTGGCCCGAAGGCAGCCAAAACATTAGCCTTGGAAGGGTAACACCATTCACTTGCTTGCAAATAATTCAAGTCTTCAATATCATTGCATTTGAACTGGAAACCCTTGCAGAGCTCCTGTTGTGCACAATGTACCTTTCCTAGTAAGGACAAATAGCACTATGATGACTATTTCGGGCATTGTTGGGGTGAAATTCTAATATACATATATAGTGTTTGTTCTCAAAAAACACAATATATATAGATATTCTGGGCCCATAGGCATTCGGTCTGACAGCCTTAGAAGGGTGTAACCCTTCACTCATAAGAATAGTTTTATGGTCTTGATTCTGTATCCATGTGGATAGTAATGTTCCAGCATTCCATACATTATGGTGCTTGCAAATTCCCTGTCCACAAAATAAGTGTGCATCAATCATAAAATCCATGAGGTTGGTAGAATTCATGCTTGAGCATTTAAGCCACCAAAAGAATAATTGAACAAAATTCATGGTAAGTCTGCATATTAGTGCTATATTCAGCTGTGGAGTCTCAGGCATGGTAGTTGTCTTCATTGACTTCTTTAATGGGTGAGGGACTGGTCCACAAGTACAAGCACTTAAGCTACTCACCATTTCTAGGGGCAACACTAATGCTGCTGTACATCGGCAAATCCAGCATCCACCCATTTGAGTACAACACAAGATAGGCGCATAGGAGCAGGGGAAGAAATAAATTTCCAGACCATAAAGATAGGTGCATGTCCATTTGATGTAAATAGTCCAAAGAAGATGAATACAGTTAACAGAGACTCCCCTCCATATGCATAAGTCGAATGCATCCCAAAAGCTAAGTACTGTCCACATGCTGGACATGATAACATGCAGTACAAGAGTCAACAAAACAGCATTAATACGGAAAGTTAAAAACATGAGGTACAACTAAAAAGGCAGGTAAAGCATCTCCAGTCACTGCCAGAACCCATAAGCAACAAGCTGTAGATTCTAATCATAGCAAAAAAACAGCCCAATAGTTTTCAGGTAATGGATCTAGGAGTGGGATGTGCACTCCTCTCCTTCTTCGACTCTCTTCCTCTTGGATGATCTATAGACATTTCCACATCCTCGATATTTTCGAGGTTGAGGAACATATCTACATTTTCTTCTTCATCCATACCTTCATCGTCCCCAGCAACCATAGCCACCAAATTGTCATCATTAGGAGAGCCTTCATCCTGGCTCTTTATAGATGCAAGGTTAGCTAACACAATCCCTTTGGTGATGCTAGGGCCTGGGGTAGTCTGGGTGGGAGGGCTAGGAGGGTCACTAGTGGGGATTGGGGGTTTTGAGGCTTGAGGCTAGACTCTTGCTTATGGCGAGGCCCCAAAGCAGGTCGGACTCTCTTTTTTGGGGAAACAGTAGCCTAATTTTTAGAGGGAGAGAACTGAGGGTTAGCAGAAGAAGAAGGCTCCTTAGAGGTAGAACTTATAGCGCCATCCTCAAACCTGTGGACCACAACTTGGACTTTTTTTTCTAGGTCGGAAGTTTGGGGCAACTGTCAAGTTGGTGAGATTCCTCACCACATAAGGGACAGACTTCATAGAGTCCTCCATAGATGAGAGGAACTCTCATGGACAGCCCTTCCTTAGCAATGGTGATGGTTCTCTGGAAGGGGTGAGTTATATCTATATTTAGGCAGATACGAGCGAATTTACCCTTAAGCCTGAGAAGGGTATTTTGGTATACTTTAACCATGGTTCCTATAGGTTTGAGAAGTTTAGTGAGAGATGTTTGGTCCCAGAATTCACAAGGTAGCCCTTGCAACCTTACCCATTGGTCAATTCTATCAATGCTAGCAGTATAGAAGTCAAAGAAAGGGGT
>JAKOGI010000850.1:0-262500 GCA_029747015.1 Carnegiea gigantea | reverse complement strand
TAGGGATGCGTGATTCCCCTTTATCCCCTTTTGCCTTTCCCTATAAAAAGGGAAGTAAGCATCCCTATAAAGGGCTATTCGAAAGTGCTCTTGAGTTTCTAGAGAGGGTGAAGAGTAGAAGTTTTCAGAGAGAGAGACTAAGTTTGTGATCATAGCCATTGCCTTTCCCCCTCTCAGGGAGACTAATGAGATGGTTGACTATGTATAGGAGAACTTCCGATGGCATTGGAGGAGTGCTTCATGCCCTCTACATCCACTCCCTGAAGACTACTGGGAGCTATGACCGCACTTTGTTTTGTCTAAGTGGGGCAGGCTGCGTATGATTTCGAACTACTCGAAATAGTTCAGGCCACCATCTATGCCATGCTACTTAACAATGCTGTAGGGTTAGGCATCGTGAGTGGGTTTATAGTTGTTGACCTGAAGGCGTCTCTTGAAGGTTTACAATGGTCGTCCTTTGAATCATGGATGCACCGTGCCGAGCATGGCCTTCTGGAGGCACAGCTTCACCAACAGTCTCTGCCAGGGGGCGTTCGGATTCTTGTGAATGGCCGATATAAGAGCTCGTGCTCCAAAGATCCCCCACCCCCCTCCAGTGACGATGTAGGGCTAGATCTATTCTAGTATTTCTCTAATTGGTGTTTCTCTGTATTCCTCTTTAAGAGGTGTGTTTGTAGTCGTAAGCCTTAATAATGATAAAATGCCGCCCCCTTTTCTTTTAGGAAGCAGACCTAATTGTCTCATTTTATTATAATCTTTATCTTCGCCCGCAAGGGCCACATGTCAAGAGTGGAATGGCTGGTTGTTGCCTTGGGAAGGTAGTGTCCTTTGAGTTGCTTTCCTTTTACCATAAAAGGGGATGATAAGTCCCCTTTAGCAAGTGACATCATGTACATCTCCTGGACATTTAGAGAGAAAAGATAGGAGCGATAGAAGAGAAAAAGAGAGAGATAGAAGGAAAATTATCCTCTTCCAAAACTTTACCAGCACCGAGATTGCGGCCGAATACATCCGGGACAGCTTTCGATGGCCTTTGAGGGAGGCCTCAGCTCTGCGCCTGAACCCTCTCTCTACGGATTATCACGGTCACTGCTCGGGTTTTGACCTTGGCGTGGCCATATAGCATGCTCAAAATTTCAACATCCCTAAGATGGTGTAGACGATCTTCTTTGCCATGGTTATGAATGATGTTACAGAGCTGGGTCTTGTAAGTAGACTCTCGATGGAATGTATGATGTGGGTTATGCAGAAGCTGGACTAGGCCGCCGTCAAGTTCTGGCTAGAAAATATCGATCGCAGGCTTTGGAGAGCCCAGTCTTCCTGCGCCGCGAACCCACCTGTGGACCACGCGTCTTCTGGTGGTCCTGTGGAAGACTCGGGCTTAAGTGATGCCCCTCCCGCACCAGGTGATGAAGAGTAGGCGTAGAAGTTTCGTTGTGTACTTCTTTTGTTATCGTTCTTATCACTTGTAAACGTTGGCTTGTAGCTGTGTATTTTGAATAATAGAACTGTTGGCAAAACTTGATCTCTTGCCAGACATTTCTTTATCCTGTTTGATACCTTTATATGGGTTGATCTAGTGTGGGTTGGCTGAGTGACGCTCGGTTAACCACCACAAGCTGTGTATTGCTCGACCTTTAGATCAGGTGGCCAGACTTGTAGTTTCCCAATTGGGCTAGTAGCATAACGGCCGGCCTTAACATTGTGCCTGAGGACCCTCAGCCCACACCGAGACTAAATCTAGAGGCCTGCCGTAATGGTGTGCTCAGAGACTTGTAACCCCTATTGGGGCTAAGGGTATAGCAACTAGCCGTGAGGCCATGCTCAGGGACTCTTGGCCCCCATTGGGGCTTGGAGTATAATGATTGATCGTGAGGCCGTGCTCAAGGACACTTAGCCCTTTTAAAGCTAAGAGCATTGCGGCCAACTTTGAGACCATGGTCAGGGACTCCTAGCTCCTACTGGGCTTAAGAATATGGCAACCGGCCGCAGGGCTATGCTGTAGGACACTTAGCCCCCTTGGGGCCAGGGATATAGGAACCGGCTGTAAGGCCGTGCTTCAAAGCCCTTAGCGTCCATTGGGGCCAAGAATGCAGCGACTGACCCTCAGGCTGGGCTACTGAATCTTTCACCCCTTGAACCTAGGGTTCCTTGTACCTGGGGTGTGATATCATGGTGCCACATGACTGTGGTTGAGAAGAAGTGTGTTTTTTCGGGTGTCTAGGGAGGAGTGTCTTTCTCGCCTTTGCCCTATATAAGGGTGGTGAGTTCTGGTGGGGGGAGTCATTTTCTGCTACGCACCAGAACTGGTTACAGAGAAAAATAGTTTCTAGAGAGAGAAGCTCTGCTTCCCCTTAAAAGTGTCTTCAAATTCACTGTAGCATCTCGACTTCGTCCTTTGCATCTTCAAAGGATGTATCTGTGCATTCATCTTCATCTTTATCTTTAACCTCCTCATTTGAATCTTCATCTTCTTCAAGTACGCCTTCGTACCTTCCTCAACGATATCTATTGTACTTAAATTTTATTCAACCATGCTATTGTGTCTTGTTCATCAAGTGGGGATGTCCTTGAGGAACAGGCCGGTCCCTATTTGGAGGGCTGCCATCCCCAGTTCCCTAGCCTTCTAGCCTTCATTAATGGCTGTGGTGGCGCACGTTCCCTTAAAGAATAAGTGTTAGAATGTATAAAGTTTTGATGATAACAAATCTAAGTGTTGTTGTTGTTGCTCCAAACAGGCTTTCCAAACAGGACCTTACTGCTGTTCTCAATGTATTAAAACTGCTTGACTAATGGTTTATCAAGAACAGGTACTCAAGTCAGCAATGTAAGAACACCTGTGAGGAACAGGTTCTGTGAGGTGTTTTGAAGCATATCCTGAGAAGTGTTTGAAATATAAGATATGTGCAGCTGTGACAAACAGGTTCCGTGTGGTGTTTGAAGCATATTCTGCGAAGTGTTTGCAGCAAAGTCGTTCTACAAGATGACTAGTGGTTACAACAAGATGTCTTGATCTGATTTGGTTTTATATTTTTAGACTCTTGTTAATATGCCAATTAGAAAGTTTTAATTTACAACTCACTGGAAACGGTTTTGCTTATCGGAAAATATTTCGGATCACCCTTCAGAACAACCCTGGGAACAGGGCGATCAGGGTGTTTCCCGAATAAGCTGCGAAAAACTGCTTTGCATGATTTTTATCTTTTGGATTTTGAGCAGCTTCTTCAAAGATTTGCAAGAAAGATTTTTCTATGGAGTATCTTATTCCTTACCCTAAAAACGGTTATCAAAAATCTTAAGGGATTTGCAAAATCTTTTTAAATAAAAAGAATATCCAATTTTTGGCAGGTGGATAAGGTAGTTGAGAAAAACATGGGCTAGCTGCTAAAGAACACCGCCTTATGCACGCGGTTCAGGAAGTGTTTTTCAGCTCATGTCACCTTATCCCTTATAGCTAAAGGATTCTATTTTCTCTAGGATTTTAGTTTCCAAAAATTTCAGAAATAGTTTTTCCATCCCTTGTGGGTAAAGGATTCTATATTCTTCAGATTTTTTAGTTTCCTAAAATTTGATGAATTGTTTTCCAAGCACTATAAAAGGCGGCTTTTTACAATCTTGGAGATAGCAGTTTTCAGAGAGAAAAAAATCTGAGTTCATGAGCTAAAACGTTTGAAAAGAAAACCGAGCCTTGTGAGTGAATTAATTGAGCTTTCAAAGTTGGCATACTAGGACTTCATTGTACCCTATATTAGCTTAGTTGCAAAGCATTGTAATAGGGTGTTTTTTTCTTTACATTCTTCTTTCACAAGAGTGAGTAGAGTGTGTGTCCAAATCAACGGGATTTTGGACGTGAGGTAACTTGTCTTAGGGAAGACAGGTTACGTGTGTTACAAGTTGTAACAAGGTGTGTTACTATTGTAACGTGATTAGCCCGTTTAGTGAAGTGTTTAAATCCTACACGAGGTAGGTCGTGGTTTTTAACCTCAGTTGGGCTAGAGGTGTTTTCCACGTAAAAATCCTGTGTCCATTATTTCCGCATTCAATTTTGTTGGATTTTCGCTTCTGCTTATCTCAGAAACAACCTGTGCGAACAGGGTCTAAGACTGTTTGTCAGCAACTTGCGAAAATCGGACACCACAATTCACCCCCTCTTGTGGTTGTGTACTCTCTAATTCAACAATAAGTTTAAGGAACCCAAAAAGATTCCCTATACCGTGCCAATTTTGAGCCTGGAACCCCTTCGTGGTCTAGTTGCGAGTATTCATCCACCCCCAGCATCCTTAGCATAGAGGCGGCGGTCTCGTATTCATGAGAAATCACTTTAGTTGACTTTATGACTGATCTCCAAGTGTGAAGGATGGCAAAAACCAAATCAACCCCGATGATGAGTCTCCAAATGAGTTGCTGGCTGAAGGCACTATTAAAGGTAATCCCCTTTCTATTCCAAGTTCTTCAAGGCTGGCGGCCGAAGTGGTATCCACAAACACTAGTTCTTCAGATGGTACGCCCTCCCGTTCTTTTAATGGGCCGTTGAGGAGTTCATCCTCAGAAGGGACGTCAACCAGTTCTTCTCCCCATGATAGACCTGCAACACCCGACTGGTCCGTACTTAAGAAGATGGGTCGTGCCCTAGTGGAGCCGATCCCCGAGGTAGTGGTGGAGGGGCCGGAGTTCCCTGGGGTCCCAGCCCGCTCAAACCCGCAGGATGATCTGGGCAGCCATTTCCCCAATCCGAAGGTCGTTGCCACCTTAAAGAGGATGACCCTTGAGAAGCAGTATCTCCTGCCTGCGGGGTATAGCTTTATAATCCCCGAGCCAGATGGGACGGTGAACGAACCGCCTACAAAGTGCATTACAACCTACCGGGCGGCCCTCAACTATGGCCTAAGGTTTCCTCTCCACGCGGTACTCGAGAATATTTTAAATAAGTACAAGTTGGTACCCACATAGTAGTGCCCACGTGCCAGCATAACATTTGCTCCTTCATCACAACCTGTGAGCTGCGTGGCCTAATATGCACGGCCCGGGCATTCAGTTTGTTTCATTCAGTCTAGAAGGCCCCTAAGGAGATAGGGGACCTGGGGTGGTACTGCTTCAATAATAGGTCGGGCTTCATGACGGCCATTGAAAAGAAGCCGAAAGTGAAGAATTGGAAGTACGACTTTCTCTTCGTCCGTTGAGAGTCGAGCTATAGAAACATTCCTGACTAGAATGAGGGTAAGCTAGTCAGAAATCCTTTGGGGTACCAACTTTCAAAGAGAAGTGTTGAGTTATTATATTTAGTTTTGATGATGACAAATCCAAGTGTAAAAATTTGTCCAAGTAATGTTGCTCCAAACACGATCTCCAAACAGGCCTAACTGGTGTTTGTGATCTTTATTGTATTAACTGGTTTGCTACATATGAGAACAAGTCTTAAACAGGTTTTACTTGGTGATTCTATATTAAGTCAAGAACACCACCTCGGCAGTTGATTGTAAGGCATGTTCCTGAACTCTAGCAATGCAAAGAACAACCCCAGCAAACAAGGTGGCCTTGGTATTCACAGCAGCTCTACAAATCTTGGACAAGATGACTGGTTCAAAACAAGAAGTCTTAGGTATATAGGTTTTATTTATTTAGACTCTTGTTAATATGCCAATATTGAAAACGTCATTTTAAACACCTCTTGAATCGGTATTTGCGCTAAGTGCTTCAGAACACCAGTTGCGAACAACCCTGCAAACAGGGTGCCTAGGGTGTTTCTGAATTGAAGTGGCCATACCCGGTTATCTTTGAAAATTCATTTCGGTTGGCCAAGATCTCCAGAATACTTTATTTAAATTCCAAGATTGCTATTTTTCTGGAAAGGATATCTCTTGAAAATATTATGGGAGATTTGCGAAAATAGGTTTTGGGAGAATTGCCAAAACTAAAAGATTCCCTTTGCCTATATTTTCGGATATGATAAAATTTCAAAAGCTGAAGATTTCTAGTTGTCATTTGAATCTTCTTCACGGCTATGGGAAGATAAGGGTTATCTCTTAAGATAACAAATCCCTTATATTTTGGGAAAAATTTATCACTAGCCGTTGGGGAGTATTTCTTGCTTGAAAATCGTTTTCCATACTTAGCTGATTCTTTCACCTCTCCTTGTTTTTGACCGTTGGATTTTGTGTTTAAAATCTCAGCATTTCACCTCCATTTGCATAGAGGAGAAAAGACGAGAAACATACACAACATACGCAAAAAAGGGAAAATTTCAAAAGTGGTTTTTCTAGTGAGAAGAATTTTTCGAGTTATGCTTGAGAAAAGAAAAACCAAGACAAGTTGTGTTTAAACTGAGCTTTCAAGATATTGGCATACTAGGACCTCATTGTACCTTACATCTGCTTAAATCAGAAGCACCCCCGTAAGGTGTTTTGTAACCCTGATCTTGGATCAGAAAAGTGAGTGAGTGGTCCTCAGTCGTGTGGACTTTGGACGTGTCCAATCTGGTGAGATTTGGACGTGGTGTAACCCTTCTTAGAGAAGAAGGTTACGTGGTTGCAAGTTGTAACAAGGTGTGTTACATTTGTAACGTGTGAAGCCCATTAGTGAAAGTGGTTAAATCCTACATGAGGTAGGTCGTGGTTTTTCACACCTCAGTTGGGCTAGAGGTGTTTTCCACGTAAGAATTGTGTGTGTACTTTATTTTCCGCATTTATCTTGGTGATTTTCGCATTTGCAATATTTAAGAACACCCCTTGCAAGCAAGTTACTAGGGTGTTTGTCATCTGAGATTAACCTCTGTGAGGGTGTTTGTTATTTACAATGTGAAAATCAGACACCACAATTCACCCCCCTCTTGTGGTTGTATACTCACGAATTTAACAAATGGTATCAGAGCGGGTTCTCCTACAAAAGGTTAACACCTTGAGAGATTCTGAAGATGAGTACTCCACAAGGAATTCTTGAAGGACAATCCATTACTCGCCCTCCTTACTTCAATGGCCAACACTATAGTTGGTGGAAGAATAGGATGGAGAACTATATACAAGCCGAAGACTATGAGTTATGGATGCTCATCAAGAACGGGCCTTTTGTTCCCATAAAAACCCTTCCTGAAGGAAAAATAGCTCCCAAAGAACCTCATGAGTTTGATGCCGAGGACTATAAAAAGATGGAGAAAAATGCCAAGGCCAAAAAGCTTCTATATTTTGGCCTAGGACCCGATGAATACACTCGCATCTCTGAGTGTGAATCAGCCCAAGCTATCTGGAACGCCCTGCAAGTTGCTCATGAAGGTACGAGTCAGGTTAAACAATCTAGAATTGAGCTACTTATGCGACAATATGAGTTGTTTGATATGGGTGATCGTGAGACTGTGATGGATATGTATACACGGTTTACCCACATCATGAACGAGTTAAAATCCCTGGGAAGATCTTTCACCACTGAAGAGTTGGTGAGGAAAATCCACAGAATTTTACCTGGTACGTGGGAGGCCAAAGTAACAGCCATCCAAGATGCTAAAGACATGAACAAGATCACCTTCGACGAGTTGATTGGTAATCTCCAAACCTATGAACTCCGAAAGAACTCACAACAAAGAGAGGAGCAAAAGAAGGATCGTGGGCTTGCCTTGAAAGCACATGAGGACACTGACTCTGACCTTGAAGATGAAGATATGGCCCTAATGTCCAGAAAATTCAAGAAATTCTTCAAAAAGGTCAAGGAGAACAACAAAAGAAAAGACTTCAGTAAGTCCAGAAACACCCCCAAAGAACAGCTCACAGGGTGTTTCAAGTGCGGCAAACCAGATCACTTAGTCAAAAATTGCCCTCTGCTTCGAGAAGATCAGATGCCCGAACACCCTCGAAAACAGGGTCGAAAACACCCTGTAAACAATCTGGGCAAGCGATTCTCGAAAGCTATGCTAGCTGCTTGGGGAGATTCCTCTGAGGATAAAGGTGAATCTGAAGCTGAAGAAGGGGTCGTAGCACTTATGGCACAAAGTGATTTAGATTCAGATGATGAATCAACAATCAGCTTCTCAGATCTCAAGAACAAGGTACATGGTCTTAACAAAGCCACTTTAGAAGAACTTCTATATAATTTGATAGACACCTGTGCTGATCTAAAAAGAGAAGTTTGTGACCTAGAGCTTGAAAATGAAATTCTCAAAAATGAAAAACTCGGTTTACATGAGAATATTAACGTACTTAGAGAAGACCTCTTTATAAAAGAAGGCGATTATACACAAGTAGAGAAAAAACTCTTTGAAGTGGAAGAAATAGTTGAATCCTTGCTAAATGAAAAGCAGAGCTTGAATGCCACCATAGAAAAATTGGAAACTGATCTTGCCATAAACAAACGCTGGAACAAATCTTCACAAGCCCTTGATTGGTTAAACATTCATCACAGTAGAAACAAAAAGGGACTTGGTTACAAGCATAAACGGACCGTTTACCCAATACATAGAAAGTATGTGGGATTACCTGAAAACATCGTTTGCTTTCATTGTGGTAAAACGGGTCATTATAGATACACTTGCCCTTTAAGAAAACATGCCAATGAAAAGAATGAAAGGTATGTGAAACAAATCTGGATTAGAAAAGATGAGCTTTACATGTCTAAAAGAATGGGACCCAAGTGGATCTGGGTTCCCAAAACTAACCCGTGATTTGTTTTGCAGGCTGAAGTGAGAGAGAACAACCTTACGAACAACCCCACTAACACCCTTGAAAACAGGCAGTTGTGGTTTGTTGATAGTGGGTGTTCACGGCACATGACTGGTGAAAGATCAAATTTTCTCTCACTTACAGCTTTGAATGGTGGGAGTGTAGCATTTGGAAACGGCAAGTCTGGGACAATTGTCGGTATAGGTAATATTGGTAAAACTCTCTCCCACTCAATTGATAATGTGCACTTAGTTGATGGGTTAAAACACAATTTGCTAAGTGTGTCCCAACTGTGTGACAAGAACAACCTAGTACTGTTTTCAAAAACACGTTGCTTGGTTGTGAATGACGACACAGGAGATGTTGTGTTGAGGGGGAAGCGATGTCAAAATGTTTATAAAGTTTGTATTTCCACTCTTCCCCAAAATAATCTGACTTGTTTAAATGCATTAAATGATGATATAATGCTATGGCACAAGAGACTAGGTCATGCAAGCCTGTCCTTGTTAAACAAACTTGTTTCCAAAGATTTGGTTGTGGGACTACCTTCCATCAAGTATAATGATGACAAGGTATGTGAAGCTTGTGCAAAAGGAAAATAAGTCAGATCTTCTTTAAAATCTAAAAAGTGTGTAAGCACTACCCGACCTCTTGAATTATTGCATATTGATCTATGTGGTCCCATGAGTATAGCTAGTAGAGGAGGGAAGAGGTATGTGCTCATAATTGTGGATGATTACTCTCGATTTACTTGGACTTTATTCTTGACATCTAAGAATGAAACCTTTGAGAAGTTTATTGCCCTTCTCAAAAGGATTGAAAAGAGAGTAGGACACTCATTGGTAAGCTTGAGGTCTTATCATGGTACTGAATTTGAAAATGCAAGTTTTACAAACTTTTGTAATGAACATGGTGTTGATCATAACTTCTCAGCCCCGAGAACACCCCAGCAGAATGGGGTGGTTGAACAAAAAAATCGTACCCTAGAAGACATGACTAGAACAATGCTTATTGCTAGTGGTCTTCCTAAGAACTTTTGGGCAGAAGCCTTGAACACATCATGTTACATTATAAATAGATGCATGATTAGACCCATTTTGAACAAAACTCCTTATGAACTTCTCAAAGGCAGAAAACCCAACATTATGCATCTAAGAACATTTGGTTGTAGATGTTTCGTGCATAACAATGGGAAAGATGCCTTAGGAAAGTTTGATCCAAGGAGTGATGAGGCAATATTTCTTGGTTATTCCTCTCACAGTAAGGCATACAAAGTCTTTAACAAAAGAACCTTGTGTGTTGAGGAAAGTGTGCATGTGTTTTTTGATGAATCTAACTCTTTGAATGAGAGTGATGCACAGGATGAAGAGTTTGAATTAGGTCTTGTCCAAAAGGAATCGTTGAACCAAGAAAAACAAGGTGAGAACACCCTGGAGAAAACAGGTACAGAAGCTGTTCCTCAAAATGGCAGGCAAGGTGAGAACCAAACAGGGGGAAACACCGTTGAACCATGTTCGGAACCATGCTCTTCAGGAACAAGCTTGCAAACAGGTGCAGAAACAGGATTAGGAGGTGTTCTTGAGCCTGATCCTACACACATTTCAGTTAGAATAGAGCATGTGTCTGTGGATCCACTTAATCCAAGACCATGGAAGCACCATAGTTCGCACCCTCTTGATGAAATCTTGTCAGATATTAATACTGGAGTGCAAACTAGATCTAAACTTAAGAATTTTTGTGCTTCCTATGCTTTTCTTTCTAACATTGAGCCAAAAAGTGTGAATGAAGCTCTTGCAGATTCAGATTGGATCATGGCTATGCAAGAAGAGCTTCATCAATTTGAAAGAAACAAAGTGTGGCACCTTGTACCTCGACCGGCGGAGAGAAAAATCATTGGAACCAAGTGGGTGTTCCGAAACAAACTGGATGAGTTAGGAACAGTCACTAGGAACAAGGCACGGCTGGTTGTTCAAGGGTATAATCAAGAAGAAGGTATCGATTATGAAGAAACCTTTGCACCAGTTGCTAGAATTGAGGCTATTCGAATCCTAATAGCCTTTGCAGCTCATATGGAAATCAAGCTATATCAAATGGATGTGAAAAGTGCATTCCTCAACGGATACCTTAAAGAAGAGGTGTATGTCAAACAACCCCCTGGTTTTGAAAATGGTGATTTTCCAAATCATGTTTTTAAACTTGACAAAGCACTTTATGGTTTAAAACAAGCTCCAAGAGCTTGGTATGAACGGTTGTCAAGTTTTTTACTTGAAAATGATTTTAGAAGAGGCAAGGTAGACAATACCTTGTTTCTAAAATCTAAGGGGGAACATTTATTGATTGTCCAAATATATGTTGATGACATTATATTTGGTGCAACTCATCATGATTTATGCAATGAATTTTCAAATATGATGAGGAGTGAGTTTGAGATGAGCATGATGGGTGAGCTTAACTTTTTCTTAGGCTTACAAATCAAGCAAACTCCAAACGGCACCATGATCCATCAACAAAAGTATATCAATGAGCTACTTAAGCGTTTTGGGATGGAGTCGGCCAAACCCATAGACACTCGTATTCCTCCTTCAACCAAGTTGGTTATGGATGATGGGAGTCCCTCAGTTGAGGAGAAACTCTATAGGGGCATGATTGGGTCACTCCTATACCCAACCGCTAGTAGACCAGATATTATTTTTAGTGTTGGTTTATGTGCCCGTTTTCAGTCTAATCCTAAGGAAGCTCATCTTAAGGCTGTTAAACGGATACTGAGATATTTGAAACATACACCCAATTTAGCTTTATGGTATCCTAGAGGTTGCAATTTTGATCTTGTTGGATATGCTGATGCTGACTATGCAGGATTCCTAGTTGATAGAAAGAGTACCTCAGGTATGGCTCACTTTCTTGGACCTTGTTTGGTATCTTGGGCTACCAAGAAGCAACATTCAGTTGCCATGTCCACAGCAGAAGCTGAATATGTTGCAGCAGCTTCATGTTGTGCTCAACTGTTGTGGATAAGACAACAGCTTAAGGACTTTTGTGTTGACACTGGATGCATTCCTATTTTTTTGTGATAATACTAGCGCTATTAACATTGCCAAAAACCCATGTCAACACAAAAGGACAAAACATATTGACATTCGACATCATTTCTTAAGAGATAATGTGGAAAAAGGCTTTATTTCAATAAATTTTTGCTCCACTGAAAATCAAATTGCTGATATATTTACTAAAGCACTGAGTAGAGACCAATTCGAGAGAAACAGACTGGAACTGGGGTTGGTGAAAACACCCTGAGAACACCTGTTCTCAGAGTTAGACCAAGCTGCTAAAAACACCTTATAATACCTGTTCTATCCTCTTGTTTGCAATTCTTGTTATCAAAACAGTGGTCTATGCTTAACGAATATGTGTAGTCTTGTGTGCTACTATGATTATATGTGAAGACTGCCGCCTTGGGAGATGGAGAAAGAGTATTCATAACAGACCTTGGAATGAGAGAAGCATGTTCAAGAACAGGCGGCTCGAACAGGTATGCCTTAATTGTCATTAACGTATGCTGCCTGCTTAAATTCTAGGTGTTCCCTAGGTGGCCCTTCATAACGGGTAGGGAGTTTAAAAAAAAAAAAAACCCCCTTGCGTGCGTCTGTCTTCCCCGTCTTGCTCTCTCCTCTGTTCTTGCTTTCAAACCCTAGCAAAACCCTCAAAACCCGAAATTCTTCCTTACGATAATGGCTCCCAAAACTGATTCTTCATCAATCTCTGAGAGTAACAACATGATTATACCCTCGATTCCGGCTCCTCCTCGCCCAATTATCCACACAATCTTCGGGTATCTCAATCGGTTAAACCTCAAAAGTATTGGGCTTGAGTTGAATGATATTCCCTACTCCTTCGGTTGGAAATTAGTGGTGTATGTGGGAACAATCCCTTGTCCCATTTATTCTGAAGCTGTTGCTGGTTCTTCGGGTTTCCAAGACCAATTCTTGGAGAACCCAGAAACCCTCTTTGGGGATTTTGAACCCTGTTCTTCTGCGCTACTCCCAGAAACAATTCAAAGAACAGGGGATGCGTTCTTCGATGATCTGTTCATGGATCTCAAGGAAGACTCTGGTGAGAAAACAGAAGAAAGTCCTGTTCAAGGGGATGACTCTGTTCCTCTAGTCTCTCAAACTGGAGAGAAGAGAAAAAGGGTGAAGATGGTGGCTAGGCGCACCCGAACGCCAAGAACACGACCACCACCAAGGTCTCGCCCCTCTCTAACTCCCTCTTCTCCTCCTTCTAAACCTTCTCGCAAATCTACGAGAATTGCTTTCAGATCGACCCCCAGATCCTCCAAACCTTTTGCTCCAGTTATTGAGGAGATTTCCTCTTCCTCCTCGAGCCTTTCTGGTTTTGAAGCTGTTCTTGAAGTTGTTCCACCGTTGAAGCTGTTCTTGAGGATAATGCACGCCTCAAAGAAGAGCTTTCTGCTGTGAAGTCTGCCCTTGAAGCAGAGAAGGCCATCTCAGCTAAACGCCATGAAGAACTCCTTGCACTCCTCTCTGATCTCGCTCCCAGTATTCCTCCACTGCAATCAAGACCACACCCTACCCCCTGATTGTATAGATTGTTCTCTTGCTCTCCTCTCCTCCCCTTGTTGTTTTTCTTTGGCATTGCACTTGGCATTGTTCTCTGCGTGCTTACTTGTCGTAACTGTTTTGCAACCACCCGTTACTTTTTTCTTTCAATGCTGTTCTTGCTTTTTAATGATGCCAAAAGGGGGAAGACGAACCATTACTTGATAAATATTGACCCTCTTTCAATTTGGAACACTCGGACCTTAGTGGATAACCAAATCAATCAGCATATATGGTTCTCAAATTTGTTTTTAATATTTGTCAATATGGCCACTTGGTTTGTCATCATCAAAAAGGGGGAATTTGTTGAGTTATTATATTTAGTTTTGATGATGACAAATCCAAGTGTAAAAATTTGTCCAAGTAATGTTGCTCCAAACACGATCTCCAAACAGGCCTAACTGGTGTTTGTGATCTTTATTGTATTAACTGGTTTGCTACATGTGAGAACAAGTCTTAAACAGGTTTTACTTGGTGATTCTATATTAAGTCAAGAACACCATCTCGACAGTTGATTGTAAGGCATGTTCCTGAACTCTAGCAATGCAAAGAACAACCCCAGCAAACAAGGTGGCCTTGGTGTTCACAGCAGCTCTACAAATCTTGGACAAGATGACTGGTTCAAAACAAGAAGTCTTGGGTATATAGGTTTTATTTATTTAGACTCTTGTTAATATGCCAATATTGAAACGTCATTTTAAACACCTCTTGAATCGGTATTTGCGCTAAGTACTTCAGAACACCAGTTGCGAACAACCCTGCAAACAGGGTGCCTAGGGTGTTTCTGAACTGAAGTGGCCATACCCGGTTATCTTTGAAAATTCATTTCGGTTGGCCAAGATCTCCAGAATACTTTCTTTAAATTCCAAGATTGCTATTTTTCTGGAAAGGATATTTCTTGAAAATATTATGGGAGATTTGCGAAAATAGGTTTTGGGAGAATTGCCAAAACTAAAAGATTCCCTTTGCCTATATTTTCGAATATGATAAAATTTCAAAAGCTGAAGATTTCTGGTTGTCATTTGAATCTTCTTCACGGCTATGGGAAGATAAGGGTTATCTCTTAAGATAACAAATCCCTTATATTTTGGGAAAAATTTATCACTAGCCGTTGGGGAGTATTTCTTGCTTGAAAATCGTTTTCCATACTTAGCTGATTCTTTCACCTCTCCTTGTTTTTGACCGTTGGATTTTGTGTTTAAAATCTCAGCATTTCACTCCCATTTGAACAGATGAGAAAAGACGAGAAACATACACAACATACGCAAAAAAGGGAAAATTTCAAAAGTGGTTTTTCTAGTGAGAAGAATTTTTTCGAGTTACGCTTGAGAAAAGAAAAACCGAGACAAGTTGTGTTTAAACTGAGCTTTCAAGATATTGGCATACTAGGACCTCATTGTACCTTACATCTGCTTAAATCAGAAGCACCCCCGTAAGGTGTTTTGTAACCCTGATCTTGGATCAGAAAAGTGAGTGAGTGGTCCTCAGTCGTGTGGACTTTGGACGTGTCCAATCTGGTGAGATTTGGACGTGGTGTAACCCTTCTTAGAGAAGAAGGTTACGTGGTTGCAAGTTGTAACAAGGTGTGTTACATTTGTAACGTGTGAAGCCCGTTAGTGAAAGTGGTTAAATCCTACACGAAGTAGGTCGTGGTTTTTCACACCCCAGTTGGGCTAGAGGTGTTTTCCACGTAAAAATTGTGTGTGTGCTTTATTTTCCGCATTTATCTTGGTGATTTCCGCATTTGCAATATTTGAGAACACCCCCTGCAAACAAGTCACTAGGGTGTTTGTCATCTGAGAATAACCTCTGTGAGGGTGTTTGTTATTTACAACGCGAAAATCAGACACCACAATTCACCCCCCTCTTGTGGTTGTATACTCACGAATTTAACAAGAAGAATACGGCTCGCTACTTTCATTACTTCGTCCGGGAGGATGACAAGTCGCGACCTATCACCAAGTTTGTGGCACAAGCGATAGTCTTGGTGAATGGGCCTGAGAAGAAGAAGAGCAAGTCTAGTGATAGAGAGCCTCTGAACAGGCTCCTCAGCTGAAGTTTTTTGAGAATAATTTCTTCTTGGCTACAGCGAGCCTTCTCATTCTTAAAAACTTTTCTAAAGATACCTGACGTCCCTGCTCTGGTTGACCTTTTCATTTGGTTATCACCTAACTCTTTTCTATTTTGTGCATTGGAAGCGAGGGAGCGATTAATGGCCTTCGAGACAACGGACGCCACCCCTAAGCAAGTAGTGGCCGAAGCCGAGCATCGCCGGGAAGAAGAGAGGCAGCGCCTTGTGAACCAGCAGTACAACAAGGTACATAGCCAGGCCCTTATCGCCCCTATTCATTATGACCCATTGTCGGTGTTTAACCAAAGTGTTCTCCTTACTGAAGGTGCCCCCTCCGGTACTGCATGGGAAGAAGCCCACAATAAGCTTACGTGTTTGTAAGCGTCAATGAATTGAAGGCCGCCAAGATGAGACGGCGGCTTTCGCCCTTACCCATGATGGGGAAAAGGCGGACGATCAATCCACTCCTCCTCACCGCACGAAGGGCCGATCTACTAGTGACCAAACCCCTGGTCCCCGAGAACCTCCTAGTGCCCTGAAGACCATAGGGGCTACCTCACAGGTCGCCGGCAGTACTCCCATAAGTGCCCGGCAGTTGCCCCCGATCTTTATCAGGGCCGACCCTGCGGCCAAGTTTACACTTATACAGGACTTGGTTAAGTCCTTAGACTTAGCTACTTCGGGCACTTTGAAGCCCCTCAAGGTCACTGAGGACGAGGTGACTATGGCTGAGGCTTTTGCTCGGGGAGTAAGGGTCAAAGCTGAGCGCTGAAAGCCAGAGGGGCTCGTGGCCCGATACCAACGGCATTGGGGAAGTTGAAGGAAGAGAAATATGCTAGGGAGGTCGAAAACAAGGATTTGTAGTGCCAACTGGAAGAGGCATTTTCTAAAGCTGAGGCTGAGACAACTGCGGGGGCTGAGAGGGCGGCCAAGGCTAAGGAGGAGGGCTATCAGCAAGTCCATGCAAACGCCATAGGTACTTACGCAAGGTCTTGGTGACACTGGCTCAAGACTTTTAGGAGGATCACTACTTCGAGGCCTATCTCCATTATGTCGATGAGCGCCAGCAGGCGGAGGGCGAGGGTCGGGACCTAGAAGAGGTGGAGTTCATCCCACCTTCTGACGAGGGGGAAGGAAGACGAGGCGACCAACCTCCTGGATGCTGAGGCCGAGACACCTAAAGATGAGGGACATGAGGATAGTGGGGGGCCCGATATGTAACTTTTTTTCTTTTTTTTTAACACTACGAGCCTCCTATTAGTGTCTGTATTTTCACTTTTATTAATGAAGATGCTTATTTCTGATAACAATGTTTCTTACATTGGTCACTTGTCCACTGCATATCTGTTCTTTCGCTTTGGCTTGCACTTTTTCACATGCTGTAGGGTAGCAGCCCTTAAACGAAAGAATAAGTGATACAACGTTTGCCTTAGGGACTCTTAGCCAGTATAGTGATCGACCATAAAGTCATACGTTAGGACCCTTAACCCCCATTGGGGCAAAGCATACAGCGACTGGCCACGAGGCCGTGCTCAAGGACCCTTAGCCACTATTGGGGCCAAGAGTATAGCAACCAGCAATGAGGCCATGCTCAACGACCCTTAGCCCTTGGGGCTAAGAGCATAGCAACCGACCCTAAGGCCGTGCTCGGGGAACTTTAGCCCCCACTGGGACTAAGAGTATAGCGACTGGCCGAAAGGCAGTGCTCAAGGACCCTTATCCCCCACTGGTGCTAAAAGTATAGCGAAGGGCCCTAAGGCCGTGCTCAAGGACCCTTAGCCCCCACTGGGGCTAAGAGTGCAGCGACCGGCTCTAAGGTAATGCTCAGGGACCCTTAGTCCCCACAGGGGCTAAGAGTATAATGACCGACCCTAAGGCCGTGCTCAAGGGCCCTTGGCCCCCACTTGGGCTAAGACTATAGCGACTGGCTGTAAGGCCATACTCAGGGACCCTTAGCCTTCATTAGGGTTAAGAGTATTGCAACCTGCCGCAAGGCCGTGCTCAAGGACCCTTAACCCCCACTAGGGTTAAAAATATAGTGACCGGCCGTAAGGCCGTGCTCAAGGACACTTATCCCCCACTGGGGCTAAAAGTAAAGCCGTAAGGCTGTGCTCATGGAAATGGAGGACAGCATATGGGCGCAAAACTTGTCACTGTGGGCTCTATTTTTATTGCTTGTAAACGAAGAATACATAATAGTTTGACGTAAACTAAAGCATAAATCTTGGAGTAGTACTTTCTCCCGTTACTGCTATGCCAGTTTCGTGGTATAGGGGAGCCGTTAGTGGTCTCTACGCGATACGTACCAGGTTGGACTTAGAAGGCAACCTTGTATGGGCCTTTCTAGTTGGCGGTGAGTTTGCCATGTTCCCCTACATGAGCTACAGCTTCCATGCACTGAAAAATAAAGTCTTCTACCTAAATAGGCTGCAGCCTCACTACATGATTATAAAGGCATGCGATGTAGAGCTTGTATAATGCTTCTCGAAGAGTAGCATCCCAACGGGCAGAGGGGACGAGGTCTTGGGCTTCTTGGAGTGCTGCGTTGTTTAGTTCCTCTTGGATGGTGGTTAGTCGATGAGTACAGATTGCGACCTCTATGGGCAGGACAGCTTCGGGGCCATAGGCCAACATGAATGGAGTCCCGCCAGTAGCCGTTTTCTCAGTGGTTCGTACGGACCATAGGATACCATGTAGCTCATCTGCCCATTTTCCTTTGGCTTCATCAAGCTTCTACTGTAAGCTGTAGAGAATGGATTTGTTGGCTGCTTCTGCTTGACCGTTGGTCTAAGAGGGGGCAACAGCGGTGAAATGGGATTGGCATCCCAAGGTGCCAAGATAATCGGTAAGCTTAACGGTGTCGAACTGCCAGCCATTATCAAAGGTGATGGCACGGGGAATACCAAAGTGAGTGATGATGTTCTTCCGTATGAACCTTCATACTTGAACTACGGTTGTGGAGGCGATGACTTCAGTCTCTATCCACTTGGTGAAGTAGTTGACCGCCACAAGGAGCTATTTACGCTGGCCCGTTGCTTTAGAGAAAGGTCCGAGCATGTCCATGCCCCAAGTAGCGAATGACAGAGGATTGATAATTGGCATCATGGGGGTGGAGGGCACTCGGTAGATGAGCACGAACTTGTGGCGCTTGTCGCAAATTCGAACCAGAGTCATGGCATCTTCCCATAAGCTGGGCCAGTAGTAGCCGGTTCGTAAGGCTGTCATAGCCAAAGTCCGGCCTCCGGTATGTGCACTGAAAACGCCTTTATGTTACTCTTCTAGTGTTTTTTTCCCCTTCTCTGGGGTCATGCATCGTAAAAGATGCCGGTCGTAAAACAGCTTGTACAAGATCCCTTCGTATAGAACGAACCAGTTCAATCATCACTTTACCTGGTCGGCCTCTTTTTGGTCCGCGAGCAGGGTACCGTCAGCAAGGTATGCACGGATAGGATCCATCTATGTAGAGCTTCTGTCTAACCATAGCACTTCATCTGGATCTATGCTCCTCTCCGACAGGGTCTCCCATTGAATGTTTTTGGGCTTCCCATTGTTGGACGAACTTGTTAACTTGGATAGTGCATCAGCCTGCCAGTTCTCTTATCAAGGGATATGCGTGATGACAAACTGCTTTAATAGTTTGGTAGCCTCCTGTACCTGTCGAACATGCACTGCCATGGTGTCGTCATTAGCTTCATACGTTCCGTTGAGCTGGCTAACTGCCAGCTAGGAGTCAGAGAATGCCCGGACCGAGTTAGCTCCTGTGGTTTAGCATAACTCAATTCCCACGATGAGGGTCTCATACGCTGCTTCATTTTTGGATGCCTTGAAGAGAAATTTTAAAGCATGTTCATGTCATTCCTCATCAGGGCATTCGATGATGAGGGGCGCCGCACTCCTGTCCTTGGTGGAGGAACTATTAAGGTAAAGGCTCTAAGGTCGAGGTGGGACTCATCATCTTAGATGGGAGTGAGGTTCTCCGCCACCAAGTCATAGCGCGACAACTCGACGGCCCACTTCAGGACCCGTCCGGAGGCGTCCAACTTCTAGAGGACGTTCTTCAGGGGCTGGTCGATAAGTGCCATAATTTTGTGGGCTTCAAAGCGGGGCCGTAACATTTGACTGGCCATGACCAGGGCACAGCTAAATTTCTCTATAAGAGGATAGTTAGCTTCAGTCCCTGCCAAGGCATGGCTCATGTAATACACGGAGATTTGCTCCTTGTCCCGCTCCACTACAAGGACTACGCTAACAGCATGCACTGAAACGACCAAGTATAGGATGAGGATCTTTCCCGCGAGCGGGCTTGCAATTTTGGGCAATTGAGCTAAGTATGTCTTTAGTGCTTGGAAGGCCTTATCGGCCTCCCGGTCCTAGGTGAAGTTAGCACATTTTTGTAAGACCCGGAAGAACGGCTGGACTTGTCTACGGATCGGGACATGAACCGGCCAAGTGCAACAATACACCCAGTCAAGCATTGTACTTCTTTAACGTTTCGTGACGGTTTTATATCCAAGACGGCTTGGATCTTGTCTGGGTTAGCCTTAATCCTGCAGCTACTAATGATGAACCTAAGAAATTTTCCCAACCGCACTCCGAACATGCATTTCTTACGGTTGAGCTTCATAATAAAGGCCCGAAGTATGTCGAACGTTTGTCCCAAATTATGGTTGTGGTCAACGTCGCTCTTGCTTTTTACTATCGTGTCATCAACTTAGACCTCCATAGTTTTCCCAACGAAAGGCTCGAACAATTTGTTGACGCATTGCTGATAGGTGGCTCCTGCATTTTTTAGACCAAAAGGCATCATCTTATAGTAGTGTAAGCCTCGGTCCATGATGAGCGCAGTCTTTTCCTGATCATTCAGGCAGAAGGGTATTTGGCGGTACCCGGAGAAGGCATCGATGAAACTCAAAGGGCATACCCAGCTGTGTTGTCCGCTAGTTTATCAATCTTTGGCAACGGATAGCTGTCTTTCGGGCAAGCCTTGTTCAAATCCGTGAAGTTCACACACATTCTCCACGTCTAATTGGGTTTCTTCACTAAAACCACATTGGAGATCCATTCGGGATACTGACATTCTCACATGAATGCTGCCTCCAACAACTTCTGTACTTCAGTGTTGGCTGCAGCCGCTCTCTCTGGGCTCATGTAGCGCTTCTTCTAGATGACTGGGCTATGGAGGGATCCACATTCAACCGGTGCTTGATAACGATTGGAGCGATGTCGGGCATTTCCTCGGGTCCGAAGGTAAACACATCCCTATACTCTCGCAGAAGTGAGATTAACGAATGTCGATCAGCGGCTGTCATCCCTGGGCCTAGCTGGACCCTTGCTCGGGGCATCCTTCCTCCAAAGGGACTTGTTTCACACCATCTGCGGCCTTGACTGAAGTTATGGTGTAGATCACCAGGGCTTCGGGGACCATATGGGGTGGCCCACCTTTGGGCTATTCGCTTGCCCGGGATGATCCGTCGGGTCCCCGCTCATTTGCTTGCTCCATCAGAGGGCGAATGCTCACCAAGCAGTATTCGTGGGCGGCCCATTGGTCTTCTTATATCATTCCGATGCTTCCCTCGTCAGCTTCAAATTAAAGTTGGAGCAGGTACGTTACGATAACGGTCTTCACCCTATGGAGGGTAGGGCGTCCCAAAATGACTTTGTAGGCCGTGGGCACGTCGACGACCAGGAAATCAGTTTCCAGGTTCCTGGCCTTTAACTTGTCACCAAAGCCTAAAGGGAGGTGAATCATGCTAGTGGGATTCACGTCCTGCCCTCCAAAGGCTAAAATGGGGTGCACCAAAGGGATAATGTCCCGTCTTGGGTATGTCAGTTTCTTCAGGCAGTCCCAGGTGATGGTGTCCATGGAGCTTCCTATATCAATCAAGATTCTCCGAACAATTGCGCTAGCTACTTTCATCTTGACCACCAAGAGATCGTTGTGTGGAGAAGCGAATTGCGGTGCTTCCCTTCAACCGAACACCATGGTAGGCACTATCACACGAGCCCCTTGCTCAGCCGTGAGCACTTGCTGTGCGCTTTCAAGCTAGGTCTTCTAAGCTGACCGAGTTATACCCTTTATATAACCCCCCGTGATGGTATCCACAACTTCTGTTGAACACTGTTCATCCCGCGGCTGGGGCTATGCGGGCTCTCGTTCTTCTCGAAGGAAGTGTGGGACCCATTTAGGAAATGGTCAATTTGACCCTTGTCCACCAGTTCATGAGGTGCCTTTTTCAGCTCGCAGTACTCAACCATGGTGTGCCCATTCTGCTCATGGAACTTGCAATACTTTTGTACATTGTGGGGCTTCTTGGGTGCGATCGTTGGCGGTGATCTTCTGAGCATGGATGTCCCCTAACCTCCATGAGGATGCTTCTAGGGTCTGTGGTGAATTGAGGGTCGACTACCTCGAGTTGTGGCACCCTCTCCTGGGGGCCATGATTCCTATAGCCATGACTGGGGCTCGTGTCCACAAGGCCCTAGCATTCTTTAGGGCATCCGAGCTGTCAGTGCATATCTCCATGGCACAAATAAAATTTTGCGACCTTCCACAAGGCCTCGCCCAATGTGGTCTCCTTCTGCTCGGCTAAGGAGAACTTGAAGCACCCGCTCTTCAAGCCATTTAGAAAGGAGGTGTATGCCACTCTATCCTCTAAGTCTGGGATCAGGACCGCTTCCTGGTGGAAGCGTTTGACGAATTCAGCTAAGGATTCCTACTGCCCCTGTTTGATCTTCAAGAGGTGTATACTGGTTCTCCTCTCCTTCTGACTTGCATTGAATTTGCTGATGAACTTGTCAGCCAAACCTTGAAAGTAAGAAATGGTTCCCTGGGCCAAGACGTTGAACCATGATTTTACCACCCCTTTCACGGTAGCGGGGAGATAACGGCAGTATATGGCGTCGTCCACATCCTAGACGTACATCTGCGCTTTGTAGACCCCTAGGTGCTGTTTGGGATCGGTAGTTTCGTCGTATAGGTCTATGGTGGGCATCTTAACTTTTCCACAGCGTGGAGCGTTGATGATCTCCGCAGTAAACGGTATGGAGAAGGGAAGAGCCACTGCGCACGCGGCTGTTTCGAAAAACTTAATGGGGGTTTTAGCATGTTGCTCAACCTCGGTGGCAGAGGTGCTTCTCCTAGTCCGGGCTCTTCGAGGCATCTTGAACCTCGAGAGGCGCCGAGGCATTGACTGCAGAGGCCCTGTCTTTCCTAATCTCGGCTCGTGTAGCTTTACTTACAACCACCGTTACCGCTCTTTCCCCACCGACGGCGCCAATCTGATTCTGGACATTCTCGTGGTGTGCTTTAGGAGATAACGTGGGGCGAAAGAACGGGCTTATCGGATGGCACGTGAGCGACACCTGGCGCCCTCCTCTTCCATAGCCCAACTTGCAAAAAAGGAAACCCACGGTTGTGGGCCAGGGAACGCCTCTTCGACGGTCAAGCCAATCAAGGATCCGAGTCCAAGCTGAGCACAGAGAGAGAGAGAGAGAGAGAGAGAGAATGTATTATGAGTCTAATGAAGAGTCAAACTGCCAACCCCTTTTCCGAAGTGGCTAAGTGACTATTTATAATCCTTGTGGTAAGGGGTAAAATTGTAATCTTGCCTGGGCAATTCCGAATGGGCCGTCAGTTTGGTTTTGGGGTACCTGAGGGGAGCCCCAAAGGTCCCGCTAAAAGCCCGTTTCCATGGGCATGGGTCCAGCCTGTCAGACAATTGAGGTGGGCCCAGTGAGGACATCATATTTCTCCAATCATATATATATATATATACACACACACACACATATACATATATATACATACATAAATATGTACACATATATATACATACATATATACGTATATATATATATATATATATATATATATATATATATATATATAATATATTTATATATAGAAAATATATATACATATATACATATATATATATATATATATATATTATATATATATATATATATATATATATATATATATATACACACCTATATATACAAACATACTACATACATATATATATAAACACACACACATACACACATATATATATAGATATATATATATATATATATATATATATATATATATATATATATATATATATATATGTATATATATATATATATATAATATATATATATATATATATATATATATATATATATATATATATATATATATATATATATATATATATATATATATATATACACACACACACACACATATATATATATATATACTATATATATATTATATATATATATATATATATATATATATATATATATATATATATATATATATATATATATATATATATATATTATATATATATATATATATATATATATATATATTATACATATATATATATATATATATATATATATATATGAACACACACACACACACATATATATATATATATATATGTGTATATATCTACGCATATATCTATATAATATATATATATATATATATATATATATATATATATATATATATATATATATATATATATATATATAATATATATATATATATATATATATATATATATATATATATATATACACATATACATAATAGATATAGATGTAGATATAGATATCCACATAGATATATATATATATGTATGTGGTGTGTGTGTGTGTATATATGTAATTATATATATATATATTATATATATATATATATATATATATATATATATATATATATATATCTGCATAGATATACATATATATATATATACATATATACACACACACACATATATATATGTGTGTGGGGGGGGGTGTGTGTGTGTGTATATATATATATAAAATATGCACGCACACACATATATATATATGTATATGTAACACCCACATTCTTTGTTTTCCGTCATGCTGAGTGTATTACCTTTTTGCGTTATAAAATCGTATTTTTAGTAACTACACGAGTTATATTATTGTCGACATGCTTATGTGAATGATAATTTTATTAAAAAGAATTACTATTATTATTATTGATTTTGAGATTAATTCGTGCTAATTTGTGTCGATAGTTAATTTAGTCATTTTCCGAATACGATTAGGTTATCAACATTAGAATTAGTTTCATCGTTTATCGAATCGAACATTTATAAGTTTCGGAACGAACAATCGACGAAGAGTCATATTGTCAATTTGGGGTTTTGAATACGAAGTATTGAGATTAGCAAGGCCAGACCGAGCTGGGTTTAGCAAGTAAGACCAAACCAAAAAAATTAAAATAAAATAAAAAATATATGGGGGCCGATGCCCCCCTTTTTCAGCAAACACGCACGATGGGGGGAATTTGGATCCCAGCTCGGTGACCCCCAAATGAAGAGAGAGAGAGAGGAAAGAGTGAGGGTGAGACCAAGAAGAGAAAGAGTTGGCTAGCGGATGAGCAGGTAGTGGCCGGCCGGGCGTCGACCACTATTGCGCAACTTTCCGGCGACCATCGTGAAAATAGTGAGATCGGGAGAGGGAGAGAGGGACTGTGAGACACACAGAGAGATTGAGGCCACACACCATCAATGCCGGGGGGCACGATGGCTAGGCATCACCAGCGTGGTGTTTCCGATGAGGGTTAGGTCCGGCATCCACTGAGGGTCACGCAAACCAAGGGTTTGAACGTTAGGGTTTTCAAACCCAAGGTGTCACAACCACTGTAGCCACACTACCGGCGGCTGGGCTTGGTTCTGGCGGTAGGGTAAGGTCGAGATGAAGAAAAAAGGAAAAGAGAATGAGGCAGCAG
Source organism: Carnegiea gigantea (assembly GCA_029747015.1). NCBI lineage: Eukaryota > Viridiplantae > Streptophyta > Magnoliopsida > Caryophyllales > Cactaceae > Carnegiea > Carnegiea gigantea. Next base: position 237,396 of record JAKOGI010000850.1, on the reverse strand, counting down.
CAGTAACCAGCGATGAGGGACGAACTTCGGGTTTTGAAATTCCGAATCGAGGTCAATTAGCCCAGGAATCGGGTCCTCTAGCTCGGAGTACATGTGGGTGTCTATCGCCTCCTAAGTATTAGTAATTTTGAAATTGTTTTAGCTCTTAAGTTGTGATGCATGTCAGTTTAGGATTAGTTAGATTAATACGGGTCATGCATGTTCTATTACAGTTGAATTTAGTTTAAATTGATGTATGTTAAGTTTAGCTAGTTCATGCCTAAAAGTGACTTCAAAATAACCTAACAATATGATTGAAAATGGCTTCGAATTGGTATATGTCAGTTTAGTTAATACATACTTATAAGTAGCTTCAAAATAAAATACGAATACTTCGAATCGATGCCCAATAAGTTAGCTAATTTATGCTTGAAAACGACTTCGAAATGAACTAAGAATGCCTATATTAGATGCATGCTAAGTGGCTTGGTTCGTGTTTAAAAGCAACCTTAGAAACGACCTGAACATGTTCTGAATCAATACTTGTATAATTAGTTAATTCATGCCTGAATAGTAGCTTTGAAATGATATGCGAGCATTTAGAATCCATGCTTGTATAATTAATTAATTTATGCCTGAATGGTAACTTCAAAATGATATGTGAGCACTTAGAATCGATGCTTGAATAATTAGTTAATTTATGCCTAATTAGTAGCTTCGAATTAACCTAATAATGCTTCGAATCGAAATAGGTTAGTTTTGCAAACTCATGCTTATAAGTAGCTTCGAAACAACCTATGCGTGCTTGTAATTGATGCTTGTTAAGTTCTTAAAAGCTACGCTTGAAAATGACTTGTTACCCTCCATTGTGATAAGGTTCATGCTTTGATTAGTTTAAGTTGGTTCGTTAAGCATTATTTCAAGTTAATGCAATATATATATATACACACACACACACACACACACATATATATAAGCTGTATCGAGCTACTGGATGGATGCTGCTCGCTCGGCAAGTTTATACGTAGTTATTTCATTTGACTTTTATGATAATATGCTATGATTATGGAATTGAAAACCGAGTTGGTTGTCGAATGGCTTGAGGATGAACTGTTGAGTATTTTAAGGTTCTTTTTGGTCGGTGTTGCATGAGGAGAGAGCCTGGGTTGTGTTTAACCGTAATCATGTGGATTGCAAGCTATGTGTGGCTTATTCTGTTGAATTGACTATGAAGTGTTTGAATGTGTTACGTGCAAACTCTATTCCCCTTTATGTCGTTAAGTTTCATCTTACGAGTGAGGGTGAGCTTGAAAATGGAAGTTTTCATGTTTATGACTAATAGTAGCCAGAACTAGTAGTGAACAATGGCCAATTTTAACTATACAAATACAGTTTTGGGAGTGAACTCACTTGAAAGGGAGAATCCCTAAGGAATTTAAATAAAAAGAGAGAGCGTCGTATGAAAAAGGATTTCGCTGTGAGAGGCAGCAAACTTATTAGCTGTTTTGGCCATACGCTTTAAATCGGCTAGGATATTGTGCATAGAGACAATAAGATGGGAGTGAACCTGCTTGAACGGTTTAATCCTTAGCCTAGGGATTATCCCAGTAGTGGGAAGCCCTATAGACCCTGGCGAGGGTTAAGGTCCAAAAGTTAGTTGCCATCCCGAGAGTAAGAGCGTAGCGTGAGCGGTAGCCTCACTAGGAGTTGAGAATAGATCTCACCCAATCAGCACATTATGATGATCTTATGCCCAGAGTAATTCCCTAATAAGTAAGAAAAGCAGTCAGCATTTGGCCTTTTAAGTATTTCAGAAAGAAAGTTTTTAAGGGTTATTATGAGACTAATATGAAAGAGATTTTTTTAAGAACACGAGCCTCAAAGAGGCTAAGAAAAGAGCTTTATGAGCCTAAAGAGGCTAAGAAAAGAGTTTTTATGAGCCTAAAGAGGCTAAGTAAAGTGTTTTCAGAAAAAGAAAAAAAGGATTTCTGTGCATATCATATGATTAAGATTCTAAGTACAGTACGACTAAAATTTCAAGTGCAGCATGGCCATATCCTTGTAATGCATCGAGCATATGAGTTTGAATGTGCATGTTTAGCTAAAGAAAACTCTTTGTATAATCTCTACTTCATGTGTTTACGCATCTCATATGAGTGAATTAGATAGATAAAGCATAAATCACGAATTATATCACATAACCCATGAAAGGAATTTATGTGCTTAGCCTCGTTGCTTGCTTATGTGTTTTGAGTGTTTGGTTTTTAAGAGGTTTGGTTATTTAGGAGCCTCAAAATGAGTTTAGCAGCTAAAATGAAGTTTATGGATAGTTTTGGTTTTAAGGAGTCGGGGAATATTCACTAAACGTGTGGTTGCTCGTCCCATTACTCTTTCCCCTTTTTCCCCATGTTTGCATTATAACAAGCAGAAGCTAAGTCACTTATGCCAAGATGGATTCTATTCTTGCTTGCAAGGTGTCATGTGTGCCCATTTAAAGGGGTCTTATGTGTTTAAGAAAGTCATGTAATGCATTTCTAGAATTGTAAACGTTTGTAAAATAGTATTCTAGCTCATATAGTGTATTCGGTTTAGGAGTCGCTCTGTGTGGCCATTTGTGCCAACCATCCTATTAGTCAGTTGTCCTTTTAGTTGAAATTAGTTATGCTTTGGGATGTAAACCCCAGTACTCCGGTTGTGTGAACTATTGGGTTGTATCTTTCACTTCTCCTGTATTAATGAACGATATTGTTTAAAGTACTCCGAACGAGTTACTCGTTGAGTTATGAAGTCCGGCGTGTAGCCGTTGAGATTATTTTAGAATGTTTTACGCTTTTGTTGATTGCAGGGGTTATTGTAAGGCTTTTATCCTGAAAATGGCCAGTTTTGAGGGAAAACTCTGTCCATTTTGCCCCAAAATTTAAGTTAAAAGTTAAGAAAACGTAATTCTCTTAGCTCTAGGGGCTGGGGGTGTTACATTGACAATATCAAAGCATGGTCTTGTGACCATAGGTCGCGACCTAAGTCATGCATTTCATATAGTTGCCTATGAACACATTGCGATAATGTGACACGTGTCGTGCTTTGTGTGCAAGTGTGCCTTATAGCCTGGCCATTTGCAACTTATGTGAAGCTCGCTTAGGTCGATTATCTAGTTGCAACTTTGTGAGTGATTGAAATCCTTAACGTGAAAATAATTAAAGTTTGAATTGGGATTGTTGATTACTAAATTTTATGGCCTTACTAATTTTAGTTTCATGAGAATAGATAATTAGGATTTATTGGCCAATCTAATGACCTTTAAAAGAAGGCATAGATATGTTTTATTGTGTAATCTTTCCACCCAAAACATTTATATGGGTAGGTCTTCATAGTTTAGTTATTGATTCGCAAGGCATAAGTGTGGTGATCACCAACCTAAGATTCTTGTCATCTATCAGTAAGTTTAACTTTGTATCATTCAAAAGTTTGAAATTGCTTTCAGTAATCTTCAACTTGAGTAAATATTTGCCTAGATTGAGCATTAAGATCAGTTTTGATGATTGAAATCGAGTTCTCTCTGGATATAGTCGTCCTTGCCATTGCAATTTACATAGGCACTGTGCACTTAGAGTAATTTTACACAACATGTACTTGCTTGTATCACCCTTTTGTGATGCCATTGCAACTAAACACTTTATGGGAATGACAATTGCCATTTTGATGATTGATATACTTTTGTTCTAGTAAATCTTTTTTTTTCCTATTTTAGCCTTGTACATAAATTGCGCCTTGTGTGTCTTAAATTTTTTAATTCCATACTTTTACTCATGTGCTTATTGCATTTAACTTTACAGTCCCATATGCTCACTTTTCCCTATTGTTATTTTAGTTACAAACCTAGATTTGCTTTATTTCGCTATCACTAAAGATTATTTTCACGTATTTTATAAAGAACTATGAGGTCATATTGTTATTTGTTTTCTCCGTGAGTACACTTTCTGCATCAATTTGTTGATCTTCGTATTCAACCTTAAATTTATTCTAGCATTCCATATTCATCTTTCAAAAAGTTAACCTTGCTTTGGTAACCCTTGAACAAATTTGGTTAGTTTATACGTTCACTTGACTCTCATGTTTACAACATTAACGCACCTATCTTTGCTTACCTCTTATCCCTCGGAGTTCTTTCTGTTTGTTTTCCTCAACTATGATCACATCTCAGTATTCATCTTCTTGTATTTTTGGAATAAGTATGTTTATTGAATCAATTTGCTAACCTTTGTATTGAACTTTAAATTTGATTGGCATTCCTCATTGATAAGCGCTTAACGTGTATTTCATTTTAGGGTCATTGTGCTGCATTTTAGGGAGAATTATGTGCCTTATGTGATAATTTAAACTCCTTCTCCTATTTTACGCTCGAGTTAAGTGTTGTTGATAATATTTTACAGAAATGGGCTAAGAGAACCCGAGTTTCTCATGAAAATCCATGAGGAATTATGCGAGGACATAAGAGCCTACAAATAACCAAAAACCTGCAAGAGATATGGTTTACTTGGGTATATATCATGGATAACTCAAGATAGCATACACAGTCAACCCAGGTTGACCAGACGAATAGAAAATGATGAGCCAGAGGGCACCACGGTCAGCCTATGGTGGATGCCACGAACCATGGTGGAGGTGTAACTGCTAGCCTGTTCGTTTCTTGCATCGTGTGGCTGAGGTTGATTGGGTTTTCATATAAATACCTGTCTCTGAACTAGCAGAAAGACACATGCCATCATTCCATTCTCCATATCATTCTACTTAGGGTTAGAGTTTACATTAGGGGAAGAGAGAGAGAGTGAGTTGAAGTGAAGATTTACAAAGATCCCATCCCAGGTTTGCACGACGATTCAAGCACGTTCTTTGGCTGAGCATTTCTCTCCTCTCCTCTTCTCTTCTCTTTACTAAATTTAGATTTATGTTTTGTATTTTGATTGTCTTTGTTGTTTTGATTTTGGATTTATACAAACATTTGTTAGTTTCTTGATCTTATGTTGACATCATTTGGTGCTTTGGAAATTGTTGGATCGTGTTATCGAATTCTAGAAGCTTATTATCTTGTGAGAAGCTTAATCATTTTCTTACATGTTATGGGTATTTAGATGAATGACTAAAAGGTGAAATCTCAAACACCAGAATCCTAGGAGTTAACTTAATTGCGTGATGTCTTGAAAGAGAATTACGGATTGAGAAACCATTGATTTGATAATCATGTGCCTAATGAACCTAGACTAATCAAGAATCCATGAACATTGATGATTGATTTAATTTAGGCATGTCACTTCACCTTAAAAGAGAGTTGTCATAATTTGATTATCGGTTTTAAAACAACCATTAGAGGAAGAAGTGCTTGATTGATACATGAGTTGGGAGATTGCTAATCTTGTATAATTCCTTGAATATTTATCCAATAAGTTAGATACTACATAAATTTATTTTTAATATCAAACTTGGATTCGCTTAGCCTATCTTGAGGGATTATAACCGAATAGATCAACCTAGTCTCTGGGGGATCGACCTTGATTTGCTATAATGCCATCGTATGCGTGTGGGCTATCACTTATGCTTCCATTAGAGTTGCATTCGCTTGGTGACTCTCGAGTTATTACCATTTATACTAATGATTTAATCCTCCTATATTATAGTTACATTTGTACTTGACATGAACCCCCGCACTTGTCTTTTTTTTTTCCCCCTTTGCAATAACTTTGAGCCTCGCATTTTCCTTGCTCTATCTCTTTTCAATTTGATGTTATCCAATATTACCTAAATGATATCAATCCTCCCCCTCCTATATTATGTGGTTATATATGGGTTTTACACTATTAGGCTTCTTTGTTATGACAAACATATCCATAAAGCTTATGACTGAAACAATAAGAGAACTATTTACAAAAAGCAATAAGAAAGCATGAAGATAGACTTGAGAATGAATGAATGACAATTATATTGGTGTGTATTGAGAAAAATGTTATTTGGTCATTATTTTAGAGTTCATTAAACAACAAAACTATATTTTTTGGCATCACCGCCTTAGTTGAACTTGCATTAGCCAACTTGATTCTTGCGAGATAATCATTGTGAACGCCTAAGGAATGTTTGGAGGAAAAAAAAAAACACTAATATGTTTGGGATAAGAGAGGAAGCTTATTGTATTATAAATGATTCTAGGGATATACACACATACCCCCTACATATGAGTTGGCTAAAGTTTAATGATTTCATAATCAAGTAAGGGTGATTGAGATATGTTGCTTGATGAGCCAAAGATCTCAACAAACACATTCTAAAGGACAAAGTGACCCACCTATTGGTCAAGATTTTGTAGCAAACTAATACTGGACTCTTATATAGATAGCAAAGTGCAACCATATTGAGAAATAATATGCCCTAAAAGGTACCACCCACCCAGAGGATTTTAAATTTCAAATTGATCAGTATGCCAACAAGATTGCTTTGATGTATCTAGACCATGAATTAGCTTGCATGCGCTTCTTTGGAAAAGATTGTCTGCCAACATAGAATACTTAGTTCATAGTTTCTAACTACGACACAGTGTTCCAAGTTGGATTTTGACAAAAACCCGAATAAGCATATGTGATCAAGTTAAGCTTCAACACTGCTTTCCACCCTGCTAATGATGGCTACACAGAGCATAACATCCAAATACTAGAAGACATGCTACGAGTGTGTGTTTTGCATTTCAAAGAAGGCATAGGATAAGCAATTAACATTGATCGAGTTCTTCTATAACAACACCTACCATTCCAGCATAGGAATGTCTTCATTTGAGACTTTGTGTGATTGGAGATACAGAACCCCATTATGGCATTAAGAGAGTGATGATGCACCCATCATTGGACCTTAACTGATTTGGACAATCACACAAAAAGTACGAGTGATCCAAGAGACAGGAAAGCAACTTGGAGTCGTTAGAAGAGCTATGCAAACAAGTGAAGTCCCTTGGAATTTGAAGTGGACGACTAGGTTTGGTTTAAAAGTTTCACCCACTAAGATTGCCATGTAATTTGGGTAATCAGGACAGCTAACCTGGAGGTATTCCAGCCATAATCCCACCATAGAGTGGGTGGGATTCTGGGAGAAGTAGCATACCGATTATAACTGCCACAAGAACTCTTAAAAGTCCATGATGTATTTCACCTATCTTAATTGCGTTAAGACATTGCTGATTCGTCTCATGTGACTGCCCTAAAACATCTACAACTTGTGAAAGTGCTTTGCACTAACCACATCATAATCAAGGTAACTTGTGAACCGAAAGAGGAAATGTGATCTGAGTACCCCCATTTATTTGATGGATCAAGTATGTGTAAGTTTTGGGGACGAAACGTTTTTTGAGAGGGGTGAGATGTAAAATTCTGAGAATTTAGATGATTATAATTAAGAAGTTTGTGAAATTTGAAGGAAAAAACTTCATTTGAGAAGGGTAGAATGTAAAACCCAGAAACATTCATATTTATTATCCCCAAAGAAGCAATTAAGGTGAATTTAGTTTCAGGAACATATCTTCAGGCGCTTAAGCTTGTAGAAAGTACTTTTAATGTTGGGCCTTTGTATAAATTAGGATTTCGGATCAAGCCGAAAATCCCCTACTTTTGACCCAACCCGAAGCTTTTGGTAAAGGAACCATTAATTTTATTTAATAGAAAATTCAGATTTTTTTTTTTTATTATTATGCTTTCACTTCCAAATTTCGAATGGAAATTTGAATTTATTAAAACTTTGGAAAGCATATCAAAAATTCCTTTTATTTTTCTACTTGCCTAAAATTCTAGCAATGAGTCCCTCTATTTCCTATTCAGCAGCCAAACGTTTTTTAAAAAAGAAACATTTGACATGGAAAATTAAACGCAGCAATACCCCCCCCAAAAAAAATCTCATGTACTCTTTTATCGCTCAGCTTCCGTCCCTCTCCCTTCTACCACCACAACTACCACCATCTGGAAACTGTTGGTGACTTTTGGCTTCCCGCCGCAGCCATCCATGTTGGCCATCACCACCACTAGCTGCCACTTGTGGGTTTTCGTATGGTGAGTATGGACATTGTTAGGCCAAGCCCTGAATGTTCAAGTACTAGCTTTCTTCCCAACCCTAGATCTTTAGTACTAGGCTTATTCAATCTTTTATCCCTTGATTAAATCTTTGTTGCGATTTCCACAAGCGTACAATTTATCATTGTAGCACTTGGGGTTGTCATCCTCAGGGATGGTTATGAGATTAGTGTAGAAGGGAGGAAAAAAAAACTAAATACAATGGTCAATCTTCATTCTAATCTAACAAATTGAGGGAACAATGTCAAAATTAAGTTAAATAAAACAAAACAAATTAATACAGATAGTAGCAAAATTAAAAGCAATGCAAACCTCCATTAATGGTGAACACAATGCAGCTGTGAGACCCTACCACAAATAAATCAGATAAACCTAAAGATAGTAGGAAAAATAGGACAATAAATGGGAAAGAAGAGTACCCATAGTCCAAGATTCATACCAGAACATATTCAAAAGAGGGGAAGATCTGAATTGCAAGCAACAAACTTTGCAGTAATAATGGAATTTAGATTTCAAACTTGGGCCTATCTTATTCAATTTCATTCAAAACCCAATATTTTCTGCTTCAATTTAACATAACTAAAACCAATTACACACTTGAGAGTCTAAATTGAAATTTGCACTGAAAAAAAAAACTAACATGAAAGAGAGCAAATTAGCTCTATTCTATGTTACTATGTATCCTTCCAACTAGTTTTTTTTTTTTTTTTTGGGCAGCTTATAGCCGAATTTGAACCCTTTTCCATTAATTCTGGAATTACATCTTGTAACAACTTGCACTGATTCCTTATTGATGAGATGATTATGGTGATGAAACTGCTAGAGGTTAATGACGGTAATGGATGGGTAAATTAAAGATGCTGAATGGAGGAGGAGAGAGGAAGATAATGAGGATGGAGGTTATAAGTGGGGAGTTCTGATTACTGGGTAAGGAGAAGACATGGAGCAAAAGAAATGAATGAAAGAGGTTGGGAACTGCATGTGAGTTATGCATGGAAGTAAGTGAGGAGGGGTAAGGGTAAGGCTCAGCGAGGCCTTGGATCTCAAGACTAGATTGCGCCTAGAAATTTTGCATACTTCTTTCTTCACTTGATCCAGCATTTGGTCTTCAATGAGCAAAGTACTTATTTTTTTCCAAATCCACCTAAGTTCCTACAAAATAAACAAAAACATATTAAAATCTTAATTCAGTTATTTATTTTGAGTGCATAGTTGATAATAAAAGGGTATAAATGACATAATTTTAGGTTGAACAATACCCCATACCTAAATTTTGTTTGTCTTCAAGTAAAATAAAACTAAAAATTCTAGAAAAATAAAATAAAATCCTAACTTACTTCCATAGGAATCATAATTACACTTAGCACGTGTTATCATTCAACACTAACCAACTCGAAGTTAAATCCCTATACAAGCTTCGAAACAAAAACAAGTTGAGATGCTCAATATTACATTAACGTCACCAACCATGCCAACACTTTTATTGTCATTTCTCTTCTCTTCTTTATTTGTCTCTTTTCTTTTTTCTTTTTTTTTAGTTTTATCAAATGAATGGCATGGGGTGAGCATTTCATAGGGTTAACTCAACTCATTTCACAACATATTTTCAGTTGACAAACTTGAAAGAAGAGAACAACAGATCTCCTTCTACAATCAATACATGTAAAGATAGCCAACAAAATAGATGAGCTTGCACCTCATGCTGCTCATCAAAAGTTATTGAAACAAGCTCCACCTAATACTAGAATAAGGATAGGAAATTATACAAGGCCAAGGGATAAGTGAATAGGTTTGTTACAAATGATATCAATCAAAGGTACAAAAGGGTTACCAAGGGGTGCATCATAAATTTCCAGAAGGCCATTTGGCTATGTGGCTAACAATCAATCAAGAACTACCTCTATCATATTGTCAAATGCATAACATATGTGTAGTCTTTAAGAGAAACAAACCAAGTTGTAGAGGGAATACACATGGGAGGGTCACACACAAAATGAAATAATGGGACTATAAGAGCAAATAGTCTACACAGGCGTAAATGCCTTATAGGATAAACTACCAAAGCAACAAACTACTTCTAGGGATGTTCCACTTGAAAGAGGTGGTCAATCATTATGAGGAGCATTCAAGGATAACCAATGTACAAGACCAAGCAATATAATCAGAATATTTCAAAATCATCATTCAAAAGAATTTACTAAGAATAGCTCACAATCATGAACAATCACCCAAATTGACTGACCACCAATGCCTTGACTCATGATCATAAAAGAGGTTTTAAAAACCTTTTTTTGCAATTTTTTTCCACAATAATAAATCAATCCAAGGTAATCAACAAGTAGATAAATGAACATAACGGTTAGAAAGATTACCTTGTGGTCTTATAGAAGCCCTATTCAACACGTCTCCACTTGAGATAAATGGTTAGAAGCAATACATATATTGCATCACCTACCTATATGCTCTATCCTACATGATCTACTACATAGAGGATACAAATAAGACTAATGCACCCCAAATATGTGCCTGGATTAAAAGTGAACCCTAAGACCTAGATGCAGTTATAATAACACAAGCATGAATATACCCTACCACAGCAAACCACATCAACTATCCACCAATCATAGTATCAAGAGCTCAAAAGTGCACCTCAAATCATCATTATAATCAACCAAGAGCTCATGAGCTTACCCCACCATGCTTGACCTGTTCATTGTCCCCAACAAAATAAATAAATATGCGATGTAAGAGGAAGGGAGATATACTCACAGTGCATCAGTAGGGCCTGGGGGGTCACTAGTCCTCCAATTAGGTGGAAGGTAAGGGCACTAGAAATGCTCATACGTGTAGTACACGTGGTGTTCAAGGTTCCATTGTCTACGATCACACTTATCTTGCCCATGAAGGAGCTCACCATGCTCCTAGAGTGTCACTCGCTCATTTGCTCTAGCCGCAGGTGAAGGTGAGCAAACTCATCAGTGAGGAGCTGATGAAATAGAACCTCATGTGATTCAGATAGGCTGGCCGCATCATGTTCACTCACAGGGTAGACCTCCCCTTTGGTGGTGGTTAGGTGGTTGAGGTGAAGGCTAGGGTTTGGGGAATTGCAGGGAGAAGAGAGAAATTTGAGGGAAGGAAAGAGAACATGAGGGAGGAGGTGTGTCAACGAGGGCAATAGTGGCCGACCAGTCAGGAAACAGCAAATAGAAGAGGCGCCGGTGGGCAATGGTGGATGGGTGGTTTGTGGTGTTTTTGGGGAGAGATTTATAGAAAGAGAGATAGCAAAGTCAAGTGAAAGAGAGTGAAGAGAATTCGTTAGGAAATTGGGACGTTTTAGACCCAAACGCACAGCCATGCAGTTCTATAGAGTGTTTTCGATTAAGGTGTGTGCCCGTACTCCTTTTGCATGGCTAGCCTTACATCTAGGCTAAATGAAAATCCTTTTTTGTCTTTCTTTTTTTTCAATTTTAGTGCTTCTTCTTTGTCTTCTCTCCCTCCTTTTTCTTCTCTCAAAAGCACAAAAAGTTAGGTTGCCTCCTAAGAAGCACTTGTTTTAGGTCTTGAGCCTGACCATTATGAGCTTGTAGGTGGAAGAAGCATTAAGAAGGCCACAAGAGACCTTGCCCATAATTGACTTATCAACAATATAGTGTTTGACCCGTGAGCCATTCACTTTGAAAGAGCCTGTGGCATCAGTTCCAATCTGAAGGCCCCATAGGGGTGGACTTTTAGGACCTTAAAAGGACTCGACCACCGTGAGGGAAGTTGTTCGGGAAACAACTTCAATCTTGAGTTGAATAGGAGAACCAACTCGCCTTCCTGAAATTTCCTCCGATTAATGGATTTGTCATGCCACATTTTCATTCGCTCCTTATATATCTTTGAACTTTCATAGGCATCCAAACAGATCTCCTCCAGTTCATTTAACTACAATAATCTCTTTGTCCTTACGAACTTCAAGTTGAAGTTGAAATGGTTGATGGCTGAGTAGGCCTTATGCTTTAACTCCATGCGGAGGTGTCAATGCTTACCATATATTAACCTCAATGGTGTGGCGCCAATAGGAGTCTTTAATGCTATCCGATAAGCCCAAAGGGCGTCATCTAACTTATCTGCCCAATCTTTCCTTGATGTCGTAACTGTTTTCTCTAAGATAGATTTAGTTTCACGACTCGAGATCTCGACTTGACTAATAGTTTTAGGATGATAACCAAGCCTATACTTATGGTGCACTCTATATTTTTTCAATAAAACTTGAAGTTTCTTTTAATGAAGTGTGTTCGATTGTCACTAATTAACAATCTGGGGATTCGGGGGGGCAGATGATCTTCTTAAATAACTTATACCCTCGAGTCACTAGTAGAGCTGGCAATACCCTCCACCCACTTAGAGATATAATCTATAGCAACCAGGATGTATTTCTTGCCCTTGGAGAACAAGAAAGGCCCCATAAAGTCAATGCCTCACATGTCGAGGATTTCGAACTCAAGGATAAATTTAAGGGCATCTCATTCTTCCTATACAAATTTCTTATTCTCTGGCATCTGTCACGGGCACGGACATAGGTAGACAACACTGATAGAACTCATCTTTGTAGCGCTTAAATAAAAAGGGTTTTTCCCAGACGTAGGGCTCGATGTCATCGAAGAATTTCTTCTTCTAATAATAGTTCAAATCTGAAGGTAAAACCCCACAAGCCAAGTAGTTGGCAATGTCAGCAAACCAAGGCGTCTCATTAAGAAGATGTTCATCATTAAAAGCATCATCGATAGAGAGATCATAGCTCATGACTACGAGCCGCGAGGGATGGTTAGCTACTAGATTTTCAGCTCTTGCTTTTTCCTTATTCTCGATGTCGAATTGTTGCTGGAGAAGAACCCACCTAATGAGATAGGGCTTAGCATCCTTCTTTTCTAGGATATGCTTGAGTGCAAACTAATCGATGTACACAATGACTTTGGAGCACAGAAACCTGTTGTGTAAAATTGCCAAAAGTGCAGGGTGCCAATGTAATTATCAACAGAAAGTAGGAACGGAACTTTTCTATTACGTACACCAGCCCAAGAAACTCCTTCTCAGTTGTAATATAGTTCTGCTAAGCCTCATTGAGTGTCTTGTTGGCATAGTAGATAACATGGGGCTTATTGTCCTTGTGTTGCCCTAATACAACTCTAAGAGCATCTCATTAGCATCACATATGATCTCGAACTGAAGACTTCAATTGGGCTGTTGCATAATGGGGCCAGAAATGAGACCCTGCTTTATCCTACAAATTGCCTCAATACACTCATTAGTAAACAAGAATGGGGCAGCTTCGGCTAAAAGCTGAGTTAGAGGTTTAGCAATTTTGAAGAAGTTTTTGATAAATTGGTGATAAAATCCCATATGATCCAGGAAACTCCGCACCCCCTTAATAGATATGGGAGGTGGTAACCGCTCAATGACCTCAATCTTAGCTTTATCCACCTTGATGTTCGATTATGAGATATAACGCAACATAAAACTAACCCTTCCTACACTACAAAGTAGCACTTTTCCTAATTCATCACCAAATTGACTTTCCCAGATCGACAGAGTATCTTAGTCAAGTTTTCTAAACACAAATTGAAGGCAACCCTTAGACAGAGAAGTCATATATGAATAGTTTTATGATACGCTTAATAAAATCAGTGAAGATAGCAGTCATGTAATGTTGGAAAGTGCCGGGAAAATTACATAACTGAAAAGGCATCCTATGATAGGCGAATGGACTATAAGCGAAGGTGAAAGTCGTCTTCTCATGAACACTTGCATAGAAAGGAATTTAGAAGAAACCTAAATAGCCATCCATTTAACAGTAGAAGGAATAACTAGCTAACTTTTGCAACATCTAATCAATGAATAGAAAGGGAAAGTGATCTTTCCTAGTGGCTTGATTCAATTTTCTATAATTGATACACATGTGCCACCTAGTGACAGTCCTAGTAGAAATGATTTCGTCATGCTCATTCTTAATGATGGACATGCCACCCTTTTTAGGAACCACATGAACTGGCCTCACCCACTCACTATCTGAGATAGAATAGATAATCCTAGCGTCAAGTAGTTTGATAACCTCTTTTTTCACAACCTTTGAATATTAGGATTCAAACGTCTTTAATGTTGTCTAGAGGGTTTGTGACCTTCATTAAGAAATATCCTATGCACATAAACTGAAGGACTATTCCCTTAATGTCATCAACACTAAAACCTATGGCACCCCTGTGCTTTCTGAGCACATCTGCAACTTTTTAATTGGGGGCCATTCAGTTTAGTACTGACAATGATATAGAATGTATGATCAGGGCCCAGAAATTCATACCTTAAGTGAGATGGTAGAGGCTTCAACTCTACCTCGGGAGTAACTTTCTTGCCATCCTTGGAGGTTTGAACCTCCACACTGAGAATCTCCCTGTGGTGGGGTGTAGGTATATAGACTGGAGCTAAATCTAGGATCTTCCTGTAGGCTTTGGTTTCTTCATCCTGTTCTGCCTTCTCCTCATGCCCTCAGGGTCTAATCAAGCAAGCCTCTAAAGGATCTAATGGAGCAATTAGAAGTGGTGCCTCTTAGTTTACTACCTTACCAAGAATGTCAACCTGGTAGCAAACGTCCCCCAAGACTGGAGGCACCATGGCTTGTGCAAGATTAAACTCTAACTTTTCCTCTCCAACTTAGCAAGAGAGTTTACGGTTCTTTATGTTAATCATAGTTCCAGCTGTGGCTAAGAATGGTCTCCTAAAAATGAAGGGATTTGGGAATTTCCTTCATCTCTATCGCTACAAAGTTACATGGGATGAATAATTTTCCAATTTGCACTGGTACATTGATAAGTCCTTAAAGTGCACTCTATTTGAAGTCATTTTGTCCTATTTTTGGGAGAATTATATATTTTATGATATATTATGCACTTTTTTTTCTGTTTTACGCTCGGGTATGGTTCTTTTCTATATTTTGCTAGTTTTTGAACCATTTTACCCTACATTTGATCCCTAAATGAGTGTAGCTTGTGCTTTCATGGACACCCCCAAGTCACTATGCTAATAGAAGGAAGTAAGAACAGAAGAATGTTGAGACAAAGCTCACGACGGATGGACCGTGGTAAAGGCCACAATCTGTGGTGAGACTATATATAATTACAAGTCTCTTCGTTTTCCTTCATTGTGTGGCTGAGATTGATCGAGTTCTTCATTAAATAGAGCCATTTTGCAGTGCATTTGATGAGAGGACATACACAGCAAAAGAGAACTCCTGCTCTATAATATTTTTCATTTCCCTAAGTTTAGTTTTAGATTTCTTAGTTAGTTTTGAGTTTAAGAGTGAAAGCTGTGATGAAGTGCTTACTGTTTTAGAGCCCTTGCAAAGTTGGGAAACCCTTGGAGGATCTCCAATTGTGCTAAGTTTTCATCTTTTAAGCCTTGTTTAGTTGTTGTTATTTCAAGCATATGTGACTTGTTTCCTCAATCTAGGGATTGTTAGCCAAGTATTGATGTTGGAATCTCTTATTTTTATTTAGTTGTGCTTGTTCTTAATTGGAATTAGTTGAATTCTATCTTATATGTGAGATTGTTATGAGTGAATTTTAGCTAAATTTACTGGCTAATTCTAAATAGTTAAGTGAAGGAATGAAAGATGAAAGCTGTTGTTTGACCGATAAGGCAGTGCTTAGCTTAGCAATAATTAAGGAAGATTCTCTTGTTATTGTTAAGAGGACCTTTAGCCATCAAAAATCCATAACTTAGACTAAATAAGGACATTTGAAGGAATGATAATTGGTTAGTTTAGACAATTCAGTTTATTTTGAAAGAAATGATTGAATTCATGAAACGATTGCACCCTTTTAATCTCTCAATATAGATCAAGTGCATATTATATTCCATTGGTCCACATCTTTACTAGGCAAAACAAATCCCTAAATGTCTTAAATTTATCGAATTTTCCAATTAGATTATAGCGTTGTTCAAACACTCAATTGAAATTTGCTTATTTAGTACTTTTATAGGATAAAACTCAATAGACTATAGTTGGTCTCTATGGGAACGATCTTTTCTAAACTATAGCACTCGTTTGCTTGCGGGTAGAGTTCATACATCTTCAAGGACTCTAATGGGGTACGTGGCTGGACGATTAGCAAGCTGATGGAGATGGTAGTGGGTTTTAGATCTCCCATTTATAACTTGCTGCATATGAATAGGGCATAAGACTTATTAGTACCCTAAGGTCATATAGAGCTCGACTGTTGGTAACATTTCCAACTACGTGGGGTATAGAGAAACTGCTAGGATAAGATAGTTTTAGGGCAGCTTGTTCTGTAGGCTGGCATTGCACTATTTAATTAGTGCCACTGTAGCATGCTCTTACAACTTTCCTTTGTTGGAGAGCAAGTCCCTCAAGAACTTAGTATAGGAAGGCATATCTATAACAGCCTCCAAGAAAGGGATGTTGATATGCAGCTTCCTTAACATCTCTACGAGTCTTCCATGCTTCTTCTCATCTCTAATCTTAACAAGTCATTGGGGATAAAGAATAAGCAGCTTATAAGAGGCTTTTCTAGTGTAGGAACATTCTCTACTTGGACTTCAACAATGGGCTCTTCAACTGACTTCTCTTCCTCTTTGGGAGTCCTAACAGGAAACCCCTTCTCTTCAATAACTCCCTCTACCTCAGCCTTTTTCTAGCTCTCAATAGTTTCTGCTGCTTCAAGTGTCTTTCCACTCCTCAAGGTAACAACATTTATCTGACCTTTATGATTTGCCTCTAGTTAAGCTAATTGATGACTTTAAGCTCTAGAAAGATGAGTAAGTTACTAAGCCACCTGGTTCTCCATCATCTGTTGGTGGGTGGATATGATATTAAATTTAAAGCTCAACTAACTGGATGACTCACCAGGAGCCTCATTAGTCTTGGTTTGAGTTTGAATAAAATGCTCTATAGGACTCAATATATTGGACTTTTATTGAGGAGATTCAAAAGGTGGGTTGTAGGGTGCTTTCTATTGAAATCCTAAGGGTTGAGTGGTATTAGGTTATAAGGGGTTGTTACAGGGGAAGACGTTTGGGTGGTTTCTCCATCCCAAGTTATATGTGTTTGAGTAGGGATTGTTTTGTGGGTGTGGGTTAAAATTTTGTATAACATTAGCATGTTCAACTCCCTTTAAGTTGGCTTGACAGTTAGTAGCCATATGCCCCTGAATGCCACAAATCTCACAAACAATCCCTACTTTATATATCATGCTAGATGAACTGCCAGAACTAGGGGCCTTAAGCCAATTATACCGCTAAACTGGAAAGAAGGTCGACTGCATTAATATCATACTTGCCACCACTTCTTTTTAAGGTGGCGCTCTTACTAGACCAATGGTAGTTATTGATGACCATGTCCTCCAATAGGGCTTTTGCAGCCTCAATTGACTTCCCCACGAGGGCACCTCCTACTGCAGCATCAATAGACATCTTCATGACATTAGTTTAGTTAATTATAGAAGGTTTGGAATAAGAGCCAGTCGGGGATGCCATTATGTGGACACTGGCGTTGGAGATCCTTGAATCTTTCCCAAGCTTCATACTTGCGTGAATGAAGTAATATCCGCTGTCAACTTGACAGTCTTGCCTGGTGGGAATTACTTACTTAGCAAAGCCTTAGAAAGTGTGTCCCATATAGTGAAAACATTCGGCTCTTCACTCTGCAACCAATATTCGGCTCTATCCTTCAAGGAAAAAGGAAAGAGCCGTAGTCGAATGGCGTCAGTGGATACCCCATTAAGTTTGATTGTATTGCATTTGCCAAGGAAGTTGCAAAGGTGTATGTTTGGTTCTATGAGGGGTGCGCACCGAACTGATCTCTCTTTATTAAGGAGATAAGGGCTAGTTGGGGCTCAAAGTTGTACGCCTCAATCGCTGGGTTCACTACGGATGAAGTGACACTTGTAGCTTACAGTAGAGCAAATCCCACAAAACTCTATTGTCCCTTCCAGCAAGCACAACTTTTGTTTTCTTCTTCCTTCTTGCATCACTTTGCTCATGAGCAGTTGCTTCAATCTCAAGATCAAAAGGTTTTAATTACCCTAACCATGCCTGTATATACAAACCAAAACCTATGCCAAGCATAACAGGCCCAAATAAGGATAAAGAAAAAAAAAGACAGAGAAAATCAAAAAGCCTAATATAGAGCATTTCAGTCGATTCTGATGTTAAAATAAACAAGTTTCCCGGCAACGGTGCCAAAAATTTATTGTATAAAATTACTGCAGGTGCACGATGGTAATATACTTAGCCAAGCAATTATGGGTTGTGTCTATAGGGAACTCGATTTTAATTACCAAAATCGATCTTAATACTTAATAATATAATTTATGCCCCTATTTCTACTATCACACTTGGTTTCACTTGTTTTGAGAGATTTTGCAGATTTTCACTTTGTGACCCAAGTTATGTGCATAGAATGAGGATTTTGAGGGCTTGTGGATCAAAAAAGATAACAAAAAGGCCTAAAGACACCCAATACAGTCAAATCGTGGCCGGTACCATGGTTTAGGATGCTCTAGGACGAGCAGTAGATCAAATGAGGAAGAGTCAACGTCGACAGAGGGCATGACGGATGGTCCATGGTGGGACCCTTTCCCTCAGATTGCCATGTTTTCTCATGGCTGTTCGACTTCTAGGTAGCTTTTATTCCATGTTTTGTCGCAGTTGTTCAACTTTTAGGCGGTTTTTATGTTTTGGTAGCAACATATTCACTATAAAAGGCCTATTTTTAGCCTCATTCCACCCCCATCATTCTATTTTCCTCTCTTTAATTTCATCAATTAGATTAGGATTTAGATTAGATTATAGGGATAAAGAGTGAATTAAAGTGAAGATTTGCAAGGATTCTATACCTGGGTTTGTACTTAGCGGATTTAAGTGCGTTATTTGGCTAAGCATTTCTCTTCTCTTCTCTTCCCTTCTCTTCTCTGCTCTCACTTTTGGATATATGTTTTGTAATTTTGGCTATATTTTGTTATTTGATTTTGGTTTTATGAAAATAGTAGTTATGTTCTTGATTTAGTGTTATTCTCCTTGAGTATTTTGGAATTGTTGGATTGTTTTATTTGATCCTAGATGTTTATTGTCTTGTGAGGAACTTAATCAATTTTCTACAGGTTTGGATATTGGATGAAGAACTAAAGGCAAAATTCGATACTAGATTCCTAGGATTTCACTTGATCACAGGAGGCTTGGGAAAGTCACACCGATTGAGAAACCAAGAATATGATAATTACATGCTTAACGAACCAAAACAAATTGAAAGCCCTCGAGAAATTATAATTGGTTGGATTTAAGTATTTCACTTCACCTTCAAGAACGATTGTGACACTTCGATTATCGGTTTTAAGACAACCAATTGAGGAAGAAGTGCTTGATTGCTACATGAATTGTTGTTTTGTATAATTCCTTGATTATTTGTCCATTAGATTAGATAATAGATCAATTTAGTTTCAAATTTCAAATTTTGATTTGCTTAGCCTATCTTAAGGGGCTAAAGCCCAATAGATCAACATAGTCCTTATGGGAGATGACCTTCATTTGCTACAATGTCATCATGCACTTGCAGCCCACATTACATTTTTGGCATCGTTGATAAGAACTTGTGTCGAACATTGGATTTTTCCCAACAAGCTTGACTAAGCATTTTTTTTTTTCTTTGACACCCAAAAAAAACCAAAAAAAATAAAAAATTTAAAAAAATACAATAAATTTGAGGCAAAAAAGATCATTTTTTTATTTTCCAGAACTCAAGCAAAAATTATTTTGGAGATATTTTAAGCATTTGCATGCTTTTCTTACTCAATATGGTTATTGTGTGGGTAAATGAGAAATTTTGGACATTATTGATGAGGGTGTGAACAGTGAAACACATATTCCTTTAGAGTATTGGGGTTTTCATGGTAAAGGTGTCCATGAGGCATGTTATTTGCTTGAATGGATTGTTTGAGATTCATTTGCATTTGAAAATGCTAGTTGTATTTCTGGATATTCATACATTGATTCTTATGCATTCTGTTCTAGATCTTATTATGCTCCCTTTTGGTGCGATTTATGTAATTCTTCCAACCATGCTATAAATTCGTGTCCTTATTATGCATGTTATACTCAACCTGATTTTGCATCACCCAGGGATAGTATTGATGTTGCTCTGACCTTACTTGATTCATCCCTCCCTTTAGCTGAGTGCACGGGGCTCGAGATGGTTGAGCCTTTTGGGGTTGTTGCTAGGATCAGTGTTGTTGATGCATGTTTTGAGTCGAAAGATACTTTAGATGAGGTGTATGACTTAGATAAGACTTATGCATGAGGAGTCTTCTAGCCTTGGTTTTGATAATATTGTTCTCCTAATTCTCTTGATCATTCCCATGTTTTCCTTATGTGTTCACAACCCTCTCCTTCCCCTGAGTGTTACATTGTTGATCCCGTTGGTAATTCGATGATTTATAAAGCTAAGATTGACTTGGGCTATGAGGATAACATGTTCAGTATGCGTGCTGGGAATGTTGATAATTTTATGTCCCTAGGTTGTTTTAGTGGGTATAGTGCCTCCCTTGAACCATATTATAGGTACTTAGTGGATGCACCTAGAAAAGTCATGTAGAATACGTTCTTTGATTTCTCTTTTGATTTTTCGATTATATTTGGTTTGATGAGGATATCGCTAACTTTGTTCATGGTTCTTATCTTAATGCTCTTTCACTGCCATACTTGCGAATCCCATGTTGCGGCATTCAACAAGCTTCTATGTGCATTGATGGAATCTGATATGGTGAGCAAAGTCTTGAAGATGTGATAGAGTGGTTGATGCTCCATGTGCCCCAGTTATGAGGAGATCTTAGCTTAGGCGCACACAACACCTAATCAGGTGAGATCATTATATTTTGTTCCCTTTCCCCTCTATTACTTTCCTTCCTTAGGATAATGTTTTATCTAAGAATAGGGGAAGGGTAGTTTTATGTTTTCCATTTCAGCTTTTAGTTTGCATACTTATTAGAGCATGTAGTTTTAGATTTCATTTTGTTTGTATTAATGTTTTGCATTTAGCTATATCTTACGTTTGCATATAAAATTGCATGTAGGGATGGTGTGGATTGGTTTGAGATAACCTCTAATGATGATTCTTTAGACATGATAGCTTGCATGAGCTTGATGAACCTTTGATGTATAATCCCTTTTGGTGCTAAACTTTGTGAAGTTTTTATAAATATGGTTTGTTATGACCCTTATCTTGATTGAGAACTTTGTTATCCTTGGAGTTGTTGGCCCTAATGTTGGTATATGAGAGTCATCTTATAAGCTTGATATAACTTTGGTAGATATCCTATTAGACTTTGAGCCTTATTTAGACTAATCATTATATTTAGTTTTATATTCTTTCATGTGTGTGATTCTTCAATGTTGCGTCTCTAGAACTTGCCTAGAATCTTGTTCAAAACCACATTAACATGTGCATAGTTGATGATAATAGAGGCATTATTTCTTTAAACATTTTAGCCACATAGCCAAATAATCTGCCCTTGTGTTACATGTTTTCCTCCTTTACTAGCCCCTTTGATCTTGTATTTGTCTTTGTTGTGATCACTTCATATTAACCAAGCCAAGTTAATGGAGCTTCACTTCATCTATGTAATGGGTGGTCTTGAGGTAATTGAGTTTAAGGTGGCTTTGATGTATAGGTTTGTTGAGAGATTGATGTTATTGAACATTTGCTTTGGCTCCCTCTTATTTGGGTTGCTTATCCATGCATTAGATTGTGAGTTGACAATTGGTGGTCGCTATGCCTTTCATACTTAATTTTATTTCATCCTCCTAAAGAAAAAAAAGGGAAGAAAAAGAGAAAAGGGGAGGAAGAAAATTATGATGAAAAAGATAAAAAATTAAAGGAAAAAAAGAAGAGGAAAATAAACATAAATAAGTTGTTTGGCATCAGACACGTAGATAGCTTGTGATCCTTCTTTACCAACTCATTCCCTGCATGTTTCATTTAGGTATGGTCATTATGTTTTTGAGGTTTGGACTATTGTTGGTAAACTTCATGGTCACTTGGTGCTTTGTTGGTTGTTCTCTAGTCGCTTGGCTAATAGCTCAACATTTTCCAAATTCATTTGTCCACTTCATTTCCCTTAAGCTTTAGCCCACGTTACAACCCAAGTAAAGTTCTCTTGATCGTCTTGTGTGCATTGCATTTTAGTGGTGGACAATTTAAGAGCCTTGTTAAGCATGTGGTAGATTACATCTTTGGAATGAATCTTATGAAAACTCATGCAATATTTCAAACACACAAGTGGGAGTGATTCACATTTCACAAAAGTGAGGGGCTACCGGTCCATTTAGCTCTAATCAATTCCATGTGCTTCCATAACATGCTTTGTGGTTCATTGGAAGTGATCAAGTTCGATACCGAGCTTATGGTCTTGTACTTTTTCGAAAACATTCACCTTCCCCTAATTTTGAAATGTTTTGCTCACTACTTGGGCTTGCCGTTGACTGTCATTCTTGCCTGTGATGTGGTATCCATTGCCTATTTTCAGGGGGTTGTTCTATTTTAAATCCTAAGCGCATCTCCCATTATCAGTTTTGTCTAGTGTTTGCTTGGGGACAAGCAATGGTCTAAGCCTAGGGGGAATGATGAATATCATATTTGCATAGGATTTTGTAAGTATTTGGGAGTCATTTTAAGGGATTTAGATGCTTAACTATATGATTTATGCCCCTAGTTCTACTATTACACTTAGTTTTGTTTGTTTTGCATATTTTCAATTTGTGAGCCAAATTATGTGAGTAGAATGAGGATTTTAGGGCCTTATAGATCAAAGAAGATAATAAATGAGGGCTAAAGACAGCTGATAAGTGCTTAATATATACATCATTTTAGGGCCATTATGCCACATTTTTTAGGAGAGTTATGTGTTTTAACTTACTATTTATAGTTCTATTCTCGATTTATGCTTGAGTATGGTTGTTTTATGTGTTTTGCAGGATTTTAAGAATTTTTACCCAATATTTGACCCTCATGGGATGTATTTTGACCTCCCCCACAAACACCCATGTGATGCTACACCCGTGGAGCACGACAAGAGCAGAAAATCGGTTCCAGCCAGGACCACGGTCGGAGAGCGGTGCCTGCCACGAGCCATGGTGAGCTGTATAACTGCTGCTGCTTCATCTTCCTTCGACTACATGGCTGAAGACATCCAAGCTTCGCTATAAAGTCTTGTCCTTCAGCAGCAAAGAAGGGAGAAGCATAGCATAGTTCACTTTCTTTCTCAAAATTTTCCTTTTTTTAGTTAGGATTTTTAATTTGATTATTGTTTTAGTGAGAAATCCTGAGTGTGTTTGGTTTTAACGTGGTTTAAAGCCCCTGGTCGAAGGTTGTCTCTATCAAGCCCTTTCCCTCAAATTTCTCCGAATTGTTGGTTAGTTGTTTAATCTTTAATCATGCATGAGTAGTTTATTTTGTCAAGGGATTTGTTAGTTTATGAAAGCATAGTTGGATCATGTTTTAATCAATAGAATTGTGGTTGCTTCATGATTGTTTTAATTTCGTTTAATCAAGTGATTATTATGTTGTGAGAGAATTTTTGGCCAAACTTCGCCTGCACACTTGAAATAATTGAATGAAAAGCTTGAAGGTGACATTTGATTGTTAGACTGCTTAATAAAGCCTAACATAGCGTTGGCTTGAAAGAGAGATTTGCATGTTATGAGGACTAAAATGTAATCGAAAATATTCAACTTAGACTGAGACAAGTTTGTTTGAAAGAACGACTGTTGCTTAGTTTAGGCAAATTCGGTTGATTTTGAAATAATAGACTAAATTTTTAGATAGATTGCAATTCTTCGAAATTAACCGATTAGAGAAAAGCAGATATTTATCATTTTGATCTAATCACCTTTCTTAACTACATGAATTCCTAGGCATATTCTGTTAGACAAAGCCCGATATATTACTTTGGTCTTTGAGGATGATCTTTTTATCTATACTATAACTACCCGTGCGCTTGCGGCAGTGGTCAAGTTTTTGGTGCCGTTACCCAGGACCAATTTGTTAACTATTGAGTTAGTCTTACGAAAGTGACTAAGTATTTTATTATCTTTTACTTTTATTTTTTTATTTTTCCTGTTTGATTGCACTGGTAGTGTTGGTGATAGTGCATGCAGGAATCTTCTCCATTTATGCATAGTCCATTCCTATACAAATTCGATGCCAAGATCAAGAGGATTTTCGGCTTAAGGACGAAGAAGCAAAAGATTGAAGAACAAAGATGCGAGGCAAGAAGAAATCCAACAAACATGGTGGGAGGAGGAGGTGACCAAATAGGGATGCTTCTGGATTTCATTACCCCTGGAGTCTAAGGGATCGCGTCAAGCATTGCTCGTGCTAATGTTGATGCCAACAATTTCGAGCTCAAACCGGCACTCATTTCCGTGGTGCAACAATCCTAGTTTGGAGGAACTCCTTTGGAAGACCCGAATCTACATATCTCGATCTTTTTAGAGGTGTACGACACATTGAAGCTTAATGAAGCCTCCATCGATGCCAATAGACTGCAATTATTTCCCTTCTCATTAAGGGATAAAGCAAGAGCTTGGCTATGCTCTTTGCCATTAGGATGTATTACCACTTGGGATGAGTTAACATGAGTTTTCCTCGCCAAGTTTTTCCCTCCAAGCAAAACGGCAAGTTTAAGGAATCAAATCACCAACTTCATGCAAAAAGATGAAGAGATGCTCTATGAAGCTTAGAAGCGGTTTAAAAATTTGCTGCGTTTATACCCACATCATGGTCTTCAACGTTGGATGATTATCCAAATTTTTATAATTGAGTGACCCAACCTGTTGGGTCCACCATTGATGCCGCGGCGGAAGGAACCTTGATAAACAAAACTGAAGATGAGGCCTATAACCTAATCAAGGAGATGGCACTTAATAATTTCCAATGGTCCACTAAACTAGGCTAGCCCAAATGGGTTGGAGGTAAGCTTGAAGCTGATGCGCTTACTTTGCTTTCTGCTAAAGAAAATGCTAGGACTCAAAGATTGGACCGAATGAATGTTAATGCTGTGAATTCTAGTACCCCTTCCCCTTGTGAAATTTGTGGGTTTGTAGAGCATATGACTTGGAATTGTCAAGTTGGGAGTCCTTTTTCCCAAGACCCTAGTAAAGTTAACTATGTTCAAAAATTCAGCCTGAGACCAACCAATGACCCCTACTCCAGTACTCATAACCCAGGTTGGAAGAATTATCTAAATTTCTCATATAGATCTAATCCAAACCCTTCGAATATACCCCTAACAAATGCTAAACCACCTCCTAGTTTTCAAAGACCTCCTTTCCCTTCTCAAGTACCCCTAAAGTCCAATTTAGAAGCAATGATGGAAAGTATGCTTATGGCATAACAAAAGTAGGATGAGTGTATTAAGCAGTTAGCCTCAAAGGTTGATGCGCTTACAACTCATAACAAGATGTTGGACGCCTAGATTGCATAAAAAGCTAGCCTTTCATCTACGCCCTCAGATAGAATTCCTAGCAAGCCTGAACCTAATGCTAGGGAGCAATGCAATGCTATGATTTTGAGAGGAGGGAAGTAAATAAAGGGACCTAAGTGGATTACCAACAATGAGTCTTTACATTATAAGAATGAACATATTGATAATGTTGAGGAAGAGGAGTCCACACCTTTTAACGAGGTGATTGGTGATGTTGCGCATAAGTCTGACGAGGTTCCTAAGGACCTAAGATTATTTCCCCAAAATCCTACACCTCACCTTTGGCATTTCCTCAAAGGATGGCTAAAGCAAAACTCGATTTGTGATTTGGGAAGTTTTTAGAAGTCCTTAAGAAACTCTACATAAACATTCTATCGCCTGAAGCCTTGACCCAAATGCCTTCGTATGCTAAATTTTTGAAAGAAATTCTGTCCAATAAAAGAAAGCTAGAGGAATATAAAACTGTAGCTTTGGCTGAAGAATATAGTGCAGCGATCCAAAACAAGCTTCCAGCTAAGCAAAAGGATCCCGGTAGTTTTTCAATTCCTTGCCTGATAGGGAATGTGCCTCTAGACCGTGCTTTGTGTAATTTAGGGTTAAGCGTGAGCTTGATGCCCCTTTCTCTGTGCAAACAATTTGAACTAGGAGAGATGCGACTAATGACTATCTCCTTACATTTGGCAGACCACTCTATGAAATACCCTCTGTGTGTTTCAAAGGATGTTCCAATAAAGGTAGGAGATTTATATGTGCTGGTAAACCTTGTAATTTTAGAAACGAAGGAGGATACACGCACCCCTATCATTCTTGGGAGGCCATTCTTAGACACCTCAGGGTACCGTATTGATGTGAAAGACCCTACACTATCTTTTGATGTAGGGGATGACCATGTGGTGTTTAATTTACTAAAAGCTGCTCAGTTTCCTTCTATTTCTGATGAGTGTAATAAGATTGATGTTGTGATGGATTGATATGGGAAACTATGTCTAACCTTGATTCTAATGATCCTTTCAAGCACTTGATGTTGAACAATAGCACTTCTAAGGATGAAAATCCTAAAATATCCAAATGTACCCAACTTCTGTAAGTCTCGCCACCAATTTTGCCTTTCATTGCTAAGGTGGAATCACTGCAAGATGAAAATAAGCGCTTATCTGATGAGGCAAAAGCTCCTGAGGTAGAACTAAAACCTTTCCCTTCATCCCTGAGGTATGAATTTCTTGGACCGAATCTACATATCCTATGATTGTGAGTGCAAGTTGAATGCATCCTAAATCGACTCTTTGTTTAGAGTATTTAGGAAATATCGTAAAGCCATAGGATACACCCTTGATGACTTAAAAGGAATTCATCCTTCATTGTGTATGCATGGAATCTTAATGGAAGACAACCATAAGCCTTCAATTGAACACCAAAGAAGATTGAACCCTAGCATGCAAGCGGCGGTAAAAGGGAAATTTTAAAGTTACTTAAAGCCGACATTATCTACCCTATCTCTAATAGTGCGTGGATACGCCCGGTCCATATTGTACCTAAGAAATGAGGGATGTTTGTTGTCAAAAATTAGAATAATGAGCTAATCCCTACTAGGACTATCATGGGCTGGCGTACGTGCATTGATTATTAGAAATTGAATAAAGCCACCCGTAAAGGTCACTTTCCTCTTCCCTTCATGGACTAAATACTTGAACGGTTGGCTAACAACTCATGTTTTTGTGACTTAGATGGACATTTGGGATTCTTTCAAATCCCTATCCATCCTAATGCCCAGGAAAAGACTACTTTCACATGTCCTTATGGTATATATACTTATGGATGGATGCAATTTAGGTTATGTAATGCCCCTGCCACATTTTGACGTTGTATGATGGCTATTTTTGTTTGATTTCATTGAGGACATAATAGAAGTCTTTATGGATGATTTTTCTGTGTATGGCGCAACCTATGATCGTTACTTGAATAACTTATCTGAGGTTTTGCAAAGATACGAAGATGTGAATTTGGTCTTTAATTAGGGGAAATGTTATTTTATGCTGCAAGAGGGGGTTGCCTTTGGTCATGTTGTCTCTAACAAAGGCAAGTTGACAAAACAAAGGTAGAGGTGATTGAGAAATTGCCACCACCAACTTCTATAAAGGGTGTGAGGAGTTTTCTCGGACACGTCAATTTTTACTGGTGGTTCATAAAGACTTTTTCAAAAATTATAAAACCTCTCACCTAATTGCTTATCAAGGATGTGCCTTTTGAGTTTAATGAAGAATGCTTTAGTGCTTTTCACAGGTTAAAAGAGCCATCAATCACCGCCCCAATAATGTAAGCTCCAGATTGGGAGCTACCTTTCAAAGTAACGTGTGATGCAAGTGACTATGCAGTCGGCGCCGTTCCAGGCCAACGAAAGGACAATAAGGCATATGTCATATACTATGTGAGCCGCACTCTTGACGGGCTCAAGCGAATTATGCCACAATAAAGACGGAATTTTTAGCGGTTGTCTTTGCCTTAGAAAAATTTCTATCCTACTCGATCAATTCTAAGTTATTGTTTTTAAAGATCATGCTGCTTTAAAACATTTAATGAAGAAATCTGACTTCAAACTCGATTCATCTAATGGGTCCTCCTTCTTTAAGAGCTTGATTTAGAGATCAAAGATAAGGCTATGATGGCACATGTAGTTGCCGATCATCTATCTCGCATAGGCCCCGAGGCTACTCCTAGTGAAGAGCTCCCTATTGATGACTCCTTCCCCGATGAGTAACTATTCGCTATATCCCACCAAGCTACCCTATGGTATGCTAATTTGGTCAACTTCAAGGTGTGCAGAGTATTACCTTCAAGATTGTCCTACCAATAAAGAAATAAGTTCTTTACTGATGCCAAATACTATGTGTGGGGATAACCTTTCCTTTACAAGCTATGTGGAGATGGGATTTATAGAAGATGCTTACCTGAAGATGAGGTCCATAGTGTCTTGTATCATTGCCATGCTTCAACCTATGGTGGCCACTTTGGACTAGATAAAACAATTGTGAAAGTACTCCAAGTAGGCTTCTGTTGGCCAGTGCTCTTCAAGGGCGTAAGAAAATTTGTCATGACTTATGATAGATGTCAGCGAACAGGGAACATTTCCAAGAGGCATGAGATGCCTCAAACTGGCATACATGAGCTAGAGTTGTTGGATGTATTGGGGGATTGACTTCAGGGGTCCTTTTTCTCTTTCCCATAACAACCTTTACATCCTTGTGCCGTTGACTATGTTTCTAAGTGGGTGGAAGTCGTTGCCTCCCCAACAAATGAGATTGTCCTTAAGTTTCTCAAGAAAAATATTTTCACATGGTTTGGCATGCTAAGAGCTCTTCTAAGTGATAATGGCACACACTTTTGCAACATGCCCTTTGAGTCACTTTTGAAAAAATATAAGATATTTCATAAGATCGGTACGTCTCACCATCCCCAAAAAAGTAGGCAGGTGGAACTCTCGAATAGAGAATTGAAGAGCATATTAGAGAAAACAGTGGATCGGTCCCGCAAGGATTGGTCCTTCAAGCTTGATAATGCCCTTTGGGCATATCGCATCACCTATAAGACTCATCTAGGTGCCAATCCATACCGGTTGGTGTTTGGGAAGTCTTGTCACTTGCTAGTAGAGATGGAACACGCATATTGGGCTATAAAGACACTCAATTTTGAACTTAAGGCAGTCGGAGAATGGAGAGTCTTGCAGCTAAACGAGTTAGATGAACTAAGGTTGGAGGCCTATGAGAGTTCACGTATTTACAAAGACTAAACTCAGAAGTGGCACGATAAACATATCATGAAGAAGAGGTTTGGAAAAGGTGGCATGGTTCTATTATTCAACTCAAGATTGAGATTGTTTCTAGGCAAATTGAAATCCCAATGGTTGAGACCATTTAAGATCACCAAAGTTCAACCTAGTGGAGTACTTGAAACATGGAGTAAGTCTATCAATGCATTCACAGTCAATGGACAGTGATTAAAACCATATCTTGTGGCATAACCTATTGATAAGGTCAACGTCTATACGCTCAATAATTCGAACCGAGCATAGCAGAAGGGTCAAGCTCTTCACCTTAAAAGAGTGCTTCTTAGGAAGTAACCCAAGCTCTTTTCTTTTTTCTTTTCTTAGCTTTGATTTTTATTATTTTTTTTAGCCAAAAAAAAAGGAAGAAAAATGAAAAAACAAAGAGACAAGAGAGACATCAAAAAAAAAAAAAAGAGTGAGATAAAAAAAAAGAGAAATAATATGTAAAATGTTTGGCAGCACTGCCAAGACACTTAGCACTGCGACAGTTGGTGCCAAACCAGGAAAACCAAAAAACAAATGGTGTCAGCAGAGACCACAGTTGGACTATAGTAAGTCCCATGGTCTGTGGTGACCTTCTACAGCCCGCGGTCAAGGGTTTTAACCACTGTGACCCCTCAATTTCTCCCAAACTCTTCTTCTTATTCGAGCTCATTCTCTCTCTACCTCCATTTTCTCCCTTTAAACCTCCATAGCTAACACCTTGAATCCTACCTCATTTCTTCTCATTTTTCACCATTTTCACTCAAAATTCATCCTTTTCACTTAAACTTTCTCTTTCTTCCACAAATTTCATCTCTTTCTTCTTCTTTTTCTTCAAACTCATCTCACCTTCCCTGATCCATCATAAATATCTTTTTCTCTCTGTAATTCTTCCTCTTTTTACTTAAAATCATAAATTTTCTTCCCCACATTTTATTATTTAGATTTTAGTTTTAATTTTTGTTTCAATTTGCAACAATGGCACCTACCAAAAGACACACGAGTATTAAGGGGTTGTGGCAATATTATGATGATGAATTGCTAGCTCAGTTAGGAATGTTAGATAATATTAGGTGGTTGTCTGCATGAGGTGGTACGGGACACTCCATGTCGAGGTCACTAGAGGGCCTCAATGTCAAGCTGAGTACATATCGTTTTATTTTCAAGGATAATTATGTGAATTGAACTTCGGTACCTTTAATGATATATTCGATTTTTCAACTAGTATGGATTTACCGAACTGGTAAGTACCCCGTGAATTTAACCCAAATGCATTTTTGGGCGAGCTTTCGGGGAGTGTTAGGTGCAGCACTGGTTCATCGATGTGCACACATATTAGGGGCCGTTGCATTCAAGTAGGTCAGCATATCCTGACTTCCTATTTCTTTGCTTGAGACAATAGTCTGAATATCCCAAGATTGTCTGAGTTGTATTTCTTATCCTATATGCTTGAAGGTGTCTCGCTTGACCCTAGTTCGTTTTTAACCGACTAATTGTATAGTGCTGCTGTTAGCAGTAAGGATGGGATAGTCATAGGTTGTATTGCGACTCCTATTGCTAGATTTTTAGGCATTGAGCATGACCCTAATGATATAGTTTCCGGGTCCCAGTGGCTTGATCAAGCTGCCTTTGAAATTATGAACTTTTGTAAAGTAGAGGCTAGGCGTTTGTATTGGATTTACCCTGGGGATAGGCTTTTACCGCTTCCCAATGTTGATCGAACCACCTTACTTCACCGAGGAAACCTTTGTTGGGTACCTGATAATGCTGAGGTTGTTTAACCCGCACCCCATCATCCAGCCCCTCACTTTAGTCAAGCCAGACCTAGTTCTTCTTCTAAATCATCCCCTATTGACTATACCGACCTCCAAGACACCCTTAGGTCCATCCAAGAGGAACAAGTGTCCCTCCGAGCTTATGTTACTTCTGAGAACATCGCTCTTTGGGACTTTGTCTAAGAGCACCATGATGAGCTTCATGGGATACTTGCTACCCAGACTCAATATTTCCAGGACTATATGGCATTTTTAAATACCTAGCGAGATGCGTATGGCCAACCACCCTATCCTCCTCCACTAGCTTCTTTCTGATTGCTTTGTGCTGCTCCCCTTCCATTTTTCTATTATGTGCCCACATTGAGGGCAATGTGTGATTCGAGCATGGGGGAGTTAGTCGTTACATTTGGCGTCTGATGCCTTATTTGGTTTGGTGTGCATGTGTTTGTATATATTATTTTTGATAGCTTTTGGAGTTTTAATGTTAGGTTTTAGTTTTGTTTAGCAGTATTTTAGAAGTACATTTAGTTTTCTTTTCAGTCTAGGTGGCATTTTAGTTTTTGTTTTATTAATTTCCTTTGCATTTTAGTTTACATTGTTATTAGAAGCATGTATAAAAAAATAAAATTTAAAAAGAGGACAAAAATCCTTTGGTGATGACCTTTGTAGACTTGTTAGACTTCTTTGGCTTAGTTTGATCCTTTGATTCACCCAATTGTGCATAAAAATGTTTGAGAATGCATTTTTGAAATGAGTTCCATATTTTGACCACATGTTGAGTGCGAGTTTATTGCCCCATGAGTCTTTATATGAATTTTGGCATGTGTTTACTAATGCGCTAGTTTTGACCTTGGTAGATGTCTCGTGAGGTTTTGAACTTTTAAAGACTATTTATCAATTTAGTCTCATGTTTCTTTCATGTGTGACTATTCTTTAACATCATTTCTCTAGAACTTGTTTTGATTCTCATTCAAGATTGCATTTCACATATGCGTTTAGGCAATAAGATTGAGACATCTTTCTTTGATTTGTTAAACCTAATGACAAATAGCCACCATTGTTGCATATTATATCCTTTGCTACCCCTTTGAGCTTATATCCATTTTTCTCGATTTGAACCTCCTACTATAGCCTATAGCCAAATGATTATCTCACCTTTAAGCTAAGACCGGGGGGCATTTCATTCTTTTGCTTTAAGTTTCATTGGAAACTAGTAAGGCGTATTGTTATCTTCAGTGGATTTTCGTTGTTAGGCAAAGGGATGTGACATCTTGATAAACCCCTTTTCTTACTACACAAAGCTTAGAGAAGAGTTAGAATTTAAAGTTCATTACGGATTTCCCTTAGCTACCTCATTTGAGAAAAAACAATAGCAAAAAAAAAAAACAAAAACAAGAGAAAAAGCACACAAAAAGAAAAGAAAAGTGAATAAGAAAGAGGTTATTGGCCTTGTTGGAATTGTAAATTTTTATGATTTTTCAAATTTTTGTCTTCTCAATTGGGGATATATTTTGTTGATAAAATGTATTTGTCTAAGAAGGACGTTGTATGATGCATTAGAAGCATTTGGCTCTTAGTATATGGCTTCTAGCTCCTCATTGTCAAGACATTTGTTCCCTCTTACCTTTACCTATGGCCCCATTACAACCCTATGAAAGTCCTCATGATTGTCTAGTGTGTTTGCGTATTACTGATTGTGAATTTGAGAGTCTTGTCAATCTTATGGTAGATGTGAGTCTATGGAATGAGAATTGAGGGAACCTGAATAATTTTTCAAACACAAGAGTGATGAGTGCCACATAACTATAGTGAAGTTCTACCAGCCTTGCTAGCTTCATTTATTTCATATGTTGAATGATTGTATTTGATGATTTGGGGAGATTGATTCAAATTTGGCATTATGGTCTATCAAGTGGTTTTTGAAAATTTCATTCCCTAGTCTGTTTTCTAATGATTTTTGTATCTTTTTGGGCTACTTTTGGATCAGCTTTTCTAGTGGAATGTTACCTATATCTATCCTGAGGAGGTTGTGTATATTTTTGGTTTTAGTATTGCTTGAGAACAAGTAAAAGTTTAAGCATGGGAGACTTTGATGAGTGCTTAATGTATACATCATTTTAGGGCTATTGTGCACATTTTTTAGGAGAATTATGTGCTTTAAGTTACTGTTTATACTCGTATTCTTGATTTATGCTTAGATATAGTTGTTTGATGTGTTGTGCAGGATTTAAGGCCTTTTTATCCAACATTTGAACCTCATTAGATGCATTTTGACCTCCCCCATGGACATCCCTGCAATGCTATGCTTGTGGACCAAGACAAGAGTAGAAAATCGGTTCCAGGCAAGACCACGATCGGACCATGGGGCCTACGATGGACCGTGGTGAGCAGTGCAACTGTTGCTTCTTCGTCTTCCTTCGGCTGTGCAGTAGAGGACATCCAAGCTTCTTTTTAAAGTCTCATTGTTCAACAGCAAAGAAGGGAGAAAGCATAGCATAGTTCACTTTCTTTCTCAAAATTTGCTTTTTTTAGTTAGGATTTTTACTTTGATTATTGTTTTAGTAAGAAATCCTGAGTGTGTTTCGTTTTGAGGTGGTTTAAAGCCTCTGGCCAACGACTGTCTCTTCCAAGCCCTTTCCCCCTGATTTCGCCGAATTATTGGTTAGTTGTTTAACCTTTACTTATGTGTGAGTTGTTTATTTTGTCTAGGGATTTGTTACTTTATGAAAGTGTAGTTGAATCATGTTTTAATCAATAGAATCGAGCTTGTTTCATGATTTGTTTTATTTTATTTAATCAAGTGATTATCATGTTGTGTTTGGATTTTTAGCCAAAGTTTGCTTGTACACTAGAAACAATTGAGTGAAAAACTGAAAGGTGATATTTGATTGTTAGACTACTTGATAAACCTAACATAGTGTTGACTTGAAAGAAAGATTTGCATGTTGGGAGGACTAGAGTGTAATTGAAAATATTCAACTTAGGTTAAGACAAATTAGTTTGAAAGAACGACTTTTGCTTAGTTTAGGCTAATTTGGTTGATTTCGAAAGAATAGACTAAATTTTTGGATAGATTGCAATTCCTTAAAATTAACCCATTAGAGAAAAGCATATGTTTATTATTTTGATCCAATCACCTTTCTTAACTGTATGAATTCCTAGACGTTTTTCCTTAATTGATTTAGAATTAGTAAATTTGAAGTTGTTCAATCAAAACACCTTGATTTAGTTCTTGCTTAGCATATTCTGGTAGACAAAGTTTGATAGATTACTTTGGTCCCTGAGAACTATCTTTTTATCTATACTACGATTACCTGTGCATTTGCAGAAGCTGCTGAATCAATATGATCATATCGTGGCAGTACCACGGTCCGAGAGCCGTTAGGTGATGCAATAGATCAAATGAGGAGTAACCAGTTTGGACAGAGGGCACCACGAATAGTGTGTGGCGGTGCCCACGATCCGTGGTGGACCCTTTCCCCCGAATTGCCATGTTTTTTATGGTTGTTTGACTCCCAGGTGGTTTTTATTCCATGCTTTCTCGCGACTATTTGACTTCCAGGCAGTTTTTATGTTTTGGTATTAACATATTCACTATAAAAGGCATGTTTTCAACCTCATTCTACCCCTCATCATTCGATTGTCCTCCCCTTAATTTCATCAATTAGATTAGGATTTAGATGATATTAGAGGGAGGGAGAGTGAGTGAATTGAAGTGAAGGTTTGCAAGGATTCCATCCAGGGTTTGCAACCGGAGCATTCAAGCACGTTTTTTGGTTGAGCATTTCTCTTCTCTTCGTTTCTCTTCTCTTCTCTCATTTTTGGATTTATGCTTTGTAATTTTGATTATCTTTTGTTATTTGACTTTGGTTTCGTGCAAATACAAGTTATGTTCTTGATTTGGTGTTAATCTCTTTGAGTATTTTAGAATTGTTTGATTGTTTTATTGGATCCTAAATGTTTATTGTCTTGTGAGAAACTTGATCACTTTCTTGCATATTTTGGGTATTGCATGAAGAACAAAAAGATGAAATTCGATGCTAGGATTGGACCTGATTATGTGCAGTCTTGAGAAAGTCACATCGATTGTGAAACTATGGGCAGGGGTCAAGTGGTATCAGAGCCTGGTTTACGATGTCTTCAATTATGAAGGTTGATATTCAGAAGTTTGATGGGGAGATTAGTTTTAATCTCTAGAAGGTGCAGATGAAAGCAGTTCTCATCCAGCATAGGTCATGTAAGGTTCTGCAAGGACCTC
The DNA here is from genome assembly GCA_029747015.1 of Carnegiea gigantea. Taxonomy (NCBI): domain Eukaryota; kingdom Viridiplantae; phylum Streptophyta; class Magnoliopsida; order Caryophyllales; family Cactaceae; genus Carnegiea; species Carnegiea gigantea. The sequence continues at coordinate 201,952 of JAKOGI010000850.1, read as the reverse complement.
ATAACAAACCCGAGAAGATGACTGATGAAGAATGGGGAGCAGACCAAAAGAAGAGGCATGGATCATTGACAGACGAGGAATGGGAGGAACTAGAGTTAAAGGCAGTTTCAGCCATTCCGTTGTGCCTGGCGCCACATGTCCTACAAGAGGTGCTCGATAACGCAACTGCGGTTGATCTGCAGATTCGGCTGGTGGAACTCTACATGAAGAAGAGTCTAGCTAACAAGATCCAATTGAAGGAAAGGTTGTACACCTTTCGTATGGATGAAGGTACCCCTGTTCAAAAACATTTGAATGAGTTTAGCTATATTCTTGTTGATTTAGAGAGTCTGGATGTAAAGATTGAGGATAAGGATAAAACTATTCTGCTTGTTGTGTCATTACCCCCTCCTATAAACACTTTAAGGAGATTATGCTATATAGTAATTCTGATACTATGTCGTTTGAGGATGTCAAGTCTAATTTGTTATCTAAGGAGAAATTTGATCATGATATTCGTGCTGATCCAGCTGAGGGATTAGTTGTTAGGGGTAGAACAACTAAGAAAAAAGGGAACGCTAATAGGAAAAAGAACCGTTCTAAGTTTAGGAATCCTCATTCTAATAAGACCTGCAATTACAGTGGTAAATTGGGTCATATTCAGGCCAACTGTTGGAAGCTGAAGAATAAGAAAGGGAAGAGGAAAAGAAGAAAACTGCTACACTAATTGTATAGTAGAGTCAGACTCTGATGGTGATGTGTTCCTTGCTATAATGTCTTTGACCACCACCTCTAAGAAGGGGTTAGGTGATGATTAGGTTTTAGATTATGGTTGTGCGTATCACATGTGTCCTCGTAGGGACTGGTTTGTCACTTATGAGCCTGTTGACACTGGGGTCGTACTTATAGACAACGATGCTGAGTGCAAGCTTGCAGGAATAGGTACTGTGCAGATTAAAACCCATGATGGTATAGTTAGAACCTTGTCTAAGGTTCATCACATACCTGATATGACTCGTTGTTTGATCTCTTTGAGTACTCTTGAGACTAATAATTACACGATTACTATGGAGAATGGTGTCCTAAAGGTGATAAAGGGGGCCATAGTAGTAATGAAGGGACTGCAGTACAGAAGTCTCTACATCTTATAAGGAACTACAGTTACAGGAGTAGCTACAGTTGGTACAGCATCAACAGATGTTAATGATACAAGGTTATGGCACATGAGATTAGGCCATATAAGTGAGAAAGGGATAACCATTCTAAGTAAGAAAGGTTGTCTGGGTAGCATTGGTACAGGTAAGCTTGATTTTTATGATCACTGTATATTTGGGAAACAGAAGAGGGTGAGTTTCTCTAAAGCGAAGCACCGTACTCAGGGGATCTTTGATTACATTCATTCTGATCTATGGGGTCCTTCGAGAGTTCCTTCTATTAGAGGTAAGCGCTATGTGTTAACTTTTGTTAATGATTTCTCATGCAAGGTTTGGGTCTACTTCTTGAGATAGAAAAATGAGACATTCTCCATGTTCAAGAAGTTCAAGGCTCTGGTTGAGAACCAAACTAGGAGAAAGATCAAGAAGCTTAGGACTGACAGTGGTCTTGAGTTTGTTGAGTCAGAGTTTGATGAGTTCTGCACAGTGAATGGCATAGCTAGGCATAAGACTTTGGTTAGAAAACCACAGCAGAAAGGAGTTGCAGAATGAATTAATAGGATTCTACTGGAGAAAGCTCGCTATATGCTTTCTAATGCAAGGCTTTGGGATCGCAAAGCTTTCTAGGCTTAGGCTACTTCTACATCCTACTATTTGGTGAATCGTTCACCACACACCTCCATTTGATTTTCAGATTCTAGAAGAAGTATGGTTAGGTAATCCAATTAATTATTCTATTTTGAGAATATTTGGATGTCCTATGCATGCCTATGTGAATAATGGGAAGTTAGCCCCTATGGCTGTCAAATGCATGTTTCTTGGATATGTATCTGAGTCTAAAGGACACCGCATGTGGTGTCCTGAGTCTAAGAAAGTTATTCGGAGGAGGGATGTAACTTTCAATGAGACTATTATGTTATCTTCTGGAAAGAATCCTATTGTTTCTTCTACTGGTGCAGGTGATCAGAAGGATACCAGTAGGAGTATGGAGACAGAGGTGGAGACTGTTGCAGCACAAGGTGGAGCTGCTGATCAGCCCAACAAGGAGTTTCAGGTTACTAAACCTAGTACTATCAATTTTGATCAGCCTTAGGCGGAGGTTGATCACTCTATAGCTTGTAATCGTCTGCGGAGGTAGATTAGGAGGCCTGCTCGCTACAATGATGATGAGGGACTGATAGCATATGCACTTTCAGTTGCAGAAGAGGTGCCAGAAGGTGTGGAACCTTCAACCTATTCTGAAGCAATCCCCTGCCCAAGTTCACCTAATTGGATCCTAACTATGCAAGAGGAAATGGAGAGTCTGCAGAAGAATCGGACTTAGGAATGTTGTGAGCTACCTAAAGCCCAGAGAGCCTTAACTGCCAAATGGATCTATAAGAGAAAGGATGGCATTCCTGGAGTTGAAGATGCAAGGTAAAAAGCACGCCTAGTTGTTCGTGGTTACAACCGGAAGGAAGGCATTGATTACAATATGGTATTTTCACCTGTTGTTAGATATACCTCCATTAGAGTGCTTCTTGCATTTGTTGCCTTCTTTGATCTGGAGCTAGAGCATCTTGATGTGAAGACTGCATTCCTTTATGGGAAGTTGGAGGAAGAAATCTACGTGATGCAACCTAAAGGTTTTGTTGTTCCTGGGAAGGAACAACTGGTTTGTAGATTGAAGAAGTCCTTGTATCGACTTAAGCAGGATCCTAGGCAGTGGTACAAAAGGTTTGACACCTTTATTATTGCACAAGGATACACACGTAGCCGATATGATAATCGTGTGTGTTTTAGACAATATTCTAATGGTTCCTTTATTTACTTACTATTGTATGTTGATGATATGTTGATTGTCTCCAAGGATAAGTCTTTGATTAGCAAGTTGAAATTTCAACTCAGTGAGGAGTTTGAGCTAAAGGACCTGGGTGCAGGAAAGAAGATTCTAGGCACAGAGATTCAGAGGGATCGAAAGGCTGGTAAGCTGTACTTGTCTCAGGGACACTATCTTGAGAAAGTACTAGGAAGATTTAATATGGATAACTGTAAGGCAATTTCTACACCCCTTACCGCACATTTCAGATTATCTGCTGAGTGTTGTCTATAATTTGAGGAGGACATTGATAGGATGTCTAATGTCTCTTATTCTAGTGCTGTTGGTAGTTTGATATATGCTATGGTATGCACTAGACCAGACTTGTCACATCCTGTGAGTATGGTAAGTAGGTATATATATAATCTTAGAAAGGATCATTGGGAAGCTGCGAAGTGGATCCTTTGCTATGTGAAGGGTACTATTAATAAGGGGTTGGTATTTGATAGAAACAAAGGTGCTACATATGATGTTACAGGCTTTGTTGATTCTGACTATGCTGGTGATCTTGATAGGAGAAGGTCCATATGTCGGTATATCTTTACTATGTGTGCAGGTGCCATCTCTTGGAAAGCATCGCTTCAGTCTATTGAAGCTTTATCTACTACAGAAGTTGAGTATATTACTAACACTGAACGAGTGAAGGACCTTGTTACAAAGCTTGGAGTTCCAGAGGCTCCTACTGTGGTGTTTTCTAATAGTCAGAGTGCAATCCACTTGACTAAGAATGGTGCCTATCATTTAAAGACCAAGTACATCAGTGTCAAATATCACTATGTCAGAGATACAGTTGCTACAGGGGAAATAATTGTGAGGAAGGTTCACACTTCAGAGAATCCTGCATATATGTTGACTAAGCCTCTCCCTATAGCTAAGTTTGAGCATTGCTTGGACTTAACTGGAATTCATAGTATTAGAGCGCCCTTCGGGGCATTACCCCTTGGGGGCATCACCCTTCGGGGTGCAGTGACGGTTTAGAGAATTGGTGATTAGAGATTTCAGTCCAAAGTAAAGATTGTTGGATTTTGTAGCCCAAAATTAAAGAAACAACACAATGGGAATATGCCAGGCGACAAGGGCGTGTCAGGCCGAAGAAACCACGACGAAAGACAGGCAGGGAGTTGGCACGGGTGGGCCGTACCAGGTGACACGGCCACCTCGGCACGGGGTGACCGTGCCACCAAGCACGGCCATTCACAGTTCGGGCGCGGGCTTCTTAGCGGCTAGGGTTTGTGTCTTGGTGTACAGTATTCTTAGCGGCTAGGATTCTCTTCTAAGGGTTAAACCCTGGACTTCTAGACTCTATATAAAGGGACTTTGCCTGGGATCTAAAATCGTTCCATAACCAAGTAAACTCAAAACACATTGAGAGGTAGAGAAAGTTTTGAGAGAGATTACAAGAGAGATTGTAATCCTGCTATAGGATCGAATCACTTGTTGTGATTGCGATGACTTTGTACTCTCCCTGCTCATATAGTGGATTGATTGTGCTTGTCGCCGTCCGTGGTTTTTTTCCACATTGGGTTTCCACGTAAATCTTGTGTGTTATTGCTTTGTTCTTGTTATCGTTCTTTAAATTTCTGAATATCTATTTCAACATATCGCTTCTGCAACTAACGTCGCTTAATTTTCACTAACAAGTGGAGAGCCCTTGTGAAACTATGAAGGCTGATGACCTTCATATAATTGAAGACATCCTTGCAGAAACTATTGCTTCCCGCGTTCTTTAAATTGATTACGAAACTATGAATATGATAATTGCATGCTTAACAAACCTAAACAAATGGAGAGCCCTTGGGAAATAGTAATTGGTTAGATTTAGGTATTTCACTTCGTCTTAAAAGAGGGCTTAATACTTCGATTATTAGTTTTAAGACAAACAATTGAGGAAGAAGTGCTTTATTGATACATGAATTGAGCGATTACTTATTTTGCATAATTCCTAGATTATTTATCTATTAGATTATACAATAGATTAGTTTAGTTTTAAACTTCAAATTTTGATTCGCTTAACCTATCTTAAGGGGATAATGCCCAATAGATTAACCTATTCCTTGTGGCAGACGACCTTGATTTGCTATAACGCTACCGTGCACTTGCGGCCCTATTAACCACTAAATAATCTTTAATCAACAAAACTTAATGCAAAATCATCTATCAAGTCTGCCTCCAAACCCTATAAAAATCGTTAATCAAAGTGTTCTCTAAAAGTGCTTAGAATAATGTCCCTCCTCCGTTAATTCCTTTCTCAAGTAAAGTAGTAACGCTGAAAACTGCAGGATGCACGACCATACTTTAACACACAGCTAGTCATGCATAATTTCTGGGCTCAAGATGCACGGTCGAGTAAACTTGTAGGAGCTTCCTACCTCGCAGGCACGGTGACGGACAATATGCATGGTGATGGTCGTGCACTTCTTTAGCTCTTTTTGTGATTTTGAACAGCCAGGCACACATGCACAATTGGCCGTATAGAAGCTCTTAGCTTTAAGTCTTCAATTTCTGACCCCTTCTATCAACTCTCGAACCTTTTCCCTTCCTGAAACATCACTCCTTGCTCATCCATGAGCCAATAAATGCAAAATTCTTCCAATTATGACCAAAATACCTACAAAAGGGGGAATCAATCCAGATAAGATAATTATGAGCAAAGAGGAGCAAATACAATCAAATCCTTCACTAAATTGAGCAAGTATAAAAGGAAGAATCGTGAAATTAAAGGATCAAAACAATGACATTAGAGGTTTACCATATAACATGATGGAAGCAAAAGGAATATGATCTTAAGAATGGTAAGGTAGGTGAAGGAGTTAGTCCAAGGAATAAAGGGTTGTTATAGGGTTCTCTTGCGTAACATCATGGGACATTCAAGGAGTGCATGTACATCGCTATTCTCAGGGTGTCCAAAAATGGAGCATTTCATAGTGAAATAAGCAGTGTTTCTTGGAATATTATGCTAAGCATATTTAGATTCAAATTGGACTTCCAAATTCTTATTGTTAGAAAAGCAACCGCTCATGGCAAACTTATAAAAAAATAGTAGATCGTATACAGATCAGACTGGGAAAGATCTATATGAGCAATAATACCAAACTAGCCTATCGTCACATCGAGGACTACAAAGAAGCATGCTAAGAGTAAGATTAGCATCAATTAGAAGGAATGATTCCTTGACAAAGTCCACATGACAAGAGATATTTTCATAGTCCAATATGTCAAAAACAAGAAGAATCGGGAAATCATAGGAATTCAGAGTTATTACTGAGTAACAACATGGTCGCTGCATATGAAATCCTAAACATCCATATTCATAAGTTCAAATGACATTAGAAATTTTATCTAATTTCAAACATTTATCACTAGTTGGCTTAGTCTCATAGTTCGTGGTTTAATATTCAGGCCTTTCACACATCGAAAATTTGGATAAGCTAAATCTTTTACTTGTGATTTAGTCTGAAATTCATTTGAAAAAAGATTAAAAAAATTTATTTCTCACAAATTCCCCTTCAATTTCAATTCAAATGTTGAATTTGTCTCCATCCTTTTGGAGAAGGGATTAAAATCTCCTAATTGCTCACATTTTCCTTCCTTAACTAATGAAAAGTGATGCTCTTTTTTTTTTTTAATATGCAACAAACACCCCTCAATTGCACGTGTTTTTATCCATCGATTCCTCTTCTACTATTTTCTCCCTCTCTTCCCCGCTAACTACTCTCCCACAAGCCAACCATCCATCCCCTACCTGTGACTCTATAGGTTGTCCACTCACTTCTGGACACCTAGCAGTAGTTGCCCATTCATCCTTCTCTTGTTTGTTTCTTTGAGGTAAGCTCATGCCTACTTAAAGTTCTTAAGCCCTCACTACCTGTGACTCTGTAGGTTGTTCACTCACTTCTAGACACCTAGCAATAGTTGCCCATTCATCCTTCTCTTGTTTGTTTCTTTGAGGTAAGTTCATGCCTACTTAAAGTTCTCAAGCCCTAACTCTAATCCAATGATTTAGATGCAAAATCTTACATTCTTTGATCCTAATCCAAGTTCCTGATTCTAGAATTTTATTTTAAATTCCTTATTTGTTGGAAAAGGCATTTCTTTTTTCGATCTGCCAAAACCTTGATGGTGAACATCTTTCTCTTCATTCTCATTCCCTCTGCGGGTTTAATTAGCTTATTTTTCCTATTTAAATGAATTGTGCTTTGGGAGGTTTCAGAGTAAGATTTACATGCCTTCATGTTTGTGGACATAAGATGTTGTAGACAAAATTTAAATAAAAACAGGTCAAATTATTGATTTGCAATAACCATCACTTTGAAAATCCACCAAACGGTATTGGCTTTATGAAATACTCTCAACCTCGCAAAGAAATATACCCATGTGTCCTTCGCATGATTAATTTTAAAATACTTACTTGGGACAATGAGATATGACTTTTCACCCAAGACTGTGCAAAGCTAGGCTGAAATTGATGTAGTCAGATTGTTAGGTTATGTTGTGTGCCTTAGAATTATATTTTGCGCTGCTCTACAAGTAAAATTTATAGTACACATCTAGACCTTTTGATATTATGCTTATTTGTTAAATTCTAATATCAAGAGGTCAAGTTGTTGCATTCGAAAATTAGGAATGAATCTAACATGGACCGGAACATTTACTTGTTTGCTAAAAGGTTTAAATTTTGGTTAATCAATTAGGAAATAATTGATAAAATTATTTTTAGGTGCTGTAAAAATAAATTTTAAGATTAAGAGTGCTATTTTGGGAGTTGGCACTTGCGGAGTCAATCGGGTTGTGAAATTAACTTACAATTGATCCTTGTTAAGACTTATTATTTTGTCATTTAGGCCCATCAACATAGATCAAAACTCAAGCTAACTAGCGCTTCCATGCTTACCGAGGTAATGTCCATGCCCTAACTCTCCTTGGATGCCTTTTAAATGTGTTTCGGATGTCTATCCAGTTATTAATGCGATGTTATATTCCAAAGGAGTTTCTGTGAAAGAGTTTAGCTGATGTGTGATTCTACGATGAAATGAATATTAAGATCCCATTTCATGACTGAGATGTTATATTCAAGCAATTTATGTTTTAAATGCATTTATTTGAAATTATTCTAGTTTTGGTTGTGAGTGGTTGGGCTTAGAAGAAACCAATAGGACCTATTCATAAAAAACTAAATTTTAGAAGTGGAATATTAAGATGAGTTGTGGGAGAGTAGCTCGTGGCATCGAGGTAGGTTCACCCCTATATTTATAGTCTCCATAAGTATCATGTGGTTGTTCGATTTCATGCCATGGTAGGCGAATGAATGTAGGCAAGGACACTACATGCTAGCTTCCCATTAAATAATTCAACCAAAGCCGATGAGACCCTTTGGTGAGGTTGTTCACCGACAAACGTATCTTATTGATGGTCATATAATTTGCAAGAAATGTAACAATTTGAAAGAATTTAAAGTGGTTGGGAACTAATTTATTTTAAACCATTTGAAACATTTTTCTCTCATCCACAAACATTTGAGATGAATTTAAAATTGTGTTTGATTGTTAAGGGTGGACATTATTGAGTTCCCTCTGATTGTTTGGAATGTTTTATCTTCAAGTAGTGATGATCTGTATGGGGATGAACATTAATGTGAGCCTATGATATCATTTGTTATAGTAAAATTGTTGAGCTCAAATTGTTTAGTTGTTAATTAACTTTCCTTTTGTAATAAGAGTTTCACTTGTTAACTTTTAAAGGGTTGACTATGACTAATTTTGCCTTGTATTTAATCTAAGAAATGCAATACTAATGGCTGTCGAATTTTCCATTGCATTAAATAGGATTATTAGTACAAATTAAATGACTTATAATTCTTAGGATGTTACACGGTTACATAGTTTACCCTCCCATACATGAATTGAATTACCTTCCCCAATACCATCAAGAACTCCAAGTACGCCTCTAAATCCGAAGATACTCTGCTAAGTGAAACTGGACCTAGGATTAGAGTTCCCCAAAAGATGTTACCAGCTCAAATATACTTGCCTTGGAGGAGTCGAGCAAGTACAGTCGTGTTATCTTTTGCGAGCCTCTGAATATTTTTAACAAGGAAAGCACTGTCAAATATTATATACTATTGGGCAGGCCTATTAACTGAGGCCCGATGGCCACAAAGTGTTGCCCAACGGCAACAACCCTAGTTGCCCCTATAACCGATAAAAGGAGGTTTGGGGGATCAGCCACCAGACACGCAAAAAAGACTCATCTCTCACAGTCTCCTTCCCCTCACGACGGTTGCCCTACCATCACTGCCACGCATTCGGGTTTAGGATGTGGACCGCCATCAGGTGACCCAGGTAGCCACCCCTCATCACTAATTCATGGACTATTCTCGACCATCGTTTCCGTATCCAGGTCAGTCCTAATTTGTCTAGCAATAGTATCAGAGCCAAACTGATAGGATTTAGTCCCGTCTAATGCGTTGAATGATTTGAATGATAAGCATGCTTGATTCTTTAAATATGGCTATACAATTACTTGTTTAATTTTCGTAATTGTGCAACTCATCACATGCTTATGTGATTCTTATATCTCAAATTGACTAAAAGATTGAATTTTTAGTCCTAATAACCAAAGAACACATGCCCAGAACACTAACTACATCATGTTTTTCCAGATTGCTTGTAAATTCATACAAATTATGGGATTATGTTTTACCAAGATTATTGTGCGAGTAACATGATTAGTTTATTAACCATCGTTATTTATGCAATTAGAAAGCATTATTCCTTATATTACTAAAAGTAACTGGGTTTTTCTATGAATCTGATTCATTGAAATCTATCAAATCTATGTCTACAAGTATGATAGTTTAACAACTCATGATTCAAATTCATGCTTAAACATGCTATTATTCTACAAATATGATTGTTTAGATTTCAAGAACATGTCTTATGCTAAATCTTAACAATCATAACATCAGACATAACATGATTTCGAGGAACATTTCTTATGAATTCATGTCTTCTGCCCAGTTAGTATGATTGTGGATGTGTATGCATTATGCTATCATGATGTTTAAACAATCGTACTTGACTTGAGTGCTAAATTGTGAAAGGCTTTTTTTTTTTTTTTTTGGGGAGAAAGACCCAACCCCACTCGACTGAACCCTAATCACTGAGATCCAAAACCCTAACCCTAAACTCCCTCTACCTGAAACTCGACCTCGCCTAAAACAAAACCCCAAAAAAAGGAGGAAGAAGGGGTAGAAAACGAAAATAAGGGAACCGAGCCATACCATCAGAAACCTCTCGGAGGGTGGCGTGTGTATGTCATGCACCGCTGATAAAGGCCACCTTGGCTTCCTCTTTCCTCCAATCATCGTCATAGGCTATGATCTACGTAACATCGACCAAAAGAAGCCAAGCGAAACCACTGTTTGAAGGCACGTGACCCCACACGCCACCACGTTAGTGGCGCGTTGGCACGTGACCCCACACGCCACCACGTTAGTGGCGCGTTGGACGCATGGGGCGTACCGTTAGACTTGGTTTTGGCCGATCCATATGATGATGTCATGTGTTTTGATCGGGGAAGGTGAAATCAAGAGTTAAAGGAGGTTTCATCATCTGATGAAAGGGGTTTCATCATCTGGTGATAGGCAGATCTTCTCCGTATCCATGGCTACCGAGAAGGAGAAGGGTATCGGTGCCGACAAAGCAAGCCGACAAAGGGAGAGAGCTTTTTGGGCAGAGAAGACCTTGAAGAGAGAGGGCGGGACTTCATTTCAGGAAGTCAAGGGTAAAGAGAGTTAGAGGTAAGAGAAACCGAGGATATAAGTAAGAAAGAAAGAGTGAGGCATTTAGGGTTAGTTGGGGGGTGGGTAAGTGAGTGGTACTCACTTATAAAAGGCCCCTTGGGTTAGGCTGTTTTTTTTTTTGGCCTCTTTTTCAATTTTGTTTAGTTCGAATCTCATGCCTAATTTTATGAGTCCATTTATTTTTGGGCAAGGTTAATTTTGGCGTTTCAACCTGATTCGTGATCTAGGCTAGTCCATAATTATTTTTATAAACTGTATAAGTTAGTCTTATATGCTAATAATAATTATGAGTTATTTCATATGTTTATATCATTATTGTTGATTATTTTGTATTATTGTTTATGTAATGATAATATGAAATTTAGAGGTATGTCATATAACTATGTTATATGTCAAATATATTTTAACAAATTGTTATATGAATTAGTTTTATATAACATAAGTTAGTGTTCCATGCTGTCATTTTTGTAATAATAGTAGAGTTAAATATAAGTTTATGTTACAAGAGTTCTTTATTGAGAACACCTCTTATGAATTAGTTTCATAAAACTTATATAGATATATATTTATGTGATTAAAAGTGAATATCTTCGTGATAGTCACTGAATTAAAATGTTAATTAGTTTAACAAAACCTTTAAGGAAATTCTGTGAAGTTAAGTTAATAATTAAATTAAAGAAGCTCCAAATTCATAACTGCACGTGATGATTATGAGCTTAGCGAAATTTTCGAACATATATTGTAGATGATAGGGTCTTTTTGATAGTTTAATTATTAAAACAATATGTCTAACAAATAAGTATATATTTTCAAATATGGCAGCTAGAAACATGATAGGTTTTATGCAATCCGATGATAAACTGGATGGCTCAAACTATGATGTCTAGCACCTAAAAGTCCAGTTCTACTTAAATAATGATGACATGCTAGACCTCTTGACCTCCTCTATGGCTCCTTCGGCTGAAAAAGATGAACAAGGTAGGGATATGACTGCAACTAAGCAGTACAAAGAAAACCTAAAGGTATACTAAGCATGGTTCAAATGCGATCGTTCTGCACGCTACACTATGCTGTCTTGCATGCAGGACGATCTCCTGGGTGAGTTTGAAGCCTTCCACACTGCTAAGGATATGTGGATGCGACTTAAGGTTAGGTTCGGGCAGACATCTGCTACAAGGTTGCGTACCTTACAGCTGAAATGGATGCAGTATACTATTGACTCCAGTCGTAGTATTTCCGAACACCTTCGAACTATGAGTGCTATGGTTCAAGACCTTAAGGGTGCAAAGCAAGAGGTTTCTGAGGAAAAACAAGTCCTAAATGTGATTAGAGCTCTTCCCAATGATAATGAACATTGGAAGAGTTTTAAAGTATTCATGACACACAGTGAGCACATTAAGACTTTCAAGACAATCTCCAAACACCTCGAAATGAAAGAAGAGTGTTTAAAATTATATGCGGCTCCTAGTGTGGCATTCATTGCCAAAGGATTGGAGCCTAAGGGCAGGAAACCTTACAGTGGTAACAAACCTGAGAAGGGCCCCCATCCTCCTTAGAACCCTTGCTCTAATGGTGGTACTGCCAAGAAGCATAAGGCTAAGGGCAACAGAGCTAAGGATATGGAACGTGTGAAGTGTTATAACTGTGGAAAGAAGGGCTATTTTGCTCGGGATTGCCTTGAGCCAGCTAAGGCACCCACTTCCACCAAAACTCCTAAATTATATGTTTGTTCCTATGTATTCGTTGCTAACTCTCTTCCTCAATGGATTGTTGACACAGGGGCAACAAAGCACATAGTTTAGGATAGGGCTGGATTCATGGAGTTCTATCGCTACCCAGTGGGTTCGTGGAATGTTGTACTGGGGAACGACAGTGAAGAAGATGTCCTTGGAGTGGGAACATACCAGCTCAAACTCCGTGGAGGAAACAAGCTGCTCCTTCATAACGCCCTCTATGCACCTGGGGTGTGATTCTCCTTAGTTTCTTATGTTTCTTTAGTAAGATTAGGATTTACTTTTGGTTTTTATCCAGACAATTTAGATTTGTTCTATAATGGCAATTTGTTTGGCCAAGCAACTTTGAAAGGAGATTTCATTGTTTTGGATTTGGATGATAACTATAATAATATATCCTCTGCTTATGTTTCATACTTTGACTCCAATTCTGAATCTGTTAAGTGGCATGCTAGACTTGGCCCTGTGGGCTAAGATAAGATAAATAGGCTACCTGAAGAAGGTTTTCTAGGCCCACTCACTGGGGTTAAGTTACCCAGGTGTGAGTCATGTTTAGCTCGAAAGGTAATAATGCAGCCTTTCGGTAAGGCCTCGAGAGCATCTAGTCCCTTAGAATTAATCCGGACCCATGAACATTAAAGCACGACATGTGGCTATCTATTTCATTACTCTCGTAGGCAATTATTCACGATATGGGTATGTGTACCTATTGTCTCATCGCTACGAGGCGCTCGATGTGTTCAAATGCTTCATAGCGAAGCAGAGACTCGATTGGAACGTAGGGTTAAGATCCTTTGAACTGATCGAGGTCGTGAATACGTCTCTAATATGTTAAAGGAGTTCTGTAAGGAAAAAAGTATATAAAGACAGCTGATGATTCCGCACACCTCACAACACAAAAGTGTTGCGGAATGCAAGAATCGTACATTGCTTGACATGGTCTGCTCAATAATGGCACATACTAACCTCCCAATCAGTTTTTGGGGGGATGCACTACTTACAGCAACCTACATCCTCAACCGTGTGCCGAGCAAGAGTGCACCTGCCACAACATATGAGCCAGGGTTTGGTAAGAAGCCATCCTTGGACCATTTATGCCCATGGGGTTCAGCCAGCTATGTGCATATTCTAACCCACAAACATGGAAAACTTGGTCCAAGAGCCGCCAAAATGGTGTTCATTAGGTATCCCGCACATTCTAAAGGATATGTGACGTATGGGGAACACCTAAATAGTGGCATGACAGAAATAGATTCCTGCAATGTCGATTTTCTCGAGGATGAGTTCCCAACAATTTGTCAAGTCAAGAAGGATGTCAAACCGTTTGAGTTACAGCAAAACATCCAACCATCATTTGGTGAAGGGGAGAATTTGGGCTCTAACAAAGTCATCGAAGATTTCATGCCTTCCTTATCCGAACAGAATAGCGGAGACTTGTCTACCCAGGAGAATAAGATTCATGCTCGATCTCCTATACATGAGAAAAGTCAACCTGCGAGTGAGGTCTATTCTTAATCTCCAGTTGCCGAACATGCAGTTAGTGCACATGTTTGGGATCCCATGCCCCAAAGGGATAGTGGGAGCAACTCTCCACATGCTCAGGGCCCCACACCTCTTAGAGAAAGAGGGAGGGATGCCTCACCCTGGTAGACAAACAATGAAGACCCTAGGCTCCAAAAGAGTGAGCGTAGAAGAATTCCTCGACGATATTTCCAAATCAAAGAGGAAATATTCCTATCCACTCCCTTGGAAGTCGAGGAGCCTACCTCTTATCAAGAGACAATTAACTCATCAAGCTACAAAGAGTGGATGGATGCCATGAGGGATGAGATGGACTCAATGGCAAGAAACAAGGTTTGGGAACTTGTTAATCTCCCACCCCAACATAAGTCTATTAGAAACAAGTGGGTTTTCAAGATAAAAGACCGGGTAGATGGATCAATTGATAAGTTCAAAGCCCGTTTAGTGGCGAAAGGGTTACGTAAATTGAGGGTGTAGACTATGAAGAGGCATTTTCTCTTATGGTGAGATTTACCTTTATTCGCCTACTCCTAGCCATGGTTGCTCGTTTGGACTTAGAGTTATTTCAAATAGACGTAAAGACTGCTTTCTTCAACGGTAGCCTTGAGGAAGAGATCTATATGGACCAACCAATTGGTTTTGTATCAAAGGGACAAGAGGACAAGGTGTATCGCCTTAAAAGGTCCATATAGGGTCTTAAGCAGTCTTTCAGATCTTGGTACTTAAGATTCCATGAAGCTATAACTTCGTTTGGCTTATCCATGGTTTTAGAGGACCACTGTCTGTATGTCAAAAGGTCAATCGGGGGGATTATGGTCCTTACTCTATACGTTGACACATACTACTGGCTGGGAATAATTTAGAGATGAACGAAGCCACTAAGAAGTGGCTATCCTCCGTCTTTGAGATGAAGGACATAGGTGAAGCCAGGTATGTCCTAGGTGTGGAAATAATAAGGAATCATCCTAAGAAAATTTTAGGTATGAGCCAGGAGGCATATATCAAGAAAGTCTTAGAAAGATTCCGTATGCATTATTCCAAGCCCGTAGACACTCCAGTTGAGAAGGGTTTAACCTTGAACATCGACCAATGCCTAAAAACAAACAAAGAAAAGGAAGCCATGAGCAATATCCCATACGTTAGTGCCGTAAGAAGTTTAATGTACGTCATGTTATCTATACGACCGGACATTTGCTTTGCAATTGGCCTGGTAAGCTGTTACCAAAGTAACCCAGAGCAAGCTCATTGGCAAGCCGTCAAGGGAATCATATGTTACCTTCGTGGTACAACCAACTTAGTCCTATGCAATCAAGGCATGGATCTTAAGTTAAGAGGACATTCAGATGCCGATTACGGTGGTGAACCAGATGAGTCCAAGTCAACCTCACCCTGGGTGGGGGAGCCATATCATGGTGCAGTAAGAAGCAAGACTGCATAGCTCTGGCAACCATGGAGGCAGAATATGTCGCATGTAGCCTAGCCACGCAGGAGGCAATGCGGCTTAGGAGTTTCCTCCAGGATCTTAACCTCACTCCTAGAGTTGATAATCCTGTAGAGATGTTATGTGACAACACAGCCGCCATCTAGTTCGCTAAAGATCCAAAGTTCCATCGGAAGACCAAGCACATCAAGAACTGTTATCACTTTGTCCGAGACGCCATAAAGACAAAGGAGGTTGTCATCAAGTATATACACATGAACAAGATGATCGCTGATCCATTAACTAAGCCAATTCCTAGGGATGCTTTCAAAGCACATTCATTGAGTCTAGGGCTTTGCAGAGTTTAGTTTTTGGATAGAATCTTGTTATGTATGACACATACATTCTTCATGTAGTGAGTATTTATGAAATAAAGATTGAAGGTTTTTTTTTCTAAATGCTTTGTGATTTATTTGTTAGACATGTTGAAATGTCATAGGCATCTGATTGGCCTAGTCACACAGGCAATCGCCCTGACGCTTGAGTAGTGGGCAGGATGAGACAGAATCATGTTAGCACTAGGTGTGTAATATTGATTACTCATAATAGAAGTCTATGAATGAGAAATAGTCGCCTTAGTAACTCTAAGATGAGACTCGAAGGAGTCGAATATGACATATGATTTCATATTGAAGCCTTAAAAGCCGAATCTTGAGTGTCAAGATTAGCATTTAGTATGTTAATGCAGTGGCTCAGGTTAGATTGTTTTGGTGAAAATCTAGACTGGTGATTCCCATGGCATATAGAGTGACGATCCCAAGTAAGTGGGAGCTATGTCATAACACGCATCTTATACTGTGTGTGCTTAAAAGATGACCATATACGGAGTGACAATTAACCTCCCTATCTCTTGTCACTGTGTGAACCTGTAGGCAATAACCTTTTTGACTTAAAGCTATGATATGAAGTCAATGCTTGATGCTGCTACTTTAATGTGTGTCTCAAGAACCGTGATGTATACGGTTTAGCGAAAAGATGTTGGGAAAGCAATTAAGCTAAGATGCAACATCATGAGTGTTTAAGGAAAAGTCTATCCGTCATCACCAATATCAGCCTCAGCGATTATATTGAGTATATAATCATATGATATATCATGGCATAAGGGATTAGAAATGCCACCGGTGATGTTTAGGATGACTTGGGGTATGGCATTTCGTGAAAGTGTTATGTTAGTTAGATAGTAACTTATTATAGCACTACTTGTTACTTTTCAGTTGCACATCCTATTCCCAGTATGAAACTTGAGGAGTTATGATTCGTGGAGAGCATGTGTTTGCAGCCTTTGTGGTCAAGTGGGAGCTGTTGGCCCGGCGTATTAAGTGAGGCTCGATGGCCACAAAGTGTTGCCTTAGGCAATAACCCTTGCTGCCCCCATAACCTATAAAAGGAGGTTTGGGGGTCAGCCATCAGACAAGCAAAAAAGACTCATCTCTCACACTCTCCTCCCCCTCCCCACGGTTGCCCTACCATCACTACCAGGCATTCGGGTTTAGGACGCGAACAGCCATAAGGCGACTCTGGTAGTCGCCCCTCATCACTAATTCATAGGCCATCCCTGATAGTTGTTTCCACATCCATGTCAGTCCTAATTTGTCTAACATATACCAATTTAAAGAAGCTAATGCTTTACGAGGCATGCTTTCCAGTTATCCTATGGAACCCCTTGTAGATGTCCACCTCAAACTGCATGTTGGTTGCTACTAGAATGATAACAAGAAGATCTACAGAGTTGCAGGAGTTATCAAAACAATTATCCATAGCTGATTCTGTGAAGTGACTATGATAATACATTATTGAGAGAGAATAATGGCTCCATTATAGACAGCTTACGAGAAAGTTTGATTAAACGTGAGGATTATAATGTACTCAAATTGGAGATTGATCTTGAAGTGGAGATCATTAATAGGCTATAATGAGAAGGTGAATCAGGTAATGCTTGCGAGATTGAATGTCTGCTTGGTTGCCAAGGTGAATGAGGTCATTTTGAGGAAGTGGATTATTACAATATTCTATGCATTGCCATAGGCTAATTTAGCACCTACTATGCTAGACTGAATAATGAAGTGTAGCTGAAACCTGTAGCAATTCACACCATGTGCTCACACTAAGTGATTAAACAATTAGTATGGATGAAGTTGTTTTGAAAATTAACCAAATGATTTAGGAGAAGTTGGTGACAAAGTCAATCATGTTCAATAACCAACTCAATCAAAAGTTTTAACCAATAATTGAAGCTCACGAGTAGATCATATACTCTAACATGCCCTCCATGCGAATGCCTTTCGTGCTTGAAATGTGGATGCTACAAAGGCTCCTGTAACCTTGCCTGATAAATCAATATAAGGGTTGTTCATATTTGAATCTAAAACCTATCTCTTAGAAGGGCTCCAATACCACGTTTAATATGGGGGCTTCTTAGAAAGGGTTTATGCTAGAGGAGCTATTGTTAGTGCTATTGTCATGGTTTTGTGATGAATTATAAGGGGTAGATTTAACAAAATCATGATGGGTGATAAGAGCACAAGGGTATTTACACAAGTACAACGCCCTTTACATGCAAAATTAACTAATACTACAATTTATTGAAAGTCATATTCCCGCTAAACACAAAGCAATGGCGATCAAACTTTCGTAATCTCCATCAAGCCTAATCAACGTGCATTGGACTAACTTTTGATCACCAAGAGGATTATTAATAGCAGTGCTATATAAGTTATTATCTTTATTTAATAAAGATAATCCCCTATAGATTAGCCTTCTTACTTAGTTTTTGGTTTTCACTTCAACTCAAAACATCAAGCCATGCTAGCTTTAAGAAAATGTTGTTAGAACCAATCCTAGATCTGATAAGCATGAAACAAGCCATGCACCTCCATAAGCATATTATGAAATAATTGTCAAAAGGCAATACTTAATATGTTTATCAATTCGAACCTAATTGTAAAATTTAGGATTATCAACTTAGTGAATGGATTGTTCAAACATCATAGGACTTGGGGATAGAATTGAACCATTCACAACATTGGGAAAGCCATGAGAGATGAGTAAGGCAGTAATTGGGTCTTCTAGATGAGATAGTGCATTTGACCTTAATTATGTGTTGATAATGACATTTGAGATGTTTATGGTGTGTACGTCAAAATAATGTCACATGAAAGGAGAGCGATAGGAGTAGGCATGTATTAAAGAGAGAGAAGACACAAGATAAAAGCCCTAAAAATTTGATAACAACTAATAAAAGGTGCTGTCATAGAGGACTCTGCAGTGTTTGAACTCGAGGAGACAACCTCACATGCATAGCTAGGAAAAAAAGGCTGACCATGAGATGCATACAACTAGAAAGAAATAGGATAGGATGATAGAGGTGATGGTCACATTTTGAGTGGTGATAGGAGAACCCAGGTGGAGACTTATAAGAGGGAATAGGGATTGATGCTTTTAACTCTGCATAGAATCATCTAGGGTCCATTGTGCTTTAGCTAGTGTGATGATGTCAATGGAGGACAAAAGGTCCTCAAGACTAAAAGTTGATCTATGTAGGATAGTCACGGCGGTCTACGGTGAAGGTTGGTTGGTTTAGGGTTGGGAACGATTTATTTCTTGCAGCGAAAGCAATGATTTGTATGGGGACAAAAACTGTTGAAGACAAAATCAAGCAGAGAGCTAGGGTTTTAGATCAAGCTATAATACAATGTAATAAGAACCAACCAATCTAAAATTTTAAGTTGATGGTTGAAGGCCTAGGAGCATGTCTAATACTCTAACAAATCACTATAGTGAAGGCAATTAAACAACATTTGATGATTGGTGAATTGATTCTTATATGGTTATAGTGGCCATTAGACAACGACTTATGCTTGATGACAATTGTCTTCTAATGTTTAATTTAACCATGGATGTGCACATGTAATAATATGGATTTTTATGATGCATATTGAAAATATCTTTATAGTTGGACCTTTCTTAATTAATTAATAACTTCTACGGTTCTGTTGCTTATCTAGTGACTTAATTTTCCGCCATGGATTGTGACTGAAGAGATACTCTTAAGGTTTTGAACTTAATTTGTAGTTTAGGACATTTGCTTGCATTGATTTGGGCATTCAGATTAATTTGTAGCTTTATAGGCCAAAATCAATTTTGAATTTTCATTAGTGAATTAGGATTCAAAGATCCCCTTTTTTCTCTCTTCTTTTCTTGCCTTTTTGGTCTTTCTATATTCTTTTTCTTTCATCTCTATTTTTTTAAAAATCCAAATAGAGCCTAATATAAATCAACTCATAGTGACGTAAAAATTGTCCCATTTTGATTGCTTGATACAAGCGTTAAGAGCATGTTGTTCTTAATATATCATAAGCAACTCATAGGTGATGATTGATAATGAGTGTTGATTAGTGCTAATAAGTATTATGTAATGCTGTTTATCATTGATGAGTGCTAATCAGTGTAAAAGTTATGACTAGGAAACATAACCGAATGCGAATCAGTGCTTATGAGTGTTGATAAGAGTTTATGGAATCTCTCGCTCTAAACTTTATGTCAAAGTCAACTTACTATACTTAAACTCCATCAATACGGGGTGTTTTGAGTGAATGATTGATAATGAGTTGTTTGTGTAAATCCCAAATATCTTGTGTATTCATGCTTTCATAAGTTATAACTTTCTTGAAGTCAATATTTGCTAAATTAGAGTCATAGTTATGCTACCAGTTACACCTAGTGCACTAAGTTAGGATACTTATTTCATGTAATGATCTATCTTTTAACTAAGTGAAGAATTCTAGTAGAAGATTAGAGTTAGCCATAACTCAAAATCAGGAAAACGCGGACAAAAGTAATAGTATACCAATATAATAGAGTCAAAGGATTCTACAAATATTATATAGACCTCAAATGAGTCATCAATGTTTGAAAGACTGTTAAGTAAAAACTTATTTTATGGCTAACGTTTTGTTCATACTCTCTTTATAAACATCATGGAATATGCCCTCTATTTATCTTACTTTGAATGTATGTGGTTGAATGTATGAGTTTGATATCCAGCTTTGTACTATTCAAGAAAAATTCAAATTTAACCAAAAGAAGCTAACAATCAGTGTTTAAATGTTTTCCAAAAAGTTAAAGAAAGTAAAAGTTCTAACCTAGAAAGGAGCTCTCGCTAAAAGTAGCAAAAGGATCACTCTTAAGATTGAAGAAAAAGTAAAGTTGTTTTTCAACCTTTGCTAATATCGGTCAAGACACTAGATACTAAGCACTTTAAGCCAATTTTTGACCCTATAAACTAGTTGGAGAAATGCAAGAATTGTCTTTACTTGTTTGACAATAGAAATAACTTTCAAAAATGGTTAGAGACTTTGAATAAGAACGCCGCAAATTTTGAATTATGAGGCAAGCTCCAAGGGATAAAATCCAACAGCTAGTTGGCCTTTTTAGTGATCTTCCTAGTTTTTAGAAGTTTATAAATAGAATACCTAAGTAAGCAACATAACAAGAACATCACTCATACAATTAAGTGTTCACTTCCACACTTGAGTTGAAATTTAATTATGTTCTTGTAAACTCTTGTAAACACTTGGGAGACATGAAAATGAAAGAGATTCATTTGTAAGTGCGTATCTTTTTGCCCATTAGTGTACCTCATGTAGATATATTCATAGTTGTACCTTAAGTAGATCGTAGGAGTTCTAGTGAGAGAACTCTGAGCTGTTGTACCCCTATGATGGACTTCAAGGAAAGCTATTCATAACTGTATGGTGTATCTTTAATAGGTTGTAGGAGTTCTAATGGGAGAATTCTGAGTTGATTGTACCGCTAAGAGTGCACTTCAAGGAGGCCTACTCATAAGTGCACCTTGAGGAGGTTGTCAAATTTGAGTGCAACCATTGAGGCATCATAACTCATGGTGTTAATGCAAGTGTTTAAATTTTAAGGGAGAACCTTAGCCGGAGACATGCCTGTTGGATAGGGTGACCTTTGCAAACACCTACCATGTGTGGTATCCTTTATATTTTATTCAGCTTATAATTTTTTAGCACATCTCTATCTATCTTTCACTTATTTATTGCTAACTCTATCATCATTACCTTTTGGCTATGCCTTAAAACTTTTGTTTTGGAGTTTCAGCCTTTGACTTGACATTCACATCGCTATTTATTAATTATCAAAAGTCACTATTCAAATTAATTGAATTTTTGATAGTGGCCATATTTACCCCGTCTAAGGTGACTTAATCATGACTTCATGACCAACAAGTACGGCATGGTGACGATAAGTATTTATGAGAAGTTAAAAAAATGAGCCCTCAGTCAATATGGTCCATTTCTCATTTTATCAAAAAGGGTTAGGATCTGTTGGGAAAATCACATTAAACTACCAAGGGAAGCAAGTAATGTTTTCCCTCTTTAAAACTACAATGAATAAAAATAATGGCAAATATACAAAATATTATAGTAGATACCCTACTTTGAGTGGAAATCATAATTAGGAGACTATGTTATTAGAATATATTTAAAAAGTCTAATATTCCGTAGAAACTATTTTAAGAGCACAATTTATTATTTTTATTTTCACCTTTCACTCTAAACTTTTGATATATGTATTTTTAACCTCAATCCTTAAAAACTTCCTTTCGAAAATTTTAATGTTATACATGTGCAATTTCTTCATAAGTACTACTCGAGCCCTCTTTCGTTTGGCATTAGAGTTACTTAACCAAAAATAATTAAGATAATTAAGCTAATTAACTGTGTTTAGTGCTGGTACATCACCTACTTATGCTGCTTCTAGTTATTCACATACTATTCATTCACTAGAAGAAATTACTTCAGTAGCACCTCAATTAAACTATATCACTGATAAAATTTTAGAACTAAAAGCCGAAATAGCAAAAATTAAGATTAAAGTTAAGGAGATTAAGCAGCAATTATCTGTCATCCATTTTTCATTAGTGAATGAAATTAGACATAGTGAAAAATCTACTTTAAGTATTAGTACTCATTTTTGGAACTAATATTTTTTCCCAAAACCCATCAAACAAAAGTTCACTTCCTTTAAAGATATAAAAATTAAAAATGAAGTAGGAGAAAATCAACTGAAAAATCATCTGAAAAGGCAGAGAAAGAAGAAGTGGATGGAATATAACAATATAATCTTGAAGAATTATAGAATATGTTTGATAAAGAACAAAACTGAAAAGAATTAAACAAAATCATGGATACAATAGTTGATAAACAACTATATTCTCGGATGATAATGAAGAGACAAATAATGTCCAGTTAAAAGAAAAAAAATCTCAGCAAATTCACCTAATTAAACTGGAGGATCTTAACGTTATACCTTTAGAAGAAGTTAGAAGGGAACTAGATAAAAAATATAGAAAAATGATATTTGACGATGAAATCAATGAGATCGGAGTAAAACTTAACATAAATCAAATCGAGTCCAATCTAGTTAACCATGTTGTACCTAAATGTGAAGAATTTAGTGAACCTTTCATAGCAAATACTTATTTTATGAGACCTAGGTATGTTCCAGCAGGGCGTACAACTAAATTTTCCTTTGGGTTTATCCCAAAGACAACTACTAGCTTTGAAGAAATCCGCCTTACACCAATTAGTCAAATAGGATACTTCTCAAAAATAGATGGAGCTCGTAATAGAAAAGAAATATTCGAACATTGGAAAAGAGGTATGAATAGTATCTTAAATTTAAATACAACATAGACTGCTGGAAATTTCCTAAACTATGCCGAACATAGTTTTTCTGGCACTGGAGCTGACTGGTATGATTCATTAAATAAAGATGTAAAAATGCATTAAGAATGATGGAAAGATCAACTGTATGTTCAAAAATTTATATAAGGAAATAGAAACTGAATTTATCGTAGATAAACTTGATTCTGAAGAAAAAGATAGAGAATGACAAGGAAAGATTAATAACATTGATCTTTGGAATATGAGATATCTAGGGTTTTGTATTGTTAAATTTAGTCAATATTATTACAAAATTAGGCATAATGAAACTAACCTTGCTTTGTTTTATGGCAAATTACTATGTCCAATCAATTCTATAATCAATAAGAAATACATTGCATGGCTTGAGAAAGCAGATGTCATTAATACTCTTTGTACAAGAATCTCTTATCTAAGAAAATGGGCCAATGATCAATTTCTTGATCTCTAAAAGCAAGAAAACGAAGAACCAGTTTCCAGCTTGTTGGGATTCTCAGCACCAATTGCGAAAGGAACCTGAGAGAAGAAGAAAAAGAAAATTGTATAAGAAAAAGGGCTTTGACAAGTACAGAGGAGAGAAATATAAAAGAAAATATTATAACAAAAAAGCTCTAAAAAACAAATATTTTTTTTAGAAAAGCTACTTATTATCCTGCGAGAAGAACAATTGTAAGTGTTGGGCATGCGAAGAAGTAGACCATTGTGCAAACAAATGTAAAAATAGGAAGAGTAATAAGCTTATTTAAAAATTAGGTAGTCTAGATAATTTTGAGAGCAAGGAAGAAGTACTAGATCTAGCCCTGAAAAACAACAAGGGAATTGTTAAGATTGTATTAGAAGATGAATGTGAATAAAGTAATTATGAAGAAACTAGTCATATAATGGAAAGTAGCTCAATTAGTTTTGGTAATTTTTAAGGAGAAGAATTTATTATAAGTAATGGGAATGATGATGTTAAAGGAGATTAGGTTCTCCCTGTAATTCAGAAAGACATGATCTATAAAAAAACTCATCTTTCAATTATAGTGTAAGTACATATGCGAAATAATGGAATGAGATTTAGAAATACAAGGCTGTGACTATGATGTGGGAGAAGTTAATCTCATTAATGGAAAAAATATCGTTAAGCACAACAAAGATAGAATGTACTGGTATACCTATGTTGGTAGTGTCTAAGTTTATACTACTCTTTTACAGTATTATGGCAAAGACATTGATATTTAGGCTATATTGTGTGATATTAGGCATATCAAAATTTAATAATCAAATTATCATAGGGATTAAGGCTAATTTATGTAGTGAATCAATAGGCTTCAATTACCGAACTAGATATTATATGAGTATAAAAGATGAACTTGCTAAAAACTTCCAATCCCTTTAGATAAAAACAGTTGGGATGGATATAAAAAGATGTACCCATTAAGGATATTTTCAAAGATAATCTATAAATTAGATAATACCATAGCCGCAAAGACTAAAATAACAAAGATAGAGGCAGAAAATTTCAAACATCCTACCCCAATGAAAAAAATTCCAAGGGTAAAGTCCAATCGCAAGAGAAAAAAATTGATAGGTTATAGATATCTAGCTTTGCCAATCCTACAAAAATCAATTAGAAAAACGTAATAAAAATTGATAAAATGGTAAAATTGCCATTAAACCCCGTGAAATGAATAGAATGAGTTTTGAATATGGAAGACACAAACCGAAATACGAGTCTAGATGGAAAAGTCCTTGGCATCAAAGCAAAAATTATTCATGAGCCAATCTATGAGGATCACTTAGTCAAAATATGACTATGAAGATATGCTATGAAGTTATCAACACAAATCCTAATAGCATCCATATTCCAATAAATGTATTTTTAGAGGGATATAATAAATATAAATCATGTGCTGGCACAGGTAGTGGTTATTCTATCTGTTTTGGAAAAAAGATCATTATTTCCAGAATTTATGTGAAAAACAACCAAGAATCCTTTATAAGTAAGGATAATTGACAATAGCATAATGAGTCATAATGAGGTAGTAGAAAGGTTATCAATATAAATATGAGGAGTCCAATACATTATACCAGTCCTATGGGCTACTTATCAACCCTCCCATGATATGATTATTGGTAATAATTTTCAAAGACTATATTCAGTAGCAGAGCCAAGTCTATGTCCTGGTGTGTCGAACTATACTACACAGTAAAACTAATATTTGTTTAATTTATACTCTAATTTTTTAATACATTTTTTTCCGTAATTTTTTAGGACACAACTTAACCATAATGCTCCACTAAGCTTACAAAAGATCCTAAATTTACCAAATTCCATCTTCAAGCTCACAAGTTCGATTTTATTCACAAGTTTATCAAAATTAACTCCCATTTGACAACTTCCAAAATGGTATTAACATAATTATTAGACATAGATTTGACTAGAATCGCTAAATTAGATACAACAGTTTGCAAATAATTATAAATTAACATAACTATTGGACACAAATTTGACTAGAATCGCTAATGTCGATACAATTGTTTGCAAAAAATAATTAAAAACTTTAAAAAATATTTTTGCTCATCATTTTGCTTTTGGAAATAAAAGTTTTTATACTATTCTCTTTCTAAATTAATGTTAATACAATAGTAAAAATATTATGTGCTTTAATTTTAAAAAGTCATTATTTTTTTAAAAAATCACACAATTGTCATTACTAAGGCTTGAACATACGACCAATCTAACCTAAGCAAAATACAAGCACCTTATGCCAGACAAGCACTACATGATTATTGCTATATAACCAAACTAGAAAAATATATAACTGACATTATATATCTTAATAGAAAAATCTACAAAATTGCTACTAGTAGGATTTAAACATGGCACTTTTCCACCAAATAAGCAAGCCTCACACCAATTGGGCAACACACACTTCTTATTGCATATGGAAACTAAATAATATATATAGATATCTTCTTTTTTCTTAGAAATTCCAACATTTCAATTTTTCTCCCCTAAAAGTTGGGGCGTCAATTGACACCCGATGCACACACATAGCTCCACCCCTGACTATATTCTCCATGCACAAAGACCATAAACCAAATAATATTCATAATGAATGGTCACTCAGTCCCTATTAATAAGTCAAATAAAGCTTACATTCATTAAAAGATTGAGTCTACACGCAGTCAGCATCGTGAGAAGGTAATGTTTGCGTTGTGTGAGATAGCACTAATAATCTCACTAATTGAGTTATCTATTAAAGAGCAGATTGCTGAACAGCAAAAGCAATTGTACAAAGAACTCTACTCTAATAATCATCTAAAATCTTCGGATAAAGACAAGATATTTATAAAAATTACTTTGTTAAATTCCAATGTTATTATACGAGTCAAACAAATGGTGTACACAAACCAAGATATCCAAGAATTCGATAAGCAAATCAAAGAACTTCTGGATAAAGGATTAGTTAGAAGTAGCAAGAGTCCTTACACTAGTCCTGCTTTCATAGTAAGAAATCATGCTGAAGAAAAAAAGAGAAAAAACTAGAATGACAGTTAATTACAAAAAGCTTAATGATAATATTGTATTTGATGCTTATTATATTCCTAACAAAATAGCCTTTTTCAATCAAATTCAGGGAGCCTCTTGGTTCTAAAAAATGGACTATGAAATCAGATACTAGCAAATGAAAATAGATGAGGGAAGCATTCCTTTAACAGCATTTAGTGCCCTTAAGGATATTATAAGTGGATGTTAATGTCATTTGGTCTAAGAAATGCACCTTAAATATTTCAAAGAAGAATGAATAACATCTTCAAAGATCTTAATCAGCATCAGCTAGTTTATATTGATGATATCCTTGTCTTTTCTAAGACTATAGAACAACATAAAGATGATATTCTAGTCATTTTCCAAAGATGCATTGATCATGGTGTTATTTTTGGTCAGAACAAGTGTGTTTATGTTGAACAAAAAATCAACTTTTTAGGTCAAAAAATAAAAACTAGAAAAATCATCTTCCAAAAGAACGTTCTAGGAAAATAGAAAATTTCCCTAAACAGTTTGAAGATAGGAAGCAATTAGAAGGATTCTTAGATGTCTTACCCATACTTCAGATTTTATTGAAGATCTAGCTAAATTGAGAAAACCATTGCAGCAAAAACTCAAGAAAGAAGTAATTTGGACATCGACCCTTAGCAATTCAAAGATTGTTCAAAACTTCAAAAACTATGTAAAAATCTTCATGTTCTTGATTTGTCTAATGAAAGAAATGATTTAGTTCTTAAGATAGATGTCAGCCCTAAAAAGTGGAGCGCAGTACTCAAAATCAAAGAACAAGAAAAACTCTGCAAATATTGAAGTGGAAGTTTTAATAAAGCAAAATGCAACTATCACACGATGGAGAACAAAATCCTTGTAATCATAAGGGGAATTGAAAAGTTTGTAATCTTGTTAGCCCCAAAGCCTTTTCTTATTCAAAGTGATTGCAAAGGAATACTTGGTCTTATGAAAAAGAATTTATCAAATACGAAAGCGCTAGGGCGACTTCTACATTAACAATTATGACTTAACTAGTTTTCCTTCTCTATTGAATATATGTAGGGATTAAAGAACTCTTTAGAAAGTAGTTTAACTCGAATGATGATCATTAGAGCAGAACTCCTACCGATAAAGGAAGAAATCCCAAATGAAATGCCATTACTGCTAGAATGGGGTTCTGTTGCCATATGGATATTTTAAAATTTCATACAAAAAGTAGATCACATATTGGTCTGCTGTCTTCTGGCTATCTAATAGTACAAAGATTTAGTCTTTCAGAGTTACAAATGAATTACCTAATGCGTCCTTATGACATTTAAGAAAAAAATAAGTTTCCATGTTCAAGAAAAATGATTTAACGAATGGTAGGTAGCCTGCATCGACTACTATCGTAATTAAGCCCTTAATCAGAACCCTGCACTTTCCAATCTTGAACCAACCCTTTGTAAAGCTCGATATTTAGCCCATAACTATCTCAATTCTAGGAATTTAGGGGTGATTCAAGACTCTTTGAAAAACATACATCCAAGGCTTTCCATCCAATGTATAATTTATAAAAATTGCAGCTCATTTTCCTGATAAAAACTAACTTAGAAATGACGCAAAGTATTATGCTCAGAAGCTAAAAGTGAGCTAATGAAGGTGGTTTTGAGAGGACTAAGTGATTAACTCCTTATTTTGGGCTACTAGTGGCCCCAACCACTTTCCCTAACCTTACTTGCACCTTCTTAAGGGCCCCAAGTGAATACTAACCTACAGGGACCTAGTCCTTGACCTAAGGTCAATATTAAGCCAACTTGGGGTAAGACCCTTACTAGTGAAGGTAGGCCTAAATTCGGAACTTGCTCTGCATCAAACTCTCTCCCTTGAAGAGGATTTGCCCTCAAATCCTTAGGGTTAAAATCCCATGACATCAACCTTGTATGGCCTTCACTATTTTTGGGTTTGACAACCCCCAAACTGCTATGTATTCCTCTCTACTTGAATGTGTAATAGTTGTTCAAGATCTTTGGGAGAACATCAAAGCAATGTGTAGCTCTCCTATGTATCATGTGCTCATTGAAGATCTCAACATACTGATCACAAGATAGCTCAAACTCATCACACTCAAGAGACGTGTCACTTGTGGCTTGATCACCCTCATGAGAGCTTTCTTCTACCACTATTTTGATGGACAAATGGACCGGTTTTTTTAGGATTTCATCCTTAAGCTCTTGGTGAGCTACAAGGGGTAAAGCTCTCACTTCCTCACTTATGTTTGGCTTCATCATTAGTAAGGCAATTCAAGGCTTGCTCTTACTAATGGCACACTCTTCCTGTGCTTCACTCTTTTGCGTGCTTTTTTCACTTCCCTTCCCCGGTTTAGCTTTATGAGGTTCAGATGGAGATATAGGGGCCAATGTGAAGTTTTTATCATTGTGCTCGAGTGTATTGGTGTTAGCATGTCCGTCATAGACCACATAGTTATCAAACAACCAAGGCCTACCCAGTAATAAGTAATACGCATCCATACGAAGGATGTCATACAATACTTCACCATAATAGGGACTAATTGAGAATGAAGTAAGAGCTTACCTCGAGGCGGTTACCTCATTACTTAATCCTAACCATTAAAGAGTATATGGAGTAGGATGCTCCTTGGTGAGAATGTAAAGTGCTATCAATGAGTGTGCTAGAGGCCACATTTATGTAACTTCCACCATCTATGATTAAGCCACAGACCTTGCCTCCAATGGGGCACCTTGAGTTAAAGATTTTCGCCCTTTGGCTATCTTCATAGGGAACCTTTGTGGCATGTAGGGTCCTTTTGAACAACAACATCTCTCCAACATCGGGGCTCACCAAGGTAGAACCATCATTTTCATCATCTTCTTCACTTGATTCTTCCTTAATAGCTCAAATCTCTTCTACCTCTTTGATAGTAAGGGCCTTCCTATTTGGATAATCGACTTGAAAATGCCCAAAACCATGACACTCAAAATATTTTTTTTCCTTCCAACCTCTTGGGAGGCTCACTAGTAATTCCCTTACCTTTATCAAGAGCTTTGATTTGAGGAGGGTGGGTTTCAACTTCAATGTGATTGGAAGGGCTTTTAGTAAAAGGGTGTGAAAGGACTTTCTTCCTTTAAGTTGGTTCTTAACTTTGATAGCTATGTGGTATACATCACCAAATGATAAGTAAGATTGTAATTCCACCTTGGTAGCAATGCTAGCAGATAACCCTTTGATAAATATAGCAATCTTGAGTTTAGGTTCTTTACCCAATCCAACCCTCATTCGGAGTTGTACTCTTTTACCGTTAGATTCTCTTGGTTGAGAGAGGTGATCTTGAGGTAGAGTTCTTATTTGTAGAAGGAGGTAGGAATCTCTTATCCATATGCTTCTTGAGCCTGGACCAACTCTTGATTTTGGATTTGGCTTCTCTAACCCTACTCTTCTTCAACTGTTAATAACACAAATGAAGCATATCCCTTCATCTTAAGAATGGCCACCTTGAAGGCCTTCTCATCATTGTAATCTTTGCATTCATAGATCCTTTCAAGGGTTTGAACCCAATCAAGATAGTTCTCTGGGTTAAGATTGCCATCAAATTCCGAAGCCTCAACTTTAAGATCACAAATCATCCCTGAGATTCCTTAGCCTTCTTGGTTTCCTTCCTCATTATCAAAGTCTTCATGGGAGGAAGAATATTCAATGTTAATAGGGAGAGCATTGTAGAGTCATCGATAAGGGTTTCATAGAGCAGATTCCCTTACTCGTGTAACCGCTTGACTGAGGTTTCTCATTTGCTCTTGAAGCTCCACAAGGGCCCTACAAATCTCATTGGATTACTCAAGAGGAATGTTTAAGGAGTGAGAAGGATCGCCCTCACTGGACATGTTGATAGAGACGAAAAAGGAGGGGAAAATAGAGGAGGCACGAGCGTGCCGAAGGAACACGGGTAAGAAAACAGTGAAAAAGCAAGGGCACGATCGTGCTTTGTGGCAAGGGGGTTGCACCAGATCTCTTGAACAAGATTTAAGAATGCTGAAAAGGGGCACGATCGTGCTAGGAAGCACGGCATGGCCGTGCCAATTCTCTGGGTCAAATTTTCAAAGCGCAGGATTTAGTCACTGCATGCCAAGTGGCACGGGGTGGCAGTGCCAAAATTCTAGTTTCGTGTTTTTAGCCTTTTTGTGGAGTTTTAAGGATGTGTTTTGGTTGGGATTTGTGTTTAGGTTATAATTAGGGTTCTTTGTGGACTAGATAAGAGAAATAAAGAGGAAGAACTAATGATAAAATATTATAGAAAGGGGAAGCCTTTAAGCAATTTTAGCACAAGGAACGTTAGAATGTGTGCTTACCATCATTGTGCTCTAATACCAAATGATGCATGGGGGCTTTCATTTGGCCAAACAAAGTCATGAAATGCTTGTAGGTGAGCCCTATGGAGATTATAGATTAATCTCCCTAAAGATAAAACAAGAGAGAGAGAGAGAGAGAGAGAGAGTTCCCAAATAATAAAGGAAGGCTTCCAATGGCAAACATTCAACACTTGAAGAAAAGTAGCAAGAAGGTAATTCATCACACCCATTAACCCTATAAAGCCTTAGCACTAAGGATTAGATTAAAGGGAAGACTCAAATCACCACCCTCCTAAGAAAGATAAAGATTTTGAGATTTTGAGGAAAACCAAGCTTCAAGCTCTCATATCATTCATTCAATTTGATTTTTCATGGAGGTGATTAGGTCCATAAATACCCAATAGGAAGGGGAATTAGTTGTACATTAGTCGGGCAAGTAGTCCAATAGGCGGCTTATAAAGTATCCTAGGAAAATAAATCAAGATGCTTAAGATAATTACAATCACTATAAGCTGTATTTTTCAGGATTCATCCTCCATCTTCTAAAGAGCCATGAGTAAGCTCCACTCCTCCAAATGAGGTGCCGCAACTTATCGACTCTTCCCTTGTGTGTTAAAAATCACTTCATAGTGATTAATCCCTAAAATTGCAGATTTAATCTCCTTAAGTAAGCCTTTAATTAGAACCATGCACTTTGCAGTCTTGGACCAACCCTTGCTCGGTATTTAGGCCATAACTTTTTTAGTTCTTGGAATTTGGGAGTGATTCAAGACTCATTAGAAAATATACATCTGGGCTTTCCATGCATGTATGATTTGTAGAAACTAGAGCTCATTTTCTTCGTAAAAACTCACCCATAAATAAAGCAAAATATTCTACCTAGAAACTAAAACTGAGCTAATGAAGGTGGTTTTAGGAGGACTAAGTGATTAACTCCTTATTTTGGGCTAGTAATGGCCCAACCACCTTTCCTAACCTTACTTAGACCTTTTTAAGGGCCCTGAGTCAATATTGGCCTAGGGAGACCTAGTCCTTAACCTAGGGTCAATATTGGGCCAACTTAGGTCAAGACCCTTACTAGTGAAGGTAGGCCCCAGTTCGGAACTTGCTTCGCATCACTTTGAGCAGGTTATTTGCAAGCATAAAGGAATTCAACATACAATTGGATAAATAGATATACATATACAAAACACATACTTGAAATGTAGCGCCCAACTTAATTAATTATTAATTGAGATAATTCAAGGTAATTAGCACAATTTTAGATTCAGGCTGTTACAACCTTCCCCCTTAAAATAAGTTTCATCCTCAAAACTTGTAAATTTATAAGAAACCTTAGGTGTACCTTGAACAGGTATGGGTATTTGCTTCTCATGTCTTCTTTCACCTCCTATGTAGCTTCAGGTGAAGCATGGTTTGCCCATGGAACCTTTTTCAAAGGAATGCTTTTGTTCCAGACTTGTTTAACTTTGTAATCGAGTATTTGCATAGGAGCTCTTTGGAGACCAGTTCTCGATGACCTTTGCAAGCTCTGCTACAATGACATGGCTTAGATCTGGAGCATACATTCTGAGCTATGAAATGTAAAAAACATTGTGCACATGCTCGAGTGGTAAATCTAACATATACGCCACAAGATTTAATTTCTATATAATTTTATAAGGCCCAACATATTTAGGGCTCGGTTTACCCCTATTATTGAACCTTCTCGTTCCTTTAACTAGGGACACCTTTAAGCACATTTTATCTCCCACTTGAAATTCTAATGGTCTCCTCCTTTTATTAGCATAATTTTTCTATTGGCTCTAGGATTCTTTAATATGTTCTTGAATTTTCCTTATCTTTTCAGTGTTCTTTTGTATCAACATTGGTCGTATGTTAATGCTTAATGGAACTCACTCCAGCATAGGGATGTTCTGCTCTTTCTCCCATACAGTGCTTCAAAATGAGCCATTTTAATGGTCGATTTATGGCTGTAATTATAAGAAACTTCTACCAAGGGTAAGTAATCTTCCCACTTTCCCTAAAAGTTTAGCACATATCCTCTCAGCATATCCTCCAGGATCTGATTCACTCCTTCAGTCTCCCCATTGGTCTCAGGCTGATATAAACTACTGAAATCTAGCTTGGTTTTGGAAGCTTTCTACAAGGCTTTCTAAAATTGAGTTTCAAATCTTTGGTCTCTGCCAAATACTATGCCCTTTTGTATGCCATGTAATTGTACTATTTCTTTTATGTACAATTGCGTCACTCTCTCTACACCCTAAGTGTCATGAATTTGTATAAAATAGGTAGAGTCAATGAGTCTATCCACAATGACCCAAATAGCATTCTTTTTTGAAGTCGAAAGGCATAACCCCATAACAAAATTAAGTAAAATTGGATCCTATTTCCAGGTAGGAATCTCTAGGGGCCTCAATTCGCCTATTGGATGTTGATGTTTAGCTTTCACCCTTTGATAAGTCAGGTACTTGTCTACATGATCTGCAATCTCTTTCATCATATTATCCCACTATAGGCACAAAAATATATATACATATATGTGCCATGTTTCAAATTAATTTAAGTTAATTAATTTGGACTAGTCTAATTAATTGATGACTACTAGTCAACGGTCCAATAAAGTCTCAAATCCAACTTAGTAGACTACCAAGTCATTAGCTCAACTAGGCTTCCAAGTCATCGGCCCAAATTCAAGGCCTATTCATTGACCCAAGAAGACTATTGACATGAAAAGCCTAAAAGGAAGAGGGGGTATCCCTCCCTATAAATATAACTCTAGCTCCTTATTTTGAAGGAGAAGAAGAAATTCTCTGAGAGAAGACTCTCTAGAAGTAGATAATAAGCACATCAAAATATATCATTTATTCTACAGATTGAATTATAGATTTAATCGAGATTTAAACTATTTCAAGCCTCCATCAAGTTATTAAATAATAAATCAAATCATAAGAGTTACATTTTTTCTTTTGTAACAGCTATATAGATATTATTTGCACTCTTTGATTATAAATACAAAACTTGAATTTGTTCCATATCTTTTGTTTTAATATGATTTAGACTAAAAATTTGTGTTTATAAATTTTTGGCACACTCGCTGGGACATCTCTGCCTCTCATCGCCTTCTCTTAAAACCTAAACTTTCAACGACTTCTCCACAAGAAAGATATGGCCACAAGAAGTGCCAAAGAAAAAGTCTTGATCTTTACACTAGAGATCCAGCAACTCTAACACCATATCTGGTAAGCGAAACAATGGACTGGTAATAAGAACCATAGCGAAGGTGCAGCAACTACCATCAAAAAACAATGGTCATGGTTGTGTCCCCATAGTCACGCGATAATACTAACTCTAACATGCTTGATGGGCTCTGTAAATTCAATCTGTCGACCCCCTCCAGGGAAAATCTACTCTGGAATTGAAGATAAAGCCTCAATCTCTATTCTTTGAAATGTAAGATTACTGCAACAGTAATTCCTCTACACCATCACCAAGGATGGCTGTCTTTTCACAATGTGAAACGGAGTTGTTCGATATGATCATAAGGCTACTATGATGATAGGAGCTGTTATCTTTGAAGAAGAGTTAGCGAACATGAAGGCAATGATGGAAAGACTCTTTAAAGACAGAGCAGATAAAGATGCATGGATCAAGTGCCAACAAGAGCATATTGCCAAGTTGATGAAGAAACTAGAAAAGGGCCACCTGCATCGTCTAACAAGGTCACAAGCAGCAATGAAGATGAAAACGCATCTAATCAATGTCAAGCTTCTGAGGACGATAACGAGTCAAAAAAAGGTGACAAGCTGCAAAATCACTCAGGGTTCAATGACTGCTGAACAAATCAAAAAGTTGATTGTTAAAGCTGTCAAATTTCAGCTTGGGGTCGGTTCGCAGAAGAGTCATCTTTGCACCAAAATTATACCTTATCATCATCAGCCTCCTAAATTTAACTAATTTGATGTAACCTAAAACAACATATTGCACACTTGTTGGTGAAACAGTTTATTCGAACCTTGAAGGGTATCGTATTCGATTGGTACACTAACTACTGTTGAGTTCATTGATAGTTGGGAGCAGATGGAGTAAGAGTTTCTCAATAGGTTCTACAGTACCCAGAGCTTTGTTAGTATGACTGAGTTAATAAATACTAAACAGTGGAAGGATGAGCCTGTTCTTGACTGCTTCAATCGCTGGCGCGCACTCAACCTTGAGTGCAAGGATGATGAGGAAGATGAACAAATAGACACCCAAAAAGCATCCCCTATAAATACAGATGGTAAAGTTGTTACTGTCCTAGAAGATTTGCCATCATGTCTGAGTTGGAAGAAGATGTTTCATCTTCTTGAAGAGATGTGCGAGTATATTGTAGTTGCCTTGCACCATGTAACTTTGTATAATGACAAGGTGAAGAACATCAAGGAACCTACAAGGCTCACAACTCGATGCGTTACTTGCAACATAGTTATGTCATTTACTGAGGATGACCTACTGATTGGTCTAAAACTCACAACCATATGTTCTTTGTCATTGGCTATATTTGAAGGCAAAAAGTCAAGCGCATCTTGGCTGGTGGTTATTTGGTAATTAACATCATGCCTAAGTCTACTATGAACGACTTAGGGATTACCATCGACGAACTCTCCAAGAGTCTAATGATGATTCAGGATTTCAACTTGGAATGCCAACGTGTAATTAGCATGATCCGCCTTGAGTTGACAATAGATGATCTATTCACAACATCTATCTTCCATGTAATAGATTCAAAAACTTTATACAAGTTATTGTTAGGATGACCTTAGCTTCATGAGCATGGAATGGTGGCATCAGCTTTACACTAATGCCTCAAGTGCTACTGGGATAAAGAAAAGAAAATCAATGGTGATGTTAAACCATTTACTAAGGTTACACCGTATTTCATTGATGCGAGATTCTTTTAGAAAGGTGCTAATTTGAAAGAAGGGATGCCAGCTGCTATCTCCTCCACTCGCCAAAAGACTATCAGGGTTGTCCAAGATACTCATATAGCATCAAAAGTGGGAAATGATGATAATGTCAAACAAAAGCAACAATGTGAGAAGGAAAGTAGCCAGGTAGCTACGCCTCCCTTCCTTAAGCAAGTGATTGTCGGAAGGAGTCCTGGAGACCACTGTTTAAGTAAATTCCTAAATCCCGCCATAAGGATGGTGAATTACCATTTAGCAAATGCACAGCTCACAAAGGCACAACTAAGCTTGTCAGCGAATTTATGGAGACCGATTGGCATGTCGTTGAGGATAAAGGTGTGCTTCCAGCTCATAAAGCAAGCCAAAGCAAAGTGATTAGAGTTCGTCTCTCTGGCTTCATCGTTTCTTCTAAAGGCTTGCTTCAAGAAGAGGTGATTTACTAAAGGTATGCACTGATGATGGATTTGACCCAAATGCACATAAATTAATGAAGAAATCTAGATAAAACTCTGAAAAGATAGCATCTTTGGAACATATCATTAAAGTTAAGCCCTATGGCATCAATGAAACACAAAAGAAAACACAAAAGCAAGGGGGTGTTGTGGCACTTCCAAAAGTTGGCCTTGGCTATGTACCACCTCAAGCTGTCCGAATCTCAGGGTAAAAAAAGATAAGAAGTCTTTTGTTCAGAACATTGCCATAAAAGAGACTACTGAAAGTGATGAGGAAGATGTTAAGAATAAACCGAAGTTTTCTATGTTTGACAGATTGTAATCTTCCACTTTGTGACACCACCCTTCTATATTCAACATAGTGGGAAACAGCAGGACTCGAAATTTTCCTTTGCTTTCCAGAGATTAAAAGTAGGCATGTAGCCCCACCCTCAATCTTCATTAGGATTAAGTTAAGCGAAGGGTCCTCAAGCTCATCATGGCCACAGGATAAGGACTCAGTATTTAGTTATCTTGGGGAAATAAATGAAGTACAAAGTTCTATTCCTTCTAATATGAAACACTTGTGAACTT
Source organism: Carnegiea gigantea (assembly GCA_029747015.1). Taxonomy (NCBI): domain Eukaryota; kingdom Viridiplantae; phylum Streptophyta; class Magnoliopsida; order Caryophyllales; family Cactaceae; genus Carnegiea; species Carnegiea gigantea. The sequence continues at coordinate 164,853 of JAKOGI010000850.1, read as the reverse complement.
TAGATATGAATACAGATGGTTCACTAAGAGTGAAGAGGCACACATTAGTTTGCACTAGCCACATGTCTAATCCTAGCCCAAATAAGGATGTCAGGCAAGAAGAACAAGCTTTATCTAATCACATCACAGTCTGAGAAGTTGATGACTTGGATTCTGAAATAAAACTTGCTGAAACTCCTGCGAGTCTAGAAGGTGGGGGCAAGCCACAATTGATGGACTCCAAGGGTTAAATCTTGGAACTGCAGAGGAGTCATGCCCTATACATGTTAGCTCATTACTTCCACCAAGAAGAAGGAAAGGACTACTTTGATCTTTGCATGTGCCAAGAGATGCCTGGCTTAGATCTTGAGGTTGCTGTCCATCACTTATCGATTAGAAAGGATGTGTCACCTAAAAAATAGCCACAATGGTGTTTTCGCCTGAGCTAATACCTGAAATTGAAAAGGAGGTGAATAAACTCATAGAAGCTAGGTTCAATCATAAGGTGAAATACCTAATATGGATAGCCAACATTGCCTCGATAAGGAAAAGAATGGCCAATTCTGCAATTATATGGATTTCTAGGATCTCAACGATGCCTACCCCATAGACATTTTTCCACTACCTATGACGAAACTTATGATTGCTTCTGCAATATGGCATTAAGCTTTGTCCTTTATGAATTGCACGGTAGGCTACAATCAAATCCAAATGGTGCTAAAAGATCAGAAGGCTACAACTTTCTACACACCCAAAGGCATCTTTCACTACAAGGTAAGGTTCTTTGGTTTGAAAAATACAGGGGTTTCATATTAAAGGGCATTATAAACCATCTTTGAAGGCGTGTTACATAAAACTGGGAGTTCTATATCGATGATCTAGTAGTCAAGTCAAAAAAGAAGTCAGACCACTTGCATGACCTTTGGTAGATCTTCGAAAGATTACAAAGATGCTAACTCATAATGAATCCACTTAAGCACACATTTGGTGTTACTTATGGAAAATTCTTAGGCTTCATCGTCCGACATCGAGGCATTGAAATTGACCAAGCTACAGTCAAAGCGACTCAAGATATGTTTGGGCCGAAGAATATCAAAGAGCTTCATGGATTACAAGGACGTTTGGCCTACATTAGGAGGTGCATATCAAACTTAGCTGGACATTATCACTCTTTCAGTCACCTCATGTAGAAAGGGGAACCCTTTGAATGGGATGAATCATGCAAAAATGCGTTTGAAAGCATCAAAAAATATTTGTCAAGTTTGCTAATTCGGGGAGTTCTAACTCCTAGTTAGCCTTTAATGCTCTACATTGCTGCCCAAGAAACATCACTGGGAGCATTACACACTCAGGAAAGGGAGGAGGGTAAGGAGAGAGATTTTTACTAATTGAGTTGAACCTTGATTGAGGTCGAACTAAATTACTCTCTAATCTACATGATATGTTTAGCTCTCATGTTCACTGTGCAAACGTTAAGGCATTACATACAAGATCACACAGTGTGAGTTATCCCCAAGGCTAACTTGAGAAAGTATGTCTTATCAAGGCCCATTTTAAGTGAACGACTAGCAAAGTGGGTTGTCTTCTTAGAGCAATATGACCTCATCTACGTGCCCTAGAAAGCCATTAAAGGGCAACCACTGGCAGACTTTCGAGCATGCCATCCAATTCTTGATGATTGGAAGCTAAATGTTGACCAACTGGGTGAACACGTGTTTGTCACAGACATTCTTCCACCATGGGAAATGGTGCTGGAATGGAAGTAGTACCCATTTCCCCTAGTAAGCACATTTTCTGTTTTTGTACACATTGACTCAGTTGTGCTCTAACAACATAGCTAAATACTAAGTAGTTATCTTATGCCTCTAAATGACCATAAAAATGGGCATAAAGACTTAGATGTGTATGCTGATTCACAATTGGCCATTAATCAGGCTCCCAAGGAGAACGAGGACAAGAAAGAGGACTTGGTCCCATATCACTAGCAGGCTCTTCAAATTTTGGATAGGCCAGATACAGTCAAGTTGTAACACAATCCTAGGAGTGCCAACAAGATGACTAACGTGCTTGCAAATCTTACAGCCACTTTGGCACTGGGGGCAGAAGAGGATATTACCGTTTTAGTTTGTGGCAAATGGGTGGCCACACCATCGAAAGTTGAATTTGTGCAAGAAATCAACGCAGTATCTTTTTATGAGGGTGAAAAAGAAAATTAGCATTAGCCATTAATTGAGTAGTTAAAGAGTAGGAGGCTGCCAAGTGATGTAAGGCATGAGACAGAAATCCAAACAAGAGCATCGTGTTTTCTCTACTATAATGAGACCCTATATTCGCACTCCTTTCTTAGCCTCTGGTTGAGGTGCTTAGGTGAAGAGGAAGCATAATAAATAATGGAGGAAGCTCACTTAGGTGTACATAGTATGCATTAGTCAGGGCCTAAGTTGTGTGATTGCATCAAAAGAATGGGCTATTATTGGCCTGCCATGGTGCATAAATGTATTGACTATGCAAAAAGATGCGACACATATCAATTTCATTCCAACTTTATACACCAACCTTCTCAGCCACTTCATCCAACTATAGTCTTCAACTGGTCATCTGTACATCCTAGCTACCACCAATTATTTCTCTAAGAGAGTAGACGTGATTGCATTAAAAGACGTCAAGAAGGAGAATGTTATTGATTTTATTTGAACGCACATCATTTATAAATATGGTGCGCCTTGATACATCATCACCAAAAATGGCAAACCATTCTTCAGCAAGCTAATGATAGCCTCTATGAGAATCAAGTGTGCTCAGTATAAGTCTTTAGTTACCATGCACCTGTAAATGGCTTAGTAAAAGCTTTTAGCTAAACGTTGTGCAACTTACTGAAGAAGGTGTGGTGAAATCCAAGCAAGACTAGCATGAAAGACTCAGAGAAGCACATTGGGCTTATCAAACTATGTATAAAACACCAATGTAATCAACCCCCTGTGCTCTTCTATATGGCGTAGAAGTTGTTCAGCTCTGGAAATTCAAATTTTGTCATTTGGCATCACCATACAAGAAGATTTAAGTGAGGATCAATAAATGGCAAATTCCTAAGCGCTATTTAACTTGAAGAAATGGTTGTAAGCTCTTAAGCATGAGTCTAAACTACTTATTCAAAAATAAGACTTTTTGTTCTACTCCTGGCCAGCAAGAGTATAAACTATGAACGATTAAATAAAAACAAATTCTTGTTCTACTCCTAGCTCGCAAGAATACAAACTTTGAACGGCAAAAAAATAACTGAAGTATCATTTGTTGAACTACATCATGACTTGATCCTATGGAGAAATTATAGTTTCCTATGAGTACGTAAGTAACTTGGTAAATAAAATTATCAAGTGCAGTTAAATCAAACACAACAAGAGATAAGGAAGTGAAAAAGATGTTATTGCATAAACAATATCAAGAATCCACTAACATGAATAATCCAAGTGCAACTACAATAGACTAAGTAACTTAATCAAACAGTGCTCATCCAATTATCTGGATTGAGTGAGAGTTGCAATTCTAAGACATCTCGCTCATGTTCCTTTAACTTCTCAACGTCTTATGATGACAAAGTGGATACGGCTTTAAATTTAGTGAGAGCTTGTTTCTTCTCCATAACTTGTTGCTCGATGGTGGTCACTAGTGTCGATTTAGGTTCAATGTCACTTCTAAGTTGTTGTTCCTCCTCATAAGCAACACAAAGGACTTCTTCTACCTCAGCTACATTTTGGGTTGTATCTTTATGCTTCTCTTTGATGGCATCTAATTCTCCATGCATCATAAGAAGATGAGACTGTGCTTGATCGACTCGTTCAAAGCAAGTAGACTTCTCTTTTCCTAGGACATCTGGATGGCAAACTTTCAAACCCACTTATCTCAGTGCTATATATGAGATATGCTAATCACATAAACATCGATTGGGATCTCCATTGAGCCACTTGATGCTTTTGTACATCATTGGAGTGCCTTCATACACTCTTAAGATCTCTTCAAATGAAGCATTCCTCAAGGAGGTCAGGTAGGCATAGCTTATAGCCCGTATGCCACAAGTGATGATGCTTTAAGAGGCACGATCTGATCTGAAGGAAGTGACGGAAATAGCCACGGCTACAGATTTTCCTTTCACAATCTCATGGTCAGTAGTTTTCTTAATAGGTATTCTTTTCCCTGCCAATTGAACGGAAGGTTGGTTCCTCGACTGAGTACTCACTATGGATTGGTGACATAGGAAAGGCTTTGGCCCCTCTAAAGGTCGATCCTCTAGCTCCCTCTAGAGATGCCAACTTCTTTACAACTTCTATGTCCTTGCGTGCATGAAGATCGACGTTAGGGGTTGACAACTTGGCTGCAAGATGGGCCTTTGCGAGTAATTGTTCATCTGAAATAAGGGTAGACTCTTGTGCTAGGTCAAACTCGCCAATCTGGGAAAAAAAGAGACAAAATAGTTAGGTGGTAAAACATGGCATGATGAATGTCATAATTAAGATTCTATATAGACAAGAAAACAAGGTACATCTTCAAGGTTAGTTAGCATGTTTGAACAACTCTGGATGTCATTGAAAACGTTATCTCCAAGAAGCAGTCTGAAGTATTTGCAACAGCGACCTTGTGCTTTTTGCGCCCATGGTGTCTAAAGTTAGTTTTTGAATCCTGGCTCGACTATGAGGGTAGACTTTAAGTGCACCAGGTATATCCTGCTAGAACCTAAATTGTCTGCTGAATTGATGCAGGCTATAAGGCACGATGTGAAAAGTCACTACATGACAAAAAGGTAGAAAACCAAAACAGAGAGCTATTAGGTAGTTGCGTTTCTCATATCCAAGACTGCCATCATCATTTAAAATTTCATATTTGTTTTTACTAAGCATAGTGCAACCTAGATCAACAATTGCCCCTTCATAAATACATCTTTTAGCGTCGTCAAAACCCTCTAGCCCTCTAAAGCCAGAATAATGTACCATTAAAGGGCTTGCTGGAAGGGGGTCTAGTACATAATGTTTGTTGAAGCAACATACGACCCAACCATATACATAATGAGAAGAAAAGAATGACATGGAATTTAAAGGTTTCAACGCCCTAGAAATGTCATTCAAACCACGATAAATGCTAGCCAGCACTAGTATTACAAGGATAAATATGCATTCGGCCACCATATGGCTAGCCACCTCGAAGGTGCCAGGGCGAATGAATCCTTTCTCATCTTCGGGAAGAGCCAATGTGCACAACCAGCACGAAAGAAACACAGTCACATAAGTGATTGCTCTTTTATCATTAGATATTTCAAGTGCATTAAAGACAATTGATTCTTCTCGAGTCCACTGCAGGGTCATAGACTAAAGTTCACCCGAAGGATTATTGGTTAACTTTGAGCGTGATTTTGTAGCAAGCGATCTGGAAGAGCTTCACTATCATGGGAAAGACTCTTATATAACTTTTCTTTTGCACTAAATATCTATCCAGTGTTCAGTGCTAACCCCTTGGTCATTCACATTATCCAGTCGGCTAGAAGTAGCAAACAGGTATCTACAAGCAGGTTGGATCAATATCGGATTGTTCTGACATCATTGATATAGCGCATATTGGCTATGCACTGCTTCGTCATAAATTCTCCTATATATAGGGAGCCCACCACATTCATACAAATATTATAGAGATGCCGACATTTCCCCTAATATAGTGTGCAGAGTATTTGTCTTGAGGCACCAAGCCTCACAAAAGACATGAATAATGTGAGGATCACGGGCATAATTGTATAATGGAGCATACAATGTACCAAGGAGGTGGCACGCCCTCAACTGAGATTTGAAGCATGAGAGGATGTGTTCTACCCACTCCTAGTATTTAAGAATGAAAGAGAATTTTCTAAATATCTTCAATGCTAGCCCCCAAAAATTTCACCAAAGATGATTCTTTGCCCAAGTAATAGGAAATTGGTAATGGTACAACTATCGTCATGACTACTGCTATGAAGAAAATAGATGTCCTTATGTGCTCTATCTGCAACCTTAGTAGTCAAGGGTGATGCAAAGTTAGTCTGAGGGGTGGTTGGTTTTTTGTCAACCTCAAGATGAAGCAAAGAAGGATAGACAATAAATATCGTGCCAAGCTATGCTTTGGTGTCTTCATTTTCTACAATGAGAAGATAGACATTGTCTCGTCATTTTGTATTCCTTAAAACTTGCCATCATGGAGTACCCACAGCACCCAAAAAAAAGGTGGCTTGGTTAAAACAAAGGAAATTTTCTTTTAAAAAAAAAGAAAGAAAAAGAAAGAAAGCTCACTGGTTAATATGCAATATAGATTTTTAAAGATATGGAATCCTCAACATGCTCATTAGCCTCGATCGATCTTCAAGTGTCGCATCCTGCTGGCATATACGAGGTTTATTTCCTTAAGTTCTAAAGACCGGGTCCAATCATCCTTATACATAACGAGTCCTCAATTGCCTTATCCCTTTGACACATACGAGGGTTCTCTCTTCAAGGTCCAAAGACCAAGTCCGATCATCGTCATGCACAACGAGTCTTCAAGTGCCACATTCCACTAGCACATGAAAGGGTTCTCTCCTCAAGGTTTAAAGATTGAGTCCGAGCATCCTTATGCACAGTGAATCTTCAAGTGTTGCATCCTGCTAGTATATACAAGGGCTCTCTCCTCAAAGTTTAAGGATCGAGTCATATCACCTGCGCACACAGTATATTGTGCTGGCATATGCGAGTGCTCTCTACTCAAAGTCTAAGGACCGAGTCTGATCACTTCGGGTATAGCTTGTCTTCAAGTGTTGCATCCCTCTGGCATATGCGATGGCTCTTTTTTTAAAGTCTAAGGACACAGTCTAATCTCCCCCACGCACATCGAGTCTTCAAGCGCTACATCCTTCTATCACATATGAGGGTTTTCTACTTAAAACATGGAAGATCATGTATGGCCACCCTTACATGCAGTAGGCCTTGAAAAGGACTAACCTACATTTAAGCAGCCACAAGACAAAAGAAGAAAAAGGATCTTGTGCCACAATATAGATAGTTTAAGACAATTCTAAGGAAATTATGAAATCAAAGGGTTAAAGAACAAAAGAGATAAGCTATACACAAGTGTGCATATTATGAGAGGGCTTCCTGTGTGTATTTCTTGCTCAAGCTATTTGCGATTAGTTGACTCTCAAAAAACAAGAATTCTTCCAGTAAAGAAAAAGATCCAATTGTTTCAAGTACCACTTCAAGAAAAAAGGGGGCCAAATAATTAAATTGTGAAAGAAGTCGAGTGTTATTTCACAATGAAAAAAAGATAACAATAAAATTGGCAAACAAAGATGGAAAAGGAATAATTTACCCACAAAAAAAATGGGGCATCAACACATAGGGCGTAGCCAAAGTTTTGGAATAGCATAATTACCTCGAAGTGTCTCCTGGGAAAAATCTTTATGATGAAAACCCTGCGATGCTTGACCACGACCGAAGATAAGAACAACAGTCTGCAATGAGTCACTATAGTTTGTCAATCCAGTCATGCGTAGCCATCAAATAACCCATATGAAGGCTGCATACCACGACTCGTAATTTTTTTAAAAAAATAAAGGGTGGAGGGCAATGTTCAATAATACCTAGGATAACAAAGATAAAGGGAAATCATGTGTAATAGACAAAAGGGTATGATGTACTTGGAAAAGGATGGCTATGTGGCTTGATGCAAAGGAGAAAGGCAAGCAAAAGTTGGCCATCTATTTCATACCCCCCGAACATACAAAAAAAAAGTATGATGTAAGTATGGACATGCTCACATGATGACCAACAAGAAGAAGCTAATTAAATTAGGCAACTGAAAAAGAAGACTATTAACGTCGGTACCTTTTTCTCTCGCTTAGAGATGATCTCGGCTTCCTCTTTCATTGCGCAAGGTGTGCCGACTATGAGCCTATAAGTGATCTTTTAAATGCAATTATGAAATATCAAAGTTTGGCTTGTGCATCTAACCGATTCATGCAACACAATTTTGGTCCAGGAAAAGAAAGGAAAAAGAGAGACAAGTTTCCTAAAAATGGAGATATTAGCCCTATTACAAATTGGATTTTTATGCTATAAGATACATGTCTTGAATTTCTACATAGTTTCTCTAAATTTAAGCCAATAACCACCTAAGACAAAAAAAAATTTGTGCACTAACATCCTAACTTGTTAAATTTGAGTTCAACTAAATATCTCAAGGATACGTTTTGGGCAGTTACATATATATTTCTTGATATCTGTTGTATAAGTTAAGATGCCCTACTCAAGATAATTGTATGTGGTATGATATTGGGTGATACAATTTTTGGACTTTGACAAAAATGACCTGTGGAACATCAAGTTGATGGCACAATAAGTCAGGTTGATAGCATAGCAAGCAAACTCAACACCCTGCCTCAAAAGAAAAAAAAAAGAGTTTGAGACATCGGCCATGCTTAAACACTTCAAGTCTTCTACACAACCTAGTCTCGAGGGAGCAATTTGTAAGCACAAAAAAAATATATGTGCCACGTTTCAAAAAATTTAAGTTAATTAATTTGGACTAGTCTAATTAATTAATGACTACCAAGTTAATGGTCTAATAAAGTCTCAAGTGAATGGCCTAGTAAGATTGTCAAGCCTCCAACTTAGTAGACTACCAAGTCATCAGCTTAAATAGGCTTCCAAGTCATCGGCCTAAATTCAAGGCCTATTTACCGACCGAAGAAGACTATTAATATGAAAACCCTACAAGGAACAAGGGGCACCCCTCCCCATAAATATAGCTATATCCCCTCATTAAAAGGAAAAGAAGAAATTCTTTGGGAGAAGACTCTCTAACAGCAGACAATAAGTATATCAAAATGTATCGTCTATTCTAGAGATTGAATCATACACTTAATCGAATTCAAGCTATTCCAACCCTCCGTCAAGTTATTAAACAAGAGATCAAATCAGAGGAGTTACATTTGTGCTTTTGTAACAATATACAGTGATTGTACCATTCTTTTATTATAAATACAGTAATTGAATGTGCTCTATATTTCTTGTATTAATTTGATTTAGACTTAAAATTTGTGTTTATACCCACTAAAAGAATTGTTTTAAATCTCTATACATTTTTATTCCTCCTAGATGCACTATGCAGTGAATACTATGGGCTTACTCTAATCTCTCATTTCCTCCTTATTGAGCGCACATAGTCAATTTTGAAACCTCAAGGTTTCATCCCTTTATATTAAGAAGCCAGACAAATTTTCCTATGCGACATTTTGTCTAAGCTTCTCTAACTTAGCATTGTCCTTTTGACTTGCCTTAATCTCTTATACTATCGAAGGTTGCATCTCTAATGCTGAAAATAGCCTATATGTTAGCCCTCGTGATACAAGTTTAATACCCATATTCTCAAGATCTCCTAAGATGCCAAATTGGACCGTTATCATTGTGTTTAGAAGCATCACTGTAAATAGTATACTCTTTCCTTTTACAGTTAAGGCAAGGATAGGATCTTTGGTCAAATGCTTCTTTAGTTATTGAAATTCCTCCTCATACTTATTTTACCACTCAAACTTAGTCATTTTCTTTAGCAGGTTGGTTAGTGGAGATGCTATCTTTGAAAAATCCTTCATAAACCTCCTATAACATCTCACTAAATCCAGAAAACTCCTTACTCCTATCACATTTGTTGGCTTGGGCCATTCAGTAACTGCATTTATCTTCTGAGGGTCAACATTAATCCCTTCTTTGAAAACTATATGCCCAAAAAATTGTAACTTCAATCGACCAAAACTCACACATTTTCAGTTTATCATGTAATTGGTGTCCCCTGAAGGCCTGTAACATAGTCCTCAAATTATTAGCATATTCCTCCTTGTTTTTGGAGTATATTAGAATGTCATCTATAAACACCATCACAAATTTGTCCAAATAATCTCTGGAAAATCTATTCATAAGATCAATAAATGCAGCAAGGGTGTTGATAAGTGCAAAAGGCATCTCTATAAACTCATAATGACCATATCTAGTGTTGAAGACCATTTTGGGAATGTCCTCTGGCTTAGTTCTAAGCTGGTCATAACTAGACCTCAAATTAATATTCAAAATTCTCCAACTCCTTGCAATTGATCAAATAAATCATTTACTTAGGGCAAAGGATACTTGTTCTTAATGGTAATTTTGTTTAACTCCTGTAATCTATGCACAACCATAAAGGTTCCATCCTTTTTTTTAATAAATAAAACTGGGGCTCCCCAAGATGGTACACTTAGCCTTATAAACCCTTTCTGCAATAATTCATCGAGCTGGGTTTTTAACTCTTTGAGCTACGTTGGGGCCATCCTATATTGAGCTTTCGAAATGGGTTGTCTTCTAAGGATTAGCTCAATCTCAAAAGCATTCTCTCTTTGGGGAGGTAAACTAGGCTACTCATCAAGAAAGACATTAGGAAATTCACACACCATAGAAATATTCTCTATTTTCATCTCCTCCTCCTTCACTTCAATTGCATAACATAAATATCCTCTACAACCTCGCCTTAATAACTTACATTACTTCATAATCGAGATTACAGAGTACTCTTTCCCATTCCTTTCACCATGAAAGCATATTTTTCGACCCTTTTGGTCACTTAAAGTCACTGTAAGGTCCTTACAATCTATGCTTGCCCCACGAGTAGTCAACCAGCCTATCCTCAAGCTTATATCAAATTCTGACATATCAAACTGGATTAAATTCTCGAGCAGTTCCTCACCAATCACAAGAGGAATATGCTTATAAAGAATGGGACACTCTATCACTTGCCTATTAAGCAAACTAATTCTACAGTTGGCCCACAATTTATCTTTTTCCAAGTTTAATTGCAATGTAGTTCGGTGGACCACCCAAATCAAGCAAACACACAAAATGGCTTTGAATTTAAAAAGAGATTTTTCATGACAACGTACCAGAAACTTTATCTTGCTTGTTACTTATCATGTAAGCTAGTTCAGTCATTGTAGGTTTGGGGGTAGGGTTGCCTGACATGGTGGTGTTAGCGGCCTTGTAACTTCTTTTTCTATGACCTTCTGTCTTCTTACGCAAGCAACAATTGCATGATTGGGGCTTCCACACGAATACATTTGTTAATACCTGCACAGCATTTTTCTGTAGTATGGTTTGTTCTATTGCAGTTCACGCAAGGTTTTGTTGAAACTATTGGACAACTCTTAGCAGGGCCAATAGTATGCTTCTTCTAAGCTACACTCTCATTTGATGCCCCACGATCATTCCACTTCCTCTTCTGATTTACCAAGTTCAAGGCCCTTGGTTTCTCTTCACTTGCTCCACCTAAGTAGCTCATTTGTACAACTCCTAATATGTTTGAATTGGTTGACTAGCCAATTGGTTTTAATTATAAAAAGCTAAAGCTTCCTCAAAGCTTCTTATTTTCATCCTTTCAGAAGCAATAAAGTCTGGAGCGAATCTCAACAACTCAATAAATTTGCTGGCATATTGCGTCACTATCATAATACTGCTCATCTTTAACTCCGTGATTTCTTTCTTCTTCTGTTGTTGAACTATGAGTTGATAGAACTTAGCTGTAAGCTCCTCAAGAAACTTAGCCTAAGTAAGCTCAGGTCCTTGGAACTTATCCTTCATAGTTCTCCACCAGATATCTGCTTCATCATCTAGGTAAAAGGTCTTTATGTTCACCTCTTTCTCCTCAGGTATCTCAACCATTGCAAATATTTTCTCCATTCCCATAATCTAGGCCTCTAGTTCTATAAGGTTAAACTTCCCATTATAAAGTTTAGGTTGCATCGAGCTATTCTATGAGCCAACTTATTAGGTTAAGGGGGTTTTCAGGAGGTACAGGGAGAATCGTTTTGATCAGTTTAACTACCAAATTCTTCCAGTAATCCGAATCTCTGAACCTTCAACACTACTAAACACTTAAAGGGTATTGTTGGGCCCCCACTAAAGTTTTACTCAAGGTTCTCGAGCACTTGGTTGCCAAACCCACTCATCTTCATTATTATTCAAATTGTTGTTTATAGACTCCGACATACTTAATCACATAAATAAAGATTGTTGTCTAAATTTTCATTACATTATAACAAAGCAGTAACCACTTAAAATCTTAACATAGTTTTAACTCAAACACTACCTCCATTGTAGTTGTATATATAAAGAACCACCAAAAGTATGTTGTGATACATCTTGTTACCACTCCCTACATTTTAGCTGGGATTACTAGCGTAGTCCCCTTCCACAAATACAAACTTAAGTCACCTGACTAGTCAAATCTACCTCAAAGCCAAAAAGAAAAGGCAGATTACATCTCCACAACTGATTTGATTATGCCACCTATATACATAATATATACGCATAATACGCAGAGAATATTCTCGTACACTAGCTATATTGCATATAAAGGCAAAATCAAAATCTAGAACATGGAAAAGAATTAGTCAAACTCTTATAATCCTAGAGCAAATCATAATCTGGGTCAGATGAGTCATCGACCTCCTCACAAGAGTCGAAACTGCCATAAGACATCTGTACACCAGAACCCTCGTCCTTGAAATCTCCTTTCTGCTCCCCCAGCTCCTCCTGAAGCTCCTAAGGCTCAATCCCCTCCTCCTCAGGCTCGAACTCCACCTTCGAGCTCAACTTAATCAATTCAGGTGAATCTAGTACATCCACCACTACCCGAACCTTGCCAAAGGCACCCAAACTAACCTATAGGAAGAGGTAAGTGGCTGTTGAGCTGGTGGCAGTGGGGGTGGTAGTCCTTGAGTAGGGCAAGATGGAGCTGGAACAATAAGGGGAGGTATGCCAAGTGCAGGGTAAATGTACGAGAGCGACTAATAAGAAATGCCCATCAGCTCTACTTCCACACTCAATAATAGCTCCCTAGTTACCATGGTCCATGCTCCTAAAATGTGAAACCTCTCTCCATCAACCCAGGATCTTCTGCAACCATGAAATGGTGATATCATAGTCTGAACTCATCTCTGGGGGGATAATTAAGAGATAGGGACCACATAAGTCTACGAGTGCGGCCCAGCATGTCATAAAATGCTGAGAAGAGTCCTGCATATGGACCACCAAGGCTGCATACAATAGGGAGATGTGAGCCACCACAGAGGTCCCCAGTACCGTGTGAATGGTGTACGGGTCTAAGGGAACTCAGGGGTGATCCATCCAAAATATGAAAAATACAAAGAAAAGGGGAGTGAGCCACATTCGCCTACACATTTCTTAGAAAATGTCATTTACGTATGTCATACTCCTAAAACCTCATAACCTAGCCTTCGAGCATCCTGCTGCTCACACTGATTTGCTTACCTGGCCCTACTACCACAACTGTAACTCCCTCAATTCCTAATACGCAATTACCTTAATCTAGTTACTTATTATCTATGACTGTAGTAGAAGTCGTTCGACTGGCGGCATTAATATCATCCCATAATGGAACAAGGCTACCTGAAACTACCTATATTGCTATATCACTCACGCATTCGTCAAGTCCACCAAGTACTGGAAACAAGAAAGTACATTTTAACATCTTGTCTAATTTGTAATACAATTAGCAACTTATTGTAGAATTCTTAAACACTCTAGGAAATACATTATCCAAAGTTTATAAATAACATGCTTTTAGGGGTGCTAGCCTGTAAATATTTATGAGTATCTGGCTAGCCAACCTCCAGCAAAATACTATAAGCCTCATCTGCTTCTTGCTACCTACTGGATTGTTAGGAGGATGATTGTTCACTGATACCTTAAATAGAAATAGAAAACATAAAAACGTTTAAATAATAAGCCTCAGTACCTACATCCCTATGCCGTAAATAAACTGTGTGTTCAGTTTCATTAGGCTCTCGCTTCAAAACATTCTGTTCGAAAACAAGAGAGAGGAAAAGTGTGAGTAAAACTATTTTGTCAGTTATTATCATAAAATGGACCCCTATTGATATTTGAGGTAATCTCACGCCAGTCAGGATTCAGGAAGCCTGAGCTAGAGCCACACAGGCAAGCTGAAGGGCATAAGCTCTAATGATTGATGATTGATGGGGGCCTCTTATTTAGGTGACAAAACATGGCATCAAATGATTCATTACATGAACATGACCTGAATATGTATAATTTGAGAAACATGAAAGTTTTGGAAGAGCACAGACAATGCTCTACCTGGGTTTTGAAATCCTTTTCCATTTTAATAGAAAATGTTCGTTACAAATGAAATGACATACGCAGCCTTATTTCGGCTCTAAATGTATAATTTCATGGTTAGTATGAATTTAGAAAACTTTATTAAATTTTCTAGTTTAATAAGTAATTCAAAATCCTTTGGCTCTTCTCTTAATTATTAACATACCCTTCATTATTTATTCAAGCTGATTTTATCCCATTTTATTTCTACTCTTTCTTTGGATATCATTGATGCTCGTATTATTAATATTATAATAGTGTAATGACATAACTTGCCTCACTTTTATTAACTTCGACATTATTATCAGTATCATTATTATCATTATTAAAAATTTGTTAATATCATCGCCAGACTTGTTAGTCTTAACGTTGTTGTTATTATTATTATTATTATATTATCATCATCATCATCATCATCATCATCATCATCTCTTTAATAGTCATATTGTTGCTAGCCGGCTGCCATGATTGAGATTATTCAGTCGTGACTCGAGTTAGTGACGTTATATGTTTGGTTTAGGTCTAAATCGAGAGATATTCATTTTATTTCTATTTGCTAGTCCCACTCATGCGAATGTTCATTAGTTCTTGCACAATCAATTAGCTTAACACTTGACCCAATTACAAAAGCTTTGTAATTGCCTAGTTACAATAATCAACCCAAAAGTTATTCAACTTACTTAAATGCCTAAATAATTGTCAGAATGACATTAAGGAAGATTCACCCTGACTATTTGAAGCAGCCATGTTTTCCTCAATTCTTTCCTTTACTTCTCCAAGACCTTTTCATTAGCCTACTTCCCTACCAGTCACCATTCCATTATCTGAAATAAATCCACATATCCATATTACTTTAACAAATTCTAAACTCTCAAAACCGACATATTCTCTCCTTTTCTTCTTCTCTATTCTAAGATTTTGCACCCATGCTCATGGCAACAACACACACCCCCAACACAATAGCATCATACACATATGTATCTCATTATTTCATTCAATCACCACAAAAATTCACTTAAACATTATTAAATTGACACAATCAAGCTTAAATTTTCATCCAAACCACAAACCTTAAATCATCGTACTCACTGCCAACCCCCAAGCATCCTAAATTCGTTCAACATTCAAAAACCCAAGAAACGATCAATTAACATTAACTATATCTAAACATAGCATCTACTACAAAAATCAATCCATAATAAGTAGGTTAGTTTTTTCACCTTCTTACCCACTTGATCACATAAAGAGAGATGAAGAGGGGAGGGTGATGGCAGCGGTGGCTAACCGGTGACATCGGCAGCATACGCGTGGGATGGGCGACGATCAAATACGCAAGGGACAGGACAGACGGTTTTCGGTGGGCGAAACAAAGAGGGGGTTTTGGAGTTCAGGGGATGAGGAGGCTTGGGTATTTGGTTTGATTTAATTTGATTTTTTTGTTTTCTCTTACCTTTTTTTTCCTTCTGCAAATTATAAATTCAGTGGTTGTCTTGATTTTTCTGATATTTTTTATGTTATAATCTTCCTTTTTCTTCTTTTTTTCATCTAATATATATTTTTGGGCTAACTTCTTGGCTAAAATTTATGGATTAATTTTTGCGCCATTTTGGGTGTAAAATTTGGAAGAAAGAATTTTTATAATGCTTGCACTCTTTATATACATCATACCTTACTATTGTAATTTCATTGTTGCAAGTGTGTTAAGGTGCTAATAGTTGGTTAGCTGATTATGTGGAGTTTGTTAGCTGATTACTTGGGAAGTTGTTATAGGTAGTTATGCCAGGTCTGAATGTACACATCATAGATTCTTTTCTTACACTTTATAGATGATATGTATATATGTAGTCATTCATGTACAGAAGGTATGAGATTATGAGCTAACAGATTGATGGCTCTTATTCTTCTCTCTAAACCTGCGCTCTCTCTCTTCCTCTCTCTACATTTTACATGGTATCAGAGCCATGAAGACCTCTGAAATTTTCAGTTCAAACTACATTCTTCCTTCCTTCTTCAATTTGTTGATCTATACCATCTACAGATCAAGCTTACATCAATTTTGATCGTTTCTTCTTCCTTGCTGATCATCACTCTTGATCATGGATTCAAGTGCAAACATGGAGAGACAAGTTCCCGACAGCCACAACAATGATCCATTGTACCTGCAAAATTCAGATCATCTAGCGATGCAACTAGTCAGCAACAAGCTGAATGGTGCTAATTTCCAGAGATGGAGCAGATCAGTCAAGATAGCATTAAAGACTAAAAAGAAGGTAGGATTCATTAATGGATCATGTCTTATGCCAGACCCAACCTCTCATACTTATCATCAATGGATGAAGGTGGACAACATGGTATCAGAGAGGATTGCTCGATCTTGAATTGCCACCATCCCCATTTGATTAAAATTGTGTGGACATGTTCGGCCTTGTTAGTAGCCCGCACGTGAGGGGGCATGTTGGAGTATGAAAGTGGGTATTGTCCCACATTGATAAAAATTCAAATAATATAATAGTGGGTGTTATCCCATATTGATGAAATTGAAAGGCTTGAGCATGTATATAAACTTGTGAGTTACTCCACCTATTACCAATTGGTTTTGAGATGGAACTTCATTTGAGTTTATGTGCATGACTCATTGTTGGATCAAGGTGGACAACATGGTGGTGAGTTGGTTGCTTAACTCCATTGTTCCAGAATTAGCTGATGCATTTCTTTATGCTAGTTCTGCTTATGAGCTTTAGAACGAGCTCACTGAGCGTTTTGGCCAAAGTAATGGCCCTTTGCTCTATCAAATTCAGAAAGAAATAGATGATTTGTAGCAAAACAATGATAGTGTGGCAGTATATTACACGAAGTTGAAGAAATTATGGGATGAACTGAGTGATATGTCAGAAATTGGAGTATGCAGCTGTGTTCATAACAAGTCTTGCACAGCACTCAAGAAGAATCTTGAGTTGGAACAAAGACAGAAGTTAATGCAATTTCCAATGCATCTTAATGATAGTTATGACACTATTAGAGGACAAATCTTATTAATGGATCCTTTGCCTCCAATAAACAAGGCATATTCTATGATACAATGAGTTGAGAAGCAAAGACAAGTGACTAGCCATTCAAGAACAATCAAGGAGGTTACAGTAAATGTTTCCAGGCTTTCAGGCAATCAATTGGAATTACTTGATGCTGGTGCTACTAACTTCTCGGCAAGAAACAATCAAGGAAACAGGAAAGACAGCAGGAGGCCTAGGAGTGCATGATTTTGTGACCATTGCCAGAGAAATGGTCACACTAAGGATCAATGCTTCAAATTAATGGGATATCCTGACTGGTATGAAGGACCTCAGGGTGGTGAAGGGCCTCGTGGTAGTGTCAGGGCTAGAAAACCTAGTAGATTTGCTACAAATGTGCAAGGGACCAACTCTATCTCGGTATAGACACTCCTTTGGAAGAAGCAGAAGTTAGTAATTCAGGAAGTTTAAATGTGGCAGATCCTTCACTAATTCAGGCATTAGCCAAGGAGATGATGAGGATCATGAAAGGAAAATAGCCAGCAGAACAGCAAACAACTAGTCATATGAGTGCATATGCTCAGTTTGCAGGTAGAGTTCCCATGAGCTCTCAATCTATTGTTTGTTGTGCGTGCATAATGATCTTGACTCATGGATAGTAGACACTGGAGCATCAGACCACATGACCTCTAACTTAGCCTTTTTTAATTTCACAAAATCTCTATCTAAACCAGTTCATGTTATGCTACCAGATGGAACTGTTAAGCCTATCACACACACAGGATACACTCTCTTGAGCCAAAACATTACTTTGCAAGACGTATTACATGTACTAGAGTTTAAGTACAACCTTCTATCTGTCAGCAAATTGCTTTCAGATAACAACCTTTGTGCCATTTTCTACCCTGACAAGTGTTTCTTCCAGGATCTTTCAACTGAGTTGATTGTGGCTGCAGGAAAGAAGGAAGGTGGACTCTATTTTTTGACCAATCTACCAGCTGACCAGGCTCCTTCTAGCTTTAATTCTGCTACAGTTGCTGAAAGAATCAATTCAGTAGATACTTCTCATACAAACACTCCAAAGTCAAGTCTTATATCTTGTTTTTCTAATATGCCAGTATGTAATATGGAAGTCCTACATGCTAGGCTAGGACATACATCTTCTTCAAAGATGCAACATATACCTGATTGTACAGACTTCTTGTCTGAACCCTTTTCTTATGAAACTTGTATCATGGCGAAATTTCACAGGCTACTCTTCAATAAAAGTCATATTTCAACTACTTCCCCTTTCCAATTAATCCACATGGATCTTTGGGGTCCCTACAAGATTGCCAATGTATCTGGTGCACATTATTTTCTCACTATTGTTGAAGATTTCACTAGATGCACTTGGTTACAATTGTTACAAGATAAAACCCAAGTTACACCTGCTGTAACCAGTTTCTTTGCCATGGTTGCCACTCAATTTATTACACAAATTCTTCAGGTTAGAACTGATAATGGAACAGAATTTATCAATGGCCCTTTGCTTGATTTTCTGGCAAACAGAGGGGTTCTCTTACAAAGATCTATTATGAAACCTTCACAACAAAATGGTGTTGCGGAAAGAAAACATAGACACCTTCTAGATACTGCAAGAGCCATAAGATTTCATGCTGGTTTTCCAAAAAGATTTTGGGGAGAGTGTGTGTTAGCTACCACTCACATTATTAACAGGTTACCCATGGCCCTTTTGAACTAGAAAAGCCCTTTTGAATTACTCTGTGGTAAACCTCCCACCTATGATGATTTAAGGACCATAGGTTGCTTATGTTTTGCTGCAAATGTGGGAGTCACTGATAAGTTTGATTCTAGAGCCTGAAAATGTGTTTTACTTGGATATACTTTTGGTATCAAGGGATACAACTTGTATGATTTACAAACTAAACAGATTTTTCATAGCAGGGATGTTGTTTTTAATGAACAAATTTTTCCTTTTAAAGCAGCTTCAGATACAGCTGGCACTCTTGGTGATGAGCCTCATTCAAATCCTACTCTTCCTTCCTTGCATCCTTTTATAGCACTTACTGAAGATGAAAATTCAAAGCCCTCAAACCCCCACCATCATCATCCTTTTACCCCTTCACAGGCTAATGATTCTCTTTCTCAATATGACATGTCTTCCTCTACTCATGACTACTCTTTTCTCCCAGCTTCACATACAGAATCTACTCAGTCTTCCCCACCTCCTACAAGCTCTCCTGGGTCTCCAGATCCCAGGAGATCTGCCAGAGCTAGAGGGCCACCAGCATGGTTAAAGGAATTTGTCCATCCTATAAATAATAAGCCCATCTGTCCAACTTCCTCTGCACAATCACATGATACACCTACTTCAGCTCGTGATTCCACCTCTAATCAATCTATTACATCCAAAACCTCAGCCAGTTTTCTTATAAAAACTTGCCCTTATCCTCTATTTCACTCATCTGACCTAGCACATTTATCCTCCCATTATGTGGCTTCTCTTGCAAAGGTACTACTAACACATGAACCTAGTACTTATGAACAAGCACAACAACACTCAGATTGGGTAAAGGCAATGGATCAAGAGCTACATGCTCTTGAAACTAATGGGACTTGGCTCTTGACTACTCTTCCTAAAGGGAAGAAGGCCTTAACCTCAAAATGGGTTTATAAAACTAAATATAGACCAGATGGGTCTGTGGAAAGGCATAAGGCTAGGTTGGTGATAAGGGGCTTTGAATAGGTCAAGGACAAAGACTATAACCATACTTTCTCCCCTGTTGCAAAGTTAACTACAGTCAGATTTTTTATTGCACTAGCTACTGCCAAGGATTGGCCTTTGCATCAACTTGACATCAATAATGCTTTTTTACATGGGTTTATTGACGAAGAAGTCTACATGTTACCCCCAGAAGGGTATACTAAGGCAGTTGTAGGGCAGGTTTGCAAGCTAGTGAGGTCTTTGTATGGTCTGAAACAGGCCTCTAGGCAATGGAACTTAGAGTTAACCAAGGTCCTTGTTTCTAAGGGCTTCAAGCAGTCACGGAGTGATTACTCCTTGTTTAGCCGAGAAAGTAATGGGAAATACACTCACATTTTGGTATATGTTGATGATCTCCTAGTGTCTGGAGATGATGGAGCTGGTATAGGCATGATAAAACAGGCTCTACACACTACATTCACCATTAAAGATCTTGGTCTGGCTAGATTTTTTCTTGGAATTGAAATTTCGAGGTCTCCTGTGGGCACTCTACTGAATCAAAGAAAGTATGTCTTGGATGTCTGACAGGAACCAAGCCAGCTCGGTTTCCCTTACCCAAAGGACTAAAATTATCCTTTGAACTAGGAGAGCTTATGCCTAACCCTAAAGCATGCAGAAGGATCATTAGCAGATTGTTGTATTTAACAATCACAAGGCCTGATATATCATACGTGGTTCAACATCTTAGCCAATTTTTGCAGCACCCTTGTGTGCCTCACTATGAAGCTGCCATTCATATTTTAAGGTACCTTAAGGTACACCAAATAAAAGTCTGTATTACCCTCGTGACAGCAATTTAGAGTTGGTTGCCTACTGTGATGCAGACTGGGGTAACTGTAGAATGTCTGCCAGATCGCTCTCAGGATATTGTGTGTTTTTAGGTGACTAAGAAACAGAAGACAGTAGCAAAATCATCTGCTGAAATAGAATACAGGGCAATGTCAGCCACGGCCTCAGAAATTGAGTGGTTGACTCATTTAATGGAGGATTTTCACGTTCCAGTACATTTCCCTATCAAAATGCATTGTGAAAACAAAACAGCTCAGCATATAGCTGAGAATCTTGTATTTCACAAAAAGACCAAACACATTTGAATCGATTGCCATTATGTTCGAGACATGCTTATGGCAGGGACTTTGCAAACGGCTCATGTGCCCTCCAAGGGTCAGATTGCAGATATATTCACGAAACCCCTTGGGGAGGTTCAGCATCACTTTCTGTCCTCAAGGTTGGGCTTGATGGATTCTCCACCAATTCCACCTTGAGGGGGGGATGTTAAGGTGCTAGTAGTTGGTTAGCTGATTATGTGGAGTTTGTTAGTTGATTACTTGGGAAGTTATTATAGGTAGTTATGCCAGGTCTGAATGTACACATCATAGATTCTTTTCTTACACTTCATAGATGATATGGATATATGTAGTCATTCATGTACAGAAGGTATGAGATTATAAGCTAACAGATTGATGGCTCTTATTCTTCTCTCTAAACCTGCGCTCTCTCTCTTCCTCTCTCTACATTTTACAAAGTGTGTACATTCCCCCCCCCCCAAAGAATTACCCATTTTTATAATTAAGTTACTTTTATTTAGCTATTATTTAGGTATTTATTAATACTTTGAATGAGTTATTCGGTAGCATAATGGAATTCATTTTAAAGACACTCTGCTAATTCAACTTGCAATTGTATAAATATCTATAAATATATAAAATACTAACTTGAAATGCAGCACCCAACTTAGTTAAATTTTAATTGAGATAATTCAAGATAATTAGCATAATCTTAGATTCGAGTCATTACACACAGCAAATAGCTACTAATGCTCATGGCTTTCGTAATATATTAATATTAGATTTTAGATAACTCTTTCCAATGGGTCCAAGATAAAATTAGTGAACCAAATTAGCTTTGTCATCAAAAATTACCGAACTGTCATGTGGGAGTAACATCCAATTGGGTTTCATTAGATTGGGTTATAATTAATCAACCCACTTCCAAAATCTCCCCCTCGCGACCATATGGAGGAATCCATCTTACCTACTCTCCCAAGCTTATTCTTCGGTGAAGTTTTAACCACATTGGACCTGGTCTCCAGCACATCATTATCCCACTGACAACGTGCATCTAGCAAACCTTTTAAAACCAACTGTGTCATATATCTTTCATGCGAGCTATTGACTCCATTCTTCAACGTAAACACTCGCTCCATCTTAAGTGTTCTTTTGTTGTTGCCTGTGCTACTTTTTAAGTCTTCTTGGTAGCTATCTTCTTAAACATGCCCATTTGAGATTCCATCAACTGCTTTTGAATTCTATGCTCAATATATGGTGGGTTTAGCACACCACCATTATTAGCAACATCGTCAACACAAGATTGCTTCCTATTCTCTCCCCCATGATTGGGATGAGCAATAGGTGAAGGAATATCACCACCAGCGAGGACATTTGCACATGACTTATGTGGTCAAGCTTCTTATATGATATCTACATGGAGGGCACAGTCCTTTCTTCTCCTTTACACAACTTAGCCGCATCACATCGAAATTGTTTTCCTTTTTACCTCGGGTCATGATCAAAGAACATTCGGTGAGCTTCCATCTCCCTTCAGGAAGCCGTAATCATCATCATCATCTAGTGTCTCAACTAGTGGAGGATCTAAATATTTAGAACAGGAGTGTCAATCTATTAACGTCATCACTAATATACGCTATCCAAAAAAAACCAATTATATGATACGTGCTATGGTAGCATATTTTGTACAAACGTTTTGTCTCGCATTTGTTTTATAAACGTTTCATTTTATACTTCTACCCTAGTGAAACTTGATACGCAATAATAACATACCTCACTTTTTTACTCAAAAATAAAAAGATAATCTACTGCTCATTTGTTCTCTATGGTTCCTCATATTTTTGAATTTGATATATAAAATGTGTTGAAATTGTAAAATGTTACAATTACCTACCATTTATATTAGTTGCATAATACAAATCATCAGCCTTGAATAGTAAAAAACCCAAAAAAATCAACATTAATCAATGCAGTGAACAGGCTAAAGCATGAAATAAAACTATATAGTAGAATTTTTTTGGTGTGTTTAATTTTATTTTATTTTTCCATTACTTCCAATATTAGTGCCGTGGTTTTTATATCTAAGAAAATTAAAAATATCACTATATGGTGTCTATAACTTTTTCGGTCTATTTTGTCGGTGTCCACATGTATTTATATTACTTCTTTCGAAATAAATGAGTAAAATTCTTTTGGGTTAGGGGTATCCATGGACTCCCTATCCCAACAAATAGACCCGCCCATGGTCTCAGCTGAAATGAGGTCAAAACGAACATATGGAACATGACTGGCATTTCTGGGGATAACCTTACAGCCAATGTTGGTCTTCAAGCAAATAATGCTTGTTCCAATGATCTTAGACGACTTAATTCATGCCCCATTTTTACAAAGCCCAAGTCGTCGTTAGTGTATGATGAGGAATCCACGTGAGATGTGAGAAGACGCTAGGCACCTGAATCAACTATCCAAGCACAATCCTGAAAGAAACATAAGAGTTACTATCACCACATACAAAGAATAAATTATTTGCATCTACAAATGCCGATATACCCTTCTCCTCTCCCTTTTCAGAAGTCTAAACATTATGTCGTTTATGCTGGGCTTTATCGCATTCCCTTTCTTGCAATATGATTTTTTTTTTTTTTTTAATGACCTGGTTTGTCACAATAGTAGCATACCACTCCATTCCTTGATTTGAGTTTCCCCTGGATGCAGAACTCTCATTTCTGTACCTATTTCACCCACAATCTTGCATTTCAGCTAGCACTAGCAAAAAGTTGTCCGACTCGAGTATCCAAATTTGTCTAATCTAACAAAAATCAGGTACGTTCATGAAATTTCTGTTCGAATTTTAAATCCAGACACAACATTTTTCATATTTCTATTGTCCGAAACTGATTTAGATCTGACTTTAGTCTTGTCCGAAATGTCCAACCCTAAAAACTGGGTATTGGATATCAATTTCTTGCCCAGGTTTTGATATTGTCCGATTTATCCGACCTACACCTGAATTTTTGTCAACTCTAATTTCAGCAAGATAAGCCTCTAAATGGGTGCACTAATTGAGATCTCTCCTTCTAGCTTCTTTATTCAGCAGACAATGTCCATTGCCAGCTTCATTCAAAAGTAGAATTGATGAGGGACACCACTAGAGTCTCCTAACTTTATCTAGAGCCAATTTCATAGAAGCTAATTGACTAACCGAACCTTGGAAATCATTCCAATGTTCCACCACCCTTTGCCCATTTCTATACTCTAATTTTACAAGTTTTCTTAAAACTGAGGCTTTATTTAGCATATTTTTTCACTTATACATGGATTGGAGCTTTCCCCAAGGTCATAGGCATTGATATCAATGTCACCAGCTACATGATGGAAACCACTATCATCGATAAATTGCATAATCATCCCAATGGCTTTTTGGTGAAGTAACCTCTAAGCAACTGTCTCTTTCTCGACTGATACAATCTTGTTCAAGATTGCTTCACGTAAATCATTACTGTTCTAGATTTCCAAATCTCTAATTGGAGGCCCACGATCTAATCATTCTAACAAACAAAACCTTATCCTCTATTTTAACAACCTAACAAAAACATGACCACCTACAAAGATTCCAATACAACTGTTAGTAAAATAAGCAGCAAATTATGTTAGTAAAATAAGCAGATTAAACCAACAATCAATAACTAAAAATAGCAGCAAATGTAATCAGGCGAAACACCGCAATGATGCACTAATTTACAATGAAACCCCCAAAGTGGAGAAAAACTATAGAACCATAATAACGGTACCAAAACTTCCACTATCAAGCCAACAATAGTAGGATCACCGAAAACAACAATAAATCACACCTAAAACATGGATAACAATTACCCGATTAAGAATAGCCTTGAATATAAAATACCAACTTCTTGTTATGAAAAGGATGATCACAGAGTTACGTGTGGAGATCACTATGGGCGCCAATGATAGCTCAAATTTCACGTTGATTGGTACTCGTGTAACCCTCGATCGAATACCAAAAAGATTCTGCATACACCTTGGCTAAGCTTGTGCGCCTCGTTATCATCGCACCGCACCTAGCCCAATAAATGTTGATGCCCTTGCTTGTATAATATGTTAATATAAATATTAGGATAGTGTTTGGTTGGAGTGAAAATGATTTTTTCGGAAAATAGTTTTCTAATTTTTCGTTGTTTGGAGCAATAAATGATGGAAAACTAGTTTCCAAGGAAAATAATTCCCCCCCACCAATTGAGAAAAATGATTTCCTTTTTAAGAAGATGGGAAGTTGATTTTTCTCATTCAACTCTTTAATAATATGGTCAGTTGAAATTTAGGTGCAAAATTCGATTTTAAAATTTTGGATCGAAACCTGACTATTCGATGGGAAATATTAACATAAACTCAAATCTAAATTTTTAACTCAAATTTCTTTCATTTAATCAACATTTATCTCCACCACAATAACTTAATCGACATTTTCTGCCACTAAAACAATTCAGTCGACTTGCCACTAAAACAATTTCAACGGTCTGAATCGAAACTTGATCATCAAATAGAAAATAGTAAAATAGGCTGAAATTCAGATTTTGAACTTGATTTTTTTTTTCATTTGGTCAACATTTTTTGCACAACGACAATTAATTAATATTTTTCACCCCTTAAGCAAGGCAATGAACATTTTTCACCACCAAAACAATTGTAACAGTTTGGATCGAAACTTGATTGTCAGATAAGAGAGATTAAAGTATGCTCAAATCCAAATTTTGAGCACGACATTCCATCGTTTGCTCAATATTTTTCTCCACCACGACAATTCAATTGACATTTTTTACCATTTAAACAATTCAATTGATTTTTTTGTCAGGAAAATAATTTCAACGGTTTAAATTGAAACTTGGTTGTCCGATAGGAAGCATTGAAAACAAAACTCAAATATGAATTTTAAGCTCAAAGTTCCTTTGTTCGGTTAACATTTATCTCCACCATGACCATTCAGTCAATATTTTCGCCATTTGAATAATTTAGTTGATGTTTTCTTCTGTTTCATGGAAAATAATTTATCTTGTACCAAACAACGGAAAATATGACATGAAAATCAATTTTCTTTAGAAAACCATTATCCATGGAAAATGATTTTCCATAAAAACAATTTTCTTTCCAACCAAATACTACTTAGGTTTCAGACAACTCTTACATTGGGCCAAACATAAAACTAGGCAAATCAAATAGGCTTTTCTACACTAAGCAAGCTCAAACAACCCAAAATATATTTTGGCCCAAGAGTTAACAAATTTTCATGTAGGATTAACATCTACATCGGTCATATCAGATTGAGTTATAATTAATTCATCTACTTAGGTTGTCTTAGATTGAGTTATAATTAATTAATCTTGTCCTAGACTGAATTATAATTCATTAATCCACTTTCTCTGGATAATAGGATCCTCTTTGATAAATGAAGGATTACAATTTTGTGGTTTACTCATCTAATGTTGAAATTTTGAACTATTTAAAAATATACGATTGGTGACTAAGTATATGATAAAGTAAAGTTATAGATAGATATATATATATATATATATTAAAAACGTTAATTTCACTATAATACTTTAAAATATAGCTAATAGAATATGCTCTTATAAGTCCAAAAAAAACTCAATATTAATTCGGATAAGCAAAATTGAATTGCATCCATTTTCTATTACTACTACTACTTCTTTAACTACGTCATTAAAATTCAATACTTATTTGATTGTTGTAGATTTAGTGACACATTTGGTGGCACTGATCGTTAAATTTTTTTCAAGCATATTAAATTTAGAATTTATCTTCTCGCCAAATATTTTACTATTTTCTCCTATCATTATTAATGTCCAGTTGGTTCAAGCCACTAATCGAATCAACTTAAGTCTAGTCAAGTTTGATCTAAGGATCATTGGCATAGATCAAGCCAAGAACAGCCCAGGAGCCTTCACTAGGTTCACCAGCCCAATGGCTAGCAAGGTCCATCCGATTTTCAAAAGCTATGATGGAACTCCAAACAAAAAGGGAGATCACCATCACCATCAACATCACCATCACCATCACCATGAGATTTACAAACAACATGTTAATCAGAAAAAGCAAAAAGAAGACAATATGATTCTTCATGAATCATTACTCAAATAATCTATGATGATGCTTCTATTGTAAGTTGTTTGTGTGTCTAGCTAGCTATACATCAAAGGTGAAAGGAAGGCGAAGGTTTTAATTAGTATGGCCTTTTCCCTTTTTTTCAATAATATAAATGATGACAAATAATTGACACGGGTAGTTGATAACATAGAATGATTTTGTTGATTGACATACATTCCTCTTTGTTTTTGGGAGGATATTGGGATATAATTGAGGCAGGTTTTGGGTAGCCTTTCACATCTTTCTTGGACATTATCATTCTCTTGTTTACAAAAGAACCCTCCCAATCAATGCACTTTATATTTTTGGAGATGTGTTTTTTTTTTTTTCATAGGAAAAGAAAATAGTAATTTTTAAAAAAATGGAACTAGTTGCCATCTTCATCGTAGATAGAAAACATTTGAACGAAAACTAGGGAGGAATATAGGGGTCGAAGATAAGAAATTCTATGTTGAAATTTGTATTAACCACCAAACAAAAAACCAATGTACTAGTGCCCCTTAGAGCTGATGATTGAGGTTTTTAATTTTATGTCTAACATCAAGGGATCGAACACTAGTACCTACCTTTTTACAAACCAAATTTTCATGCTAATAATTTTCCAACTTGCGATGCAAACCCTAACATAAAGAAAATGGGAGTCAGATATCGAAGAAATTGATGAAGAAGAGATCAATCTCCCTAAAATAATAGTAGACTTTGCATAAGGCTATTTTATTTATTAAAATATATTATAAGATGAATGTTATTACGTTGACTTTTAATAATTTTGTGGGTGATTAACAATTATTTTACAGTGAGTTTTGTTAAGGCAAATTCTAGAGGAATTGTAGTCATACTTGAATTATCTTAAAATAAATTATTAGTCGTTTGTAAAAGCGTCATCTTTGGTGTAGGATGATCTCACTAAGAATTTGTGTGAGAATGGCCAGTAAAGCAATTAATAATTTTTGTCGAACTTCTCTTATGCTATTGACTTTTTAGTTGTTTATTCCCTCACTTCTATTATGTTTGCAAAAGCTAGTCAAAGATAATGGACTTTGGGTATCATTTTATTTCACATTCTAATGGACTAAATCTGTAGTAAAGTAATATTTATAAATCGTTAGATCATTATTTTAAGTTATTACTTCTAAGATTTTCAAATCTATTATAATTTTCTTAAAAAAATCAACAGTCAAAATTTATTATTTTTTGCCAATTTTTACAAACATAATAGAATGAAGAGATTCTTTTTTAAAAAAAAGTAATTTTTTTAGCAATCGGGGTCAGGCTCCATTATAATTCCTTTTATTGAAAATTTTAGATTTTATTACATTAGAAAACACCGTAGAGCTGCAAACGATATCAAAACTAACTTGCACAAAGATAAAATATCGTAAAGATTGATTCAATTTGCCAAACAAACAACCAATGTACTAATACGCTAGCTTTCTTCCAACAGTTGTTTTCCATGATATAGTTGTTGGTGTAAAATTTCGATTTGATGGATACGTATCTCTGTTTGTCATAGACAAACTCAATATCAAATTAACCGAGACTTTTAGGCGAGTGTAAATACGCTTTTCCTAAAGACTCTATTCGCCCCCACATGCAACATGGCTGTCTGAATAGGTCTTTGAGATACAAAGAAGCTTCCCCTATCTGCGTGTTACACTCACAAAGATAAGACCCTAAATGTTCAAGACATGACAAAAATTCTAGAGATTATGGTGATAGTATAACTCTAAATCACGCCTTACAAAGGCATTACCACTCACATGCCACCATGCCACATATTTATAGAGATATTCACACCTCTTCATGAAAGGATAGCATCCTTTCATAAATATCATTTCAAAAGAGACATATCTCCCCATAAGCACACCCTTTTCATTAAAAGGCACCCTTTTATTAAAAGGTATAGGTTAGTTAATCATCTAAACTAACTTGTACCTCTTCATAAATAATTAATCAAATTAATTATTTACCAAAAAGTGCATTGCAACAATTAATTATCAAGATAATTAATTGTTATTTACGCATAACTCAAAAATATATTTCGATAACCATCTTTATGGAAATAATTATCGTATTAAATTTCCATCAAATGGAAATTACTCCAACAATCCCCCACCATTTCCATAACAAATGGTTTCTCGAATTTCCAGAGGTCTCGTGTATAAATTGAGGTGTCTTGCAATTGAATCCCCATCTTAGTGACATGTCCGTCAAATGATCAGGATAACATGGTACGCTATACTTTGAACCAGTTATCTTCTCTGGCCACTTGCATCTAAGCCACACACAAGACTTCCATCACAGATCACTTAGTAATTTGATACTATTAACGGTCATGTGTCCCATATCCATTCTGTAAGTGCTCTAGAGCCAAGCCCAAGCTCGACAGAAGCGGCCAAATTTCACACTCACTAGGTAAACCTCATCAATACCCCCATAAATTATTAATGGAATTATTTGAGTATAAAAAACAAGTCACACCATTGATTAAGTACAAGGACCTAATCAAATTTTTGTTTATACCGACTTAAATGTTCTCCATTGAGGTTTATTAAGGGCAACAGCTCACCCTCCATTTAAAAATATAGGTTATTTAGAACTCCGCTTGGATGGCAATTGTAATAATGAGTGCTAACAAATCACAAAGACAGTGTACTTTGACTTATTGAACTTAAGACTCGATGTTTCCACGAGTGTTAAGTTGAGGTTCCACCATGAGTGATTTGGCGTGGGCTTTGCACCATCCATTCCGAAGTCATTAGATGCATTCTATGACTTTGATAACAATAACTTTGCAAACGTCTCATGAATTGAAGTTGTTATATTAAATATATGTGTATATTTATTTGTCCATCCGGATTCATTGCCTTTGTCAATCTTAATAATGGGCCCACAAGACTTGTAAAGTCAACCATCTATTAAACCAAAGTCCAGCTATTAAAACTTGAACATCTCAACCTCTAAACAAGGTTTATACGTGAAAATATTTCATGTTTTCAATCAAGTCCATCTTGAAATTATACTCATAATTTCAATTGACGGACTCAAAAAACATATTTCATCAACATATAAACATAGTGTACCCCCACTATTTACTCTAAACTAGAGTAAATAATTGCGCGGGTTAACAACTCCATTATATGGACCTTCATATTTTAGTATACTAAAACCTTTGAAAATAAATAAAACACCAGTTTATTTTCATGAAGGATGAAACAGTTATTCTTCCCAATTCCAATTCTTAAAATTGAAGTAAATAACATTCAAATGTCCAGAATAAAAACATAGACATTTAGAAACAATGCTAAATATGCATTAACAAGTCCAACCAAAGCATCCATGGACTTATACTTTTAGCAAATTAGAATTACATAGAAATAAATAAATTATATTTCACATTTATTTCTATAAGGGATGAATAATTTATTCTTACATTCACATTAAATATTGATCCATAAACCACATTTTATGAATCATGAATTTATCAAATGAATATTACCAAAAAGATTTCAATGTCTAATAAAATGCATGGACATTTATTTTCTTAATATGCAAGAGAGCACAACAGAATAACCAATAAAAGGCGTATTTCCATAATCCCATGAGAATAAAACTATTGGCACTTTCATGATAAATGAACGTTATCTCAACAGTTATGATCAATCCCATTACATGCATGATATAAAATATCAATTACAACATATCGTTGCATTCTGTAACATGTTTATTTAGTTCAATTATATCATTAATTCACATGCGCATAATCTTTTGCCAATAAAAAGCCTAATGTTTTCAATTAACAGCCCAAACTGGCATGCATGATGGGTGGTAATCAACTTTCAATTGTCTTCTATCTCCAGAACATTAATCAAATGCATTGTCTTTGAGACAAATGAAAAAGAGGAAAAGTGAAAGCAAAAATGAGAACCACTTATCTCTTAATTAACATGCTGCATCCACTTGTCCAATTGCTATGTTTGCATGAGAATCCCATCAATAGCCAAGTCATAAAATAAACTATTGTATGCACACTTGGTTATATGGAAATAATTGTCACATTATAGCCATTGTTATATCCAACTTAAATTCTGTAAGTTCATGGAGTTCTCAAAAGCGATTTATCTATTCGAGGCTATAATATAATGCATTTGATATCATATTTATATCTAATTCTCACCATGTAATTATAAACATGATTACAGCCCTCTTTAGATCTCACAATCAATAATTACATACAATAATTTTAGGCTATAGACATTACATTGTTGTATGAACAAATCAAGAGAAAACTAGTATAAAAAACACACTATAGTCATTGCATCCCTTTTACGATCATGTCTACACCTCCATCAAACCCTTAATTGACATATAAATAATTGGTTTCTTTGTATCAGGCAAAATAAAGTCTTTAGATTATTGGTGTAAAATCTGGTTTAATGGATAGGTATCCCTATTTGTCATAGACAAACTTAGTGTCAAATTAACCAAGGCTTCTAGGCAAGTGTAAGGACGCTTCTCCTAAAGACTCTATTCGCCCCTGCGTGCAATAGGGTTGCCTGAATAGGTCTTTGAGATACAAAGAAGTCTCTCCTATCTGCGTGTTGCACTCACGAAGATAGGACCCTAAATGTCCAAAACATGATAGAAATTCGAGGGATTATGGTGATAGTATAACTCTCTTGATCACGCCTAACAAAAGCATTACCATTTACATGCCACCATGCCACATATTTATAGAGATATTCGCACCTCTTTATGAAAAGGTAGCATCCTTTCACAAATACCATTTCAAAAGAGACATATCTTTTCATAAGCACACTATTTTCATTAAAAGGCACCCGTTCATTCAAAGGTATAGGTTAGTTAATCATCTAAACTAACTTGTACTTCTTCATAAATAATTAATCAAATTAATTATTTACCAAAAAGTGCATTGCAATAATTAATTATTAAGATAATTAATTGTTATTTAGGCATGACTCAAAAATATATTTCTATAACCATTTCTATGAAAATAATTATCTTATTAAATTTCCATCAAATGGAAATTACTCCAATACTAGTTTCTTGAAGGGTTCCTCTAAATACAATGTTACCAGTAATATTTTACCATTTGTTGGAATAATTAGGATGTACCTTAGTAACGCGGAATCGAAGGATCTTGATGCTCGGTGGTTGCCCACGTATTGTTGAACTGGGTTGACAGTGGCTACTAGAGTCACCGTATAACATCACGCCCAAACCCAATCCCTAAGTGATGGTAGGATTAACGTGATAGAGAGAGTGGAGAGAGAGCGGGACATATTCACCCATACTTGCTTCTCTCAATCAACTCCTTCTTATTCAGTTCCAAGAATTGTAAGTGACAAGTGACGATTAATACATAACTAATCGCCCACTTAATGTGGGTATCAATATGACCATTACACTCGGTTAACAGCTTCCCCTCGATCACATAAATTATAAGTTACTCTCCCAACTATTCTCTTTACGTCTCATACTGGGAATGGGGCGTGTGACCAGAAAGTAACCAATAGTGTTATATTAAGTCATCATCTAACTAACATAACACTTTCACAAAATACAATACCCCAAATCGTCCTCAACATCACCAGCAGCATACCTAGTCCCTTTATACCGTATGATATATCATATGAATATATACTCAATATAATCGCCCGGGCTCATATGGTGATGATGGATAGATTTTTCCTTAAACACTCATGAAATTCCATCTCAGCTTAACTGCTTTCCTAGCAGGTTCGCGCTAAACCATATACGTCATGGCCCTTAAGAAACACATTAAGATAGCATCATCAAGCTTTGACTTCATATCATAGCTTTAAATCAAAGGGTCATCATCTATAGGGTCATACAGTGACAAGAGATAGGGAAGTCCATTATCACTCCATGTATTGGTTGTCTTATAAGCACGCATAGTATGAAAAGTGCATCATGGCATAGCTCCTACTCAACTAGGTACGTCACTCCTTATGCCATGTGAATCGTCAGTCTAGACTTTGATCCAAAAAAATCTATCCTGAGTTACTAGATCAACATACTGAATGTTAATCTTGGCACTCAAGATTCGGCTTTAAGGCTTCAATATAAAATCTTATTTCATACTCGACTCCCTCGAGTCTCATCTTAGACTCACTAAGGCGATTATATTCATTTTACTCATACACTTTCAATGTGAGTAATCAATATTGCACACCTAGTGACAATATGATTCAGTCTCATCCTACCTGCTACTCATGCGTCAGGACGATTGCCTGTGTGATTAGGCCAATCAGAAGCATGTGACATTTCATTATGCCTAATCATGCAATAACAAATCATGAGCATTTTGCACATTTGCACGGAAACGTGTCCATCACAGGACACATCTAAGCACTAAACCCTATAAATTCCTAGACTCACCAAATGAGCTTTGGACGCATCACTAGGAAAAGGTTTAGTCAAGGGAACATAATCACCTTGTTAGTCTATATATACCTCATGGCAATGATTTTTGTCTCTATGGTAACAAGACACACAATCTGCCTCCATAGCTAACATTTTGTGCAGTTTTGCTTCTTACTACACCATCACATGGCTCTTCCACCAAAAGTGAGGGCATGTCCCGAGGTTGATCTAGCTCATCCGAGTCACCATCTTAATCGACCTTTAAGTATCCTCTCGACTTAAGGTCTCTCATTGATAGCATAAGACTAAGTCAACAGTACCAAGAAGGTAGCGCTTGATGTCTTGCCAATCAGCAAGACTTGAGTTACTTTGATAATGACTTACCAAACTAACCATAAACCAATATCAGGCCATGCACATAACAAGGCTTACATTAAGATTCCCATGACACTAGTGTTAGGGACATTGTTCATTATCTCTATCCTATCATCTGTTTTAGGCATAGATCAAGACTCAAAGCTAGACCCATCTCAACTGGAGTACCTAGGGATTCAGAATTATAAATCCAAAATCGTTC
Organism: Carnegiea gigantea; assembly: GCA_029747015.1. Lineage (NCBI taxonomy): Eukaryota > Viridiplantae > Streptophyta > Magnoliopsida > Caryophyllales > Cactaceae > Carnegiea > Carnegiea gigantea. Next base: position 130,663 of record JAKOGI010000850.1, on the reverse strand, counting down.
CAAGATCTTTTGTTGCATGTATCTTGGGAAGGTTTTGAATTATTTTCACTTCTAAGACATACCTAACTTCACCCACGTCCTTCATCTCGAAGACATAGGACAGCCACTTTTAAGTAGTTTCGATCAACTCCAAGTTATTCCCAGCCATTAGTATGTCATTAATGTACATGGTAAGAAACATAATCCTCATATTGAGCTTTTGACATATACATGATGGTATTTAGAACTCATAGATAAGCCAAACTAAGTTATGACTTTGTGGAATCTAAAGTACAAAAATCTAGAAGACTGCTTAAGACCATATATGGACCTCTTGAAGATAACATACCTTGCTCTCTTGGCCCTTTGATATAAAACTAATGGGTTAGTCCATAAAAATCTCTTCCTCAAGATTACCATTGAGGAAAGCAATCTTTATGTCCATTTCGAATAACTCAAAGTTCAAATGGACAACCAGGGCTAGGAGTAGTCGGACCTAAACCTATCGATCAAACCATTCGCCCGACGTTTTATCTCGAAAACTCATTTGTCTTCGATAGACATGCATCAGGACGGAGGATCAATAAGTTCTCAAACTTCTTTTCTTGCCACTGAGTCCATCTCATCCCTCATGGTATCCATCCACTATTTGTAATTTGATGAATCAACTACCTCTTGATAAGAAGTAGGTCCCTCAGCTTCCAAGAGATGCTTCCATACCCACTCCTTTGGATCCTAGGACCTTCATTATTAGTCTACCTAGGTGATAAATCCCTCCCCCTTTCTCTAAGAGGTATGGGACCAGGAATCCCTGTTGCAAGAAAAACAGAGTTTTAATATTTGTAAACCCCAAGTGCAAGGTGTATCGTTGAGTACTTGGGGTGTCGTCTGCAGGGAATTGTGTTTCCAACTACCAGAGTTCACTAGAGCGTCTCAATCTAGGCGAGATCAAAGGGTGAAAGAGAAAAGACTAAACTACGCTACAAACACAGAAACAAGCGACTTGGAGTTGTGATTTTACCAATGGATGAACCAACTAACCAAGACGAGTCCTAACCTACCCGAACCACACTATGAACAAGAGATGGTCGGTTGCACCATCAAAGACCACCCAAGCCCTCTCTCAAGGGTCATGAGCTAGTCTAACTCGCGTAACCACCTACTTTCGTGGGGTTAGTCGAATTAGACCACAAAACTAGCAACCCCGAATCTAGCTCGATTCGGATACTACTTTCGTGTCCCGAACTCGGCCATTCCCTCTCCCACACTAGCAAATTGACCTCACCTCTCAGCATAAGTCAATCGCCCAAAAATATGGATGAAAACCTTCTCAGGCATTTCATCGAACACTTGGCAGGCGTGAAGGAAAACTCTAAATTCTAGGCATAGATTGGGTATGGTCAGGCCTAGTACAAGATCAATTAGCCATCAAGAGGCTAATCACAACCCAAGCCAACACAATCTACCAACTAAACATCAAAAACGAATCAAAACCTAAACTACCAAACAAGTGCAAGAACACGAAGAACAAAGCAAAGGAAATGAAATAAAGCGAATTCAAATAAGTAAATGACATAAATTAACAATGAAATTAAACATATAAATCAAACAAAACAAATACAAGAATCAAAATCAACAAAACATAATTAACAAGAACATAAAAACGAGAGAGATAAAAGAGAAGAAAACTTAGTCTTGAATTGATGAAGAACTTGAAATTCAAAGGTTGAATCCAATGTTACAATCTTCAATCCTAAACTAATCTCCCTTCTTAACTAAAATCTAACCTAAACTACTCTAGAAATCGCCAGAGAGACGCCCAAGCAAGCTCCCGTGCGACCTCTCAACGACCCCCTCACAAACAGACGCCCGAACGGACTTAAATAGAAATCGTGAACGCGACGAAACTGGGTGGGGGGCACGGTCGTGCCATGTGGCACGGCCGTGCCACTTCACTGGTGGCGCGGTGTCGCCCCCCCGGTTTTGTCCCGTTTTGCCGGTTTTCGTCGGTTTTCGCTGTTTTTCTTCGTTTTGTCTCGTCTTTGTCCCTTTTCGCGACGTTTGCTTGATTTTGAAGTTATTTCCTGCAAAACATAAATAAAACAAGTAAAAATCCTAAAGATTAAGTTATTATACGAGTAAAAAGTGGGTGAAAGAGGCACGTAAAATGGGTAAATTTACCGTTCAACACACCCCCACACCTATCTTTTGCTCGTCCTCGAGCAAAAAAAGAAAAACTAAAGTAAACAACTAACTCACTTTCGTAGGAATCACGGTTGCATTTAGCGTATGCAACAAGCCCTTTAAACCCCTTGGTCACCCCAAGTGGATGAGTAAGGTCTCGTGAGGGTTTGCAGAAGATATACCCACAAAATCTCAAAAAGGAAAAACAAAGAAAAGAGGAACAAAAATCGAAAAAAAGAAAATGACAAAACAAAATATATACATCAGGGTGAACTGTACACGTTCGATCAACCAAAACCCCCCCAGTAACTCAAGTATCAGTCTGTACGCAAGCATTATATGCATCTCAGGACACATCATCCCAAAGAATGACATTCAGACATCAGCTTTTCACCCCACGACGCAAGAAAATAATGAATCCATCCTGGTGCCTGTGTGCAAGTGTATCATCACCCTAAAACTAAGCCTACCAAAACCAAACTCAATCCCACACAGCTGACACAAGCTACCTTTTCGAATGGTTAGCATGGAAAGCAAGCTTCCCCAGTAACAGTATTGCCTCAAAGGGTAACACCCAGTAGCGCATTCCTCAAAGGGGTACTTGTCGTTTCCAATTCTTTTCTTCCCCACTTTTTTTCTTTCCATTATTATTTTTTTCAATACAAACTCATGTTACGCCTCAAAGGGATACACCCAGTAGCGCTTGAATTTGTTTGTTTTTTGCTTTTGTTTTGGAAAATGGGGGTGCCAGCACATATAAAAGGAGCTATGCAGTAGACAAGTGGGGGAGTCAATCATGGAAGACTAAGAATATAGGATGATGATAATACATAAATCAGGACTAGATTGCAAAATTACAGTGGACTGTTGGGGTTAGAACTGAGACCTAAAACAACAGATTGGGATGAATATCTATGATGCACATTATACTTACATACGTGCTAATAGTCAAGGTACCAGAGATCAAGGCTGATCAAAATAGCACAAAACTCCCCTAAATTCAAAAGGAAAAGAAAAATTTATACAAAAAGGAGAAAAATTGCAAAATTTACACACAAATGAAAAATTTTCACAAAAATAAAAAGAAAAGGGGAGATGACCCACTCCCACACCTAAATCTCACAATGTCCTCATTGGGAGCCGTGAGTCATCACCAACACACAAAAATAAAGAAAACAAAATCAAACACAAGACATACAAAATCGACAAATATATACACAAGCTAACACACTCTCCCAAAAACGCAATCTCGCCCAATCAAAATAAGATCACACATATATACCAAACTAGCACCACCAACAAGAAATATATACCAATCCAACAACACCACCAATCACAACACAATAAAAATCCACAAAAACACAAAAATGGTGATCATAGCCAACAACGGCTCAGCAACATCCACATTTCACCACAAAATGATCACCAACCAAAAATACAATCCTAGTATCCACAACTAAACAAAAACAAAAAGAAAGAAAAGAAAAATAAAAAGAAGGGGGGAGGAGAGTGAGAATGAGTATACCAGGTCGGGTACTGAATGTACCCGAACTATTCCATGACGACTTAAGGAGCATCAGCCACTCCTTGCCGCTCAAGATGCGAGTCGTCAGCTCGGATGCAGTCAAAGCTCGTAGGAGTTTATCATGCATTGCTGCATGCAGCTTAGAATTGTGTGAGTAAGAGAACACTGGTAAAGATGGAGCAAACAGAGTTAGTGCCCTCTTAAACTCACCAAATACCTGTGAGAAATCAGCAGAATAATTGAATGCAATAATCAATACGATTTCTCCAGGCATGCCCTACAGACGATAAGGATCAAAGAAGGGGTCATACCCTCGAAAAGCACCTAGGGACTCAGAACAGTCAGCCATATTCCCCTCGAGCATCACATGAGGATCGATAAGTGACAAATCACAACACTTAGGGGAATGGGAGGGTGGTGAATATGAATAGGAAGCATGGAATGTAGCAAGAGAGGTGGGGGAGATGTTATCAATAAAATCAGGACTAGTTGGTCCTGCAACCACAACATCCATGCATGAAATCCTTGTGGGAGTCCCATAAAAAGCATGCACCTCAATAGAAATATTGTCAGACTCAGACCAACTATCATCCTCCTCAACACTAGCGCTAACGCCAAAGGTCTCACCTACCTCGAACTCCGTCGACTGAGCTAAAGGGGAAGGTGTATCAGGAAAGGTCATGATAAGCACAGTATTGTCCCAAAGGGTATTAGGAAAGGATGAAGCAACAGTGAGTGAAGTGGTCAAGGGAGGGTCGAGTACGTCCTCTAGTCCGGACTCTAGAGGAGGAAAAGACGCACCATCATCACACAGATTGACATCAAGTCTAGGAGCACTAGAACTAAGGTCAGTCTCGGGTGATAGGTCATACTCCCGCAGTTCATTAACAAACTCAGCAAACTCAACTTGTTGCTTATTCATTATCTCTATCATATTGCTAAGTCTAGCGAAGCCTTTGTTAGAAATATGATAGGGACAAGAAGTACTGGCGTGGTCAGAACAATGGCAAATTTCGCACACAGGAGGGTCATAATCAGGGATGCAAGGGGGTGGGGTATAAGAATCAGAACAACTAGTTTCAAATTCATAAGTATCCCGCGCCAACCAATCAAGAAAATCACATGCTTCATTAACATCTTTAGCGCAGAAATCCCAATACTCTAAAAGAGCACGGGTCTCATAATTCACACCCTCATAGACTGTATTCAAAAGTTCCCACTTCTCCAAACAATAACTACGATGAGCAAGAAAAGCGTGTAGTCTATCATAGTATCGCCAAAACAATTCATGCTCATATTGAGGGAAGTGGGAAAGAGACATTTTTTTTTTTTGAAATTTTTGATTTTTTAATTTTTTTTTTTTTGAATTTTTTAAAGGCCTAGCCTCGAATGCTGAAGTAAACCCCAATATTGAAAAACGCCAACTCCCCGGCAACGGCGCCAAAAACTTGTTGCAAGAAAAACAGAGTTTTAATATTTGTAAACCCCAAGTGCAAGGTGTATCGTTGAGTACTTGGGGTGTCGTCCGCAGGGAATTGTGTTTCCAACTACCAGAGTTCACTAAAGCGTCTCAATCTAGGCGAGATCAAAGGGCGAAAGAGAAAAGACTAAACTACGCTACAAATACAGAAACAAGCGACTTGGAGTTGTGATTTTACCAATGGATGAACCAACTAACCAAGACGAGTCCTAACTACCCAAACCACACTACAAACTAGAGATGGTCGGTTGCACCATCAAAGACCACCCAAGCCCTCTCTCAAGGGTCATGAGCTAGTCTAACTCGCGTAACCACCTACTTTCGTGGGGTTAGTCGAATTAGACCACAAAACTAGCAACCCCGGACCTAGCTCGATTCGGATACTACTTTCGTGTCCCGAACTCGGCCATTCCCTCTCCCACACTAGCAAATTGACCTCACCTCTCAGCATAAGTCAATCGCCCAAAAATATGGATGAAAACCCTCTCAGGCATTTCATCGAACACTTAGCGGGCGTGAAGGAAAACTCTAAGTTCTAGGCATAGATTGGGTATGGTCAGGCCTAGTACAAGATCAATTAGCCATCAAGAGGCTAATCACAACCCAAGCCAACACAATCTACCAACTAAACATCAAAAACGAATCAAAACCTAAACTACCAAACAAGTGCAAGAACACGAAGAACAAAGCAAAGGAAATGAAATAAAGTGAATTCAAATAAGTAAATGACATAAATTAACAATGAAATTAAACATATAAATCAAACAAAACAAATACAAGAATCAAAATCAACAAAACATAATTAACAAGAACATAAAAACTAGAGAGATAAAAGAGAAGAAAACTTAGTCTTGAATTGATGAAGAACTTGAAATCCAAAGGTTGAATCCAATGTTACAATCTTCAATCCTAAACTAATCTCCCTTCTTAACTAAAATCTAACCTAAACTACTCTAGAAATCGCCAGAGAGATGCCCAAGCAAGCTCCCGTGCGACTTCTCGACGACCCCCTCACAAACAGACGCCCGAACGAACTTAAATAGAAATCGCAAACGCGACGAAACTGTGTGGGCGGCACGGCCGTGCCACGTCACTGGTGGCGCGGTGTCGGCCCCCCGGTTTTGTCCGGTTTTGCCGGTTTTCATCGGTTTTCGCTGTTTTTCTTCGTTTTGTCTCGTCTTCGTCCCTTTTCGCGACGTTTGCTTGATTTTGAAGTTATTTCCTGCAAAACATAAATAAAACAAGTAAAAATCCTAAAGATTAAGTTATTATACGAGTAAAAAGTGGGTGAAAGAGGCGCGTAAAATGGGTAAATTTACCGTTCAACAATCCCTCCCTTTTTCTCTAAGAGATGGGATCCTGAGCATGAGGAGAAAATTACTAGAAAATTACTGCCACTTTCCATTGGAGGTGAGATCCTAAACGCATGAACTAACTATATGTTCAGGAATGAGAGATTGAGGATAAACCTTACTCTCAGGCTGGCTCTCCTCAGCATTTGGAGATTAAGAACGAATCTTATTCTCCTAAATAGATAAAACTTCACCATTCCTATCAAATAAGGATGGTGTACCATCTTTGGCGACTTAGTGAGAATTCTAATCATCCCCCTCACGGAGAGGTGGTTGAAGGTCTTATTGTAACTCATACAAATTGAGGTCTATTTTAAATTTCACCAAAAGTTTGGGAACTTATCCTTAAGAAAATCAACACTACAGGAATTCATTTCACGAAAAAGATATTTACGACCTTGATTGGTTCGAAAAGTTCTAATATTTCGTTCCAATTGAGTGTTACTTCTGCTATAAAGTATATGAACACATCAAGGGCCGAATTGCGGTGAGATAACAGGTATACATACCTACATCACTAATATATCGCTCCATGATATGCTTTCACATTCATGGGCTTGCAGATGTCTGGAGTGAATGAACACTAAGAGATTCAATGCCCTTGAAACCATACAAAAAGATTTCATGTTGTTTACCAGCTAGACATAACTCACATCTTGTAACTCAAGCCTAGTGAGTTTGTCTCAAAATACCATCTTTAGCTAGTTTGTTAACACTACCTTGACCTTCATGGTCAAGTCGAGTATGCCAAAAACAAAGTCGAAAGTGAGGCAAAGATGGGAGATGCCTTGTGTTGTCCATAACATTGAAAACTCCTTTCAATGTGACATGGCTAAACAAATTGCCATTGTATACGATACGTAAGACATCTAGCTGAAAGTTAAAGAGAAAACTAATCATATAAACAAAAGACAAAAGGGAACTTCGCACGCCAGATGCATAGAGGGAATCGTGAAGAAGAGACGTAGACTCTTCACAGAGTTTCAGATGATATGTTCTGAATTCAAGGACATCTTCTTCATCATCGTTTACCTGAAACAACAATTTATGAACCCACCGGGTAGCAATGAAAGTTCACGAAATTATCTCGAACCTGAACTATGTGCTTGGTTGCTCCCATGTCTACAATCCACAAAGGATTATAGTTGGCAACTGATGCATGGAAGTACACATATTACTCAGGAACAACTGTAAAAGAAGGTACCCTTATAGGCTTGGGACAACCACGAGATTAGGGTATCTCTTTCACAGTTATAGCACATCACACATGCTATGTGCGTCTATCTATTTCCCTTAGCCCTTTTCCCTTTTGCAATACCAATCTTAGGTCCAGAACTTTAAGAGGAAATGAATTTGGATGAACATAATGCTAAGCTAATCCCATATGTACTTAACAGTGGGATAACTTTCAATTTGCTCACTAGATCGTCATGGATGCAATATGACAAAGTACAGCATGTTGAACGATCCATTCTCGAACCATATTTGGTATGCCTTTACGTTTTCTCAATACTGCTTACTAGCAACACCATCGTTGCCATTCTAGGAGACCAAGTGTCACTTCACACTTATGCAGAAGAAACTGAATCTTCTGACACTTTCGCTCATAGTCAGTGCTATCAAGCTATTCATTGGTAAACAAATCACTAACCCCATTTTAATTTCCATATCTAGACGTATATTTTAAAAATGGACATTAGGCATATTTTTAAATAATTAAATTATCAAAAACTCCATCATTCGTATCGCATGATCGAAAATTTCGCTAAACTTATAATCATCACACACAAACAGGAATTAGAATTTTTTATAATTTGATTATCACATCTTTCCATAAAAAAAGATTTATGGAGAACATTATGGTTAAACTAATTGACATATCATAAATATCACAAAGATATTCAACTTTATCATGTAAACCAAATTTACATGAATTTATCTCATTGCATAAAACGAATTTATGTAACTACTAATATGTCATTTGAAACTCTGTCAATGACATATCAACCATAAAATTTATATTATTATATAAAACATATTCGTATAAAATGAATCTATATTGCGAAGCACATTCGAATAACAACATGTTACAAAAGAAATTCAATGAAGTACAAAGAATATTATACAAAACACATTTATATATAATTATAGATGACATGAAACTTATTTAGCTCTCACTCGCAAATTATAAAACACATTCATAATTTTACGAATTCAGATTCTATGAAACAAATTCATAAAATACGGCTAAATTGCATACTTAATAGGAAATACGAGATGAATTCATATTCATAAATTGGGGAAGAAAAAAGGGGCTAAAACAATTAGCAAATTTACTACAACTCATGTAGTTCGTATATAAAGCACATGTATATAATACTACTAATTGGTGATTGACATGAAACATATTCATGTAATTGAATGCAACAAATTTTGTAACATGAAATAAACCCAAATATTAATCGCAACTAATTATATAGAACTGATCCATATAATTTGGATGAAACGAATTCATAGTAATATTCGCAAATTATGCAAAACGTATTTGTATAGTGTTGCAAATTTAAATTTCATGAAATAAATTCATAAAATAATCAAATACCCTATATGTCCAAATAACGGTATGACACTTATTCACATAAAGCTTCATGAATCGTTTTTATTAACTACAACAATGACAGTACAATGAACTTATTCATACCCATATTTTTGCATAAAATTGTTAAATCATGAAACACATTCGTGTAACTAAATATTACATCAAACATATTTATATAAGTCATAAAATATAACCAGTGAAACATATTCATTTACATACCAAGGGGGAATTAACATGAATCTAAATATCACAGAGATATTTATTGAATTTGGGCAAAACAAATTTACTAATTTTATATATGAAACAAATTCATATAAACTTCAGTCCAATTGTTTATTTGCAGGTCACTCAGCATGAAAATTTCAAGTTGGTGCATATATAAAATCAATTTATATACGACATTAAATATATTAATGTTTTTAATTATTTATACTTATAACAAGTTTAGGCATACTGAATTGAAACGAATTCAAAAATTAATTCAAGTAATGAACTAATTACATGCTCCATACGAACTTGTATAAAATCACAAATCAACTAGAAGTCATGTCATGACTTATAAAGGTGATAATTATTTTAAAGCAAAACTAAAAGAACAAATTATTCATAACAACTTGAAAAAAAAAAAAAAAAACCATTGCAAACCCAAGGCCCCCCTTTTAGTTATTAGCACTCAGACTCTTTCTCTCTCTAGTCTCCAGAGCCGCTCGACTTCCCTATGTGACTGCTCTGTCCTACCAATCTCGGTCTCTTTAGAGGCTTCGCCGAGCTTCTGGACCCATCTCTCTCGACACTGGCACCTCTCTTGGCCCATGAAAACATTGGTTTCACCCTAAACACCATGCCCAGAAGTTGATTCCTCCCAGAAAGTCGCCACATAAACAACCCAAATGATGAGACCGTCTCACCACCACCCAGCCGCCATCTAAAGTCACACCGTGGTCACCACGGCTTAGATCGGTCAAAATCGAGTCACATGACGTAACTCACACGTCTGAACGCCACCATGGCGGCAGCGCGTGAGATCTGTCGGTGCTCGATTGTTGTATTTGTGACATGAAGGGCGTAGATCAGTGCTAAAAAGGGCGTTTGAAGGAAGAAGGCGACTGCAATCAGTCCTCGTTGGCGGCGCGTGCCTAGACGTGCCACCCTTCCATGCCCGTATGATGCGTAAGTGACGGTGGCTCTTCGTTTCCACCTTTCTTTCATTTTTTTAATTTAAATTTAATAAATTTTAGGGCATTAGGGAGTTTTTTCGATTTGGTGGCCACAGAGGCTTGCCAATAGAGGGGCTTGTGCTGTTGAACACAAGGTCTGCCACCAAGGCAGAGAACCATATGAGGCTTTATGGCAGGGTATGGGGTTTCGGGTCCTTAGGTTTTGGGGTTACTGTTTGGGTTCACAATACTTATGTTAACATAAACATTTAGCAACTTAAAATCATTCTTAGCATCAATCAAACTGTATGATTATAGAATTGAACGAACTTAACACCAATTTTGGTTGAATCCATTGACAGACAGGCACAGTTACATAACATCGCAAAAGAAAACATGCTTTCAATGATACAATAAGCGTAGTTGGCAAAAACGAACTAATCGTACACATAATCATGACTGATTCATTCGGATCAATACCGGGCAACAATGGCGCTGATACCACTGTTGAATTAATTAGGATGTACCTTAGTAACGCGGAAGCGAAGGATCTTGCAGCTTGGTGATTGCCCATGTATTGTTGGATTGGGTTGACGGTGGCTACTAGAGTCACCGTATAACATCACGCCCCAAACCCAATCCCTAAGTGATGGTAGGATTAACATGATAGGGAGTGTGGAGAGAGAGTGGGACAGATTCATCCACACTTGCTTCTCTCAATCAGCTCCTTATTTAATTTCAAGAATTGTAACTGACAAGTGATGATTAATACATAATTAATCGCTCACTACTGTGGGTATTAATGTGACCGTTACACTCGGTCAACACCAATATTATAAACTTTCAACAAGTAAGAGAACATTACAACGCTTATAAGAAATGGACTAATTAACTGTCACAAGAAAGTAGGTACGTAAATTTGCTTGAAATAATGTATAATTTACGGGTTAAATACGTGGTCCGTGACATCTCAGAGCATTTCAAGCTACAAATAATTCTAGTTGGTATTGATAACTATTGTGAAACTAAGAGAAATCCTTCACATGTTACAATGATCAAAATAATAAATGTAGTGTAGAACACAGGAGTGGGAATAAATAGAAAATTGTTGATGCAGACAGACTCATGATAAAGCAACCTGTTGAAGCCTACACTGACACTCACCATGACGTTATAGGGCGATGGGTGTTAAAGGAAAATGGGTTAAATCACCTTGTTGCCCTTTTAGTAGAAAAATGTTCCAGTGCATACATCAAAACATGCTTTCATGATCTTCCCCATCACAAAAGGTAGACTATTAACAAAGGAAATGTTAAATAGAATAAGGCTGAATGTTGAAATAAAGTGATGCTTCTATGATGAAGAAGATATGAATCTTTGTCTTTTTGGGAGAACAGTTTATTGGTTCCTTCGATTCTTCATCTGTGGACAATTTAAAACTTTTAGATATGGGTGTTGTACTTTGAATTTAACTAAATTTAACTAGTAATAATAAATTTTTGTACGTATACTTTTTTAAAAAATTAAGAACTTTTATATAAAATTTTTTAAAAAAAATAGATTAATAGATGCAGGCATCTGCAAGAATTATGTAAATCCTTGCTTGTTCTCCATTCGCTAGTAACAGGCCTTTTTTGGGATTGAATACTTGGTCTTTTATTTTTTGGGTTGTGGGGGGGAAGGGATATAAACCTAGGCCTAACTTACGAGTGAAGGATAACAGAGAGGGAAAACTCACACATTCCAAACATGCGATACTTGAAATTTGAACCCCTAATCCAAAGGTTAATCAAGGCTACCTCACTGATACGACACATCTTGATTTTTTTTTTTTTTTGGGTGCAATTGAGAGGGCAAGCCCCCTAAAATGGAATTATACTATCAGGTTCCCAACCATACGTTGCCAGGCAACTCTTGAAAAATCCTCATACAAAACAGAATGAAGTTCAAAGGGGGGTTATCAATGAAAAGAGTAACACCTTCCATGCTTACGCCTCTATTTGCTAGCCAATTAGCTGCACAATTTGCCTCCCTGTAGCAGTGAGCAATTTGAACCTTCCATTGGGGAGAATCAACCAGCCTTTTGCATTCTGCTAAATGGTAATAATAGGGATGAGAAGTGATAATTTCATTGGTAAGCCACCAGACCGCAAGTTGGGAGTCCACTAGTAGAATCAAATTCTTGATGTTAAGTCCCTGTGCCATCCACAAACCACTTCGTAATGCCATGAGTTCTACTTTTGAAGAGGTGCAAACTCCATACTTTCATAAAGCCCTTTATCAATTTGCCTTTGTAGTTCCTAAGGAGTCCTCCCCCACCAGCAGGTCTAGGGTTGCCTTTAGAGGCACCATCAGTGTTGAGCAAGGTCCATCCCACAGGTGGAGATTCCCACCAAATCAGCTTTTCCAGTTTTGGATGTCTATTATTGCCAAAGATAAGTTCTTCTTTAGTCAAGGCAACTTTGGTTGCTTTAAAACGAGTCTGAGGGAACGGAATAGGATCTTTAGGGCATTGCTTTTCTTTAAATACTAGACTATTTCTCCATTTCCAAATCCACCAGAGAGTTAGGGAGAACTTATGGCCCAATCATCATCATCGCCAGGAGCCTTCGGCCCAGAAATGTTTTCGACAATCCACTCCTTCATAGGTAACTACCATGATTGTCTTCTTGAATGAGGGACTCCGATATCGAGCCAAATGTGCTTAGCAAAGGCACATTCTCTAGTCAGGTGGCTTAGAGTTTCCTCTTGTTGTGTACAACAAGGACAACTAGGGTCAAGGGCCATATGTCTCTCAACTCGTACAGAATTAGTCATGAGTCGGTTATAGAGGGCTAGCCAAATGAAGACCCATGCCCGTTGAGACACTGGGATTCACCATGTAATGTGCCAGACCTTTTCATGTGTTTGGCCATCTTGGTTTCGAATAATGCTCATGGCTAATTTTATTGTAAAGCCTCCACTTGTGGTGCTATCCCAATAATATCAATCCATATTTTCTTCTCCGTGCACTACTGCATGTGATTCTAGTTGGTTTAGAATATTTGTAGGGAGATATTCTACTAAACATGCCCAATCCCATCCTTGATTTGGGATCTAAGCTTCCACGACTTTAATATCTTGGAGATGAAAGGGAATGTCTTTAGTAACAAACATGGCTAATGAAGTAGCAAACGCCCAGTTGTGATCCTAGAAAAGTGTAGTTTTATCATTTCCCAAACTGATTCTAGTGCCTTTTCGAGTAAAAGGGGCACAAGCTGAAATACCTTGCCAAGTGTTTGAAGTGCCAGGCTTGAGTAAAAACATATCTAGCTCACATCTTTCATTACAATATTTCGAGCGCAGAACTCTCGACCACAGTGGGTCTGGTTCAGAGACTAATCTCCAACCCAACTTCATAAGAAATGCAGCATTGGTTTGCCTCATTGAGCAGATGCCCAACCCACCTTCTCGCTTAGGCTACTGTATTTGTTCCCGGTTAACAAGATAAACTCTTTTTTTGTTCTTCTGTCCCTCCCCAAATGAACTTGTGTGTTTTGTAGTCTAGCTCATCACAAAGTGACCTAGGGATTTTTATAGTTTGCATGGAGTAGTATCCTAAAGAAGCAAGAGCCGACTGGGCTAAGGTTGTTCGTCCTGCCAATGAAAGTTGTCTCATTTTCCAACCTGACAGTTTGTGATCAAATCTGTTTATGATGTGCTGGAAGGTTATCTTTGTGACTTTCCCTTGAATGGTAGGCATCCCCAAGTAGAAACCTAAGTCTTGGGTTAGAGAGAATCCTAGTTGAGTGCTGATTCGGTGCATTTTATACACATCAACATTAGTAGAGATTTGGACTCTGGATTTCTGAAGCGATACATGTTGTCCTGATGCATCACAGAATTTATCAAGGCATTCTCAAATAATAGCAGCTTGGTGAACTGATGCTTCACTAAACAACACGATGCTATATGCAAAAAAGAGATGTGATAGCAAAGGCCCGTGTCTGCAACATCTAATCGGTTTCCAGTGCTTTTTGGCAATTACTTCTTCGATAATTTGGTTCAACCTCTCCATACACATTACAAAGAGAAAAGGCGATAAAGGGTCTCCTTGCCTTATTCCTCGAGATGGGGCAAACTCCTCCGTGGGTTGATCATTCTAGAGAACATGCATTTTAGAAGATGTTACATAACATAATTATCTCTATTAAGAGAATTGGTATCTGCATCTCCATCAATGTGTCTCGAATGAAGGACCACTTAAGTCTGTCGTATCCCGATTTTCCTTGTTTCTTTCTCATAGTGTGCAAGACCTCCTGAATAATCACAATGTTATCAGTGATTTGCCGCCCTGGGATGAAGGCTCCTTGGGTAGGTGAAATAACCTTTGGCAGCACTGGTTTTAACCTGTTAATAAGAGTTTTTGTCACTGTCTTGTACAATACATTGCAGAGTGCAATCGGCCTAAACTGGGAGGCTACATGAGGATAATCCACCTTTAGGATAATGGCTAGGAATGTGTCATTTAGGGTCTCCGAGATAGATTTTCCAGCCAATATATCCAAAGCTGTAGCACAAAAACTGGATTTGATAATTTCCCAATTTCTCTTGAAAAAAATGGCATGAAAGCCATCTAGTCCTGGGGCTTTGAGATCCCCTATGGAGAAGAGTGCAGCCTTTACTTCTCTTTTAGTGATTGGTCGGGACATCTCTGTCCAATCTTCCTGGCTAACAATTAGAGAAAAAGCAGGAAGACGTACACTTATATTTGTATTGTCTTCTTCTGTATATAGTGCTATAAAATAATTTTTGATCAGGTGT
Source organism: Carnegiea gigantea (assembly GCA_029747015.1). Lineage (NCBI taxonomy): Eukaryota > Viridiplantae > Streptophyta > Magnoliopsida > Caryophyllales > Cactaceae > Carnegiea > Carnegiea gigantea. Next base: position 115,584 of record JAKOGI010000850.1, on the reverse strand, counting down.
TTCAGCTACTCTTCTTCAGTAACCCACTCTCCACATTCATCTTAAAGAGCTTCAATATGATTTCTTCTTCTACGTATAAGAGTGGACGTATGAAAATAGGTAGTATTCCTATCTCTATCCCTTATCGCATCCTGACGAGACTTTTGATGCCAGATGCTTGCTTCCTGTATAAGTGTATCATCAAGCTCTTTTTGAAGGTCTACTTCCAAGATAAGCAAATGCTGATTTACTCTTTCATTCAGTTTTCTTTGCACTCCATCCAAACGGGCCCAGAGTAGTTATTTTCTGCGAAATATGTTTCCAAAGATTTCCTTGTTCCAGGTTTTCAGATCGTCAGCAAAGCACTTTAAAAAAGGGACTATTGGTTGCTGATAATCCCAATGAGTTTTGATAAACGTATCAAAATCCTCATGCAGTTGCCATGCAGAAAGAAATCTGAATGGTTTCTCACTTTTCATAATAGCAGTAAATCCCTGTGTATTGATAAGGAGGGGAATATGATCCGAGTGCAACGTTGGTAGATGACATAGAATCGGATTCAAAATAATGTATTGCATAGGCCTCGGTCAAGTCGAGCACTTTTTCTGGTTTCCGATGATTTCCCTCTATTCCATGTAAACTTAGGACCCAAAAAGCCCAAGTCTATTAGGGCATTATTAGTGATCCAAATTTTGAATTTATCACATTGCCTCTGCATTTCAATAGCACCCCCATGACGCTCCTCTAGGGAAATCGTGTCATTAAAATCACCAGTTAGAAGCCAAGCAGTATTAATCTGATTTGCCAGAGTGAGAGTTCTTGCCAAAGTTTCTGCCTGTTAGAGTAGTCAGGGTCTACATATATAGGAGAAAAACACCGAGTTTCCTCACCAGCTGCATTAACTTCAACAGTTAAATGTTATTTGTAGGATTTAATACACTTCACATCAACTTCATTGTTATTTCAATACAGCCAAATTCCTCTACTGAAACCAAGCGTGTCAACATGCATATGTCCTAAAAGACCAATTTCTATAGCAAGCCTCGAAGCATGAGCTCCGTCCAAGTGAGTCTCCAGAAGAGCTACAATGGAAGGATGATTTATTCGGATTATCTCCTTAAGGGTTAACCTGAATTCAGGTTTATGTGCTCCTTGCATATTCCACAGTAAACATTTTTGTGCAAGTGTATTGTGAACAATAGTTGAGTGTCTTCCTTCCCATAAGATTGAGTAATAGCAGTAAAGGAGACATAAATGCTATTAGGTTGATGTCAACCATCTTAATGATTTTCTTTTGTCAAGTCTTCAAGATCAATGTCTCTATCTTCCTCTTCTTCGGCCTCAACCTTGGTTGCATCATTGGTGGGGCCTAATCTGTGTTCTAATTGTCCACTGTCCACATTGATTTGGATATCCGGTGGTCTTGGCTCAAAAGCGCTGTCATCTTCCAATTGAACCAATGCTTCATAGGAAGGTGGGGAGCGTTCATTTGCAGAACACACATATAATGGAGAGCAGTTAATGATAGGTCTTAGAGGAGTCCTATACCATTATTTTTTCTCCTACTTTGTTCTTGTCTCAAACCTCTGTGGGGGTTTGTTAATGTCTCTTTGGATTATGTGGAGGAGTTTTTCCTGTTCTGATGTAGCATCTTTGTTTGCATCTTCTGATTGACTTCTGCTATTCTTCTGTGCAGCTCTTGTTGGAGGAGTATGTCTCCTTGGATCCTCATGATTTCGTTAACTTGTTGGGGTTTCGGGGACTCTATTTTTAAGGCTACTCTTCCCATTGTTTTGGGTTGATACTTCAGTATTGTTGTTGACTACATGGTACGTTCCACATTTAGGATGTCTTCTTCTGCTACTTGTAAATGACTTTCAATATCTTAGGCAATATTAGTCTCCTCATTTTCAAGCAATGTGGCGTCTTCTTCAGCATTGAGTATGTCAAATCAAGAACCTGAGTTTTTGGAATGAGTATGCTTGGGCCTTTCTTCGTGGTTAGGCGCCTAGCTATTGGGTGCCTTGTTCGTTTCCTCCATATTAGCTTGTGGGTGTTGATTCTTCATCGTCCTTTTTTGTGCCGGCTTTTTCACTATCATCCAAGTGCCACACCTGTCATCTTGCACTTGTTCATCGCCTCCTATCTTACTATTAGAAGGGTTCTGTGGAGGTGCATTGTCAGCATTGTCTGTATCTCTATAAGCTATATTAAAGAGACCACACTCTTCCTCTCTATGGCCATATTTTCGACATTTAAAGCATATCATTTTTAAGCCCTCATATTGGATCTTTCAAATTCGACGGTTTATTCTGAATTTGGATAACAGAGGCTTTCGCAAATCAATTTCTACACTTAATCTCATAAACTGCCCCCTTTCAGCACTAGCAGTTGTATCATCCACTCTTCTAATGGTGCCAGTTTTGTTCCCAATTTTCTGGAGGAACTCAGCATTGAAGTATTCCACAGAGAGTCCTGCAATCCTTACCTAAGCCGTTATGATGTGTATAGGATCATCATTAACAACGAAGTTAGGAATCCACTTGCGTATGGTTAAATAATGGTCATTCATTAACCATGGTCCACTAGTGAGAACATCGTCATGATCTGCAGGTAGATCAAATCTTGCTATAAAATAAGCATATCTACTGTTACTCATGGAGAATTTCCCCTTAAATTCCATCGTTGCTTCAGCTGGTTCATGAGTTACATATAGCCTGCATTTTTATCAAACATCTTAATGATTAAGGAGATCTTCCAAGGTACTCGGATTCTCCTTTTTTCGTCCTTTGTAAGTCAGATTGTGGGATACAAAGGGTCATCCTCTTCTTCGTTGGGCACTTCATCATCATCATCAGATATCACTTCTTCATCAGTTCCGGTCATAGAGAAGAGGGGATTGGATCCAAACATGAAAATAGTGGGGATTGATGTCCCTGTAATGCATCTATGTAAGTGCCACCACCCAGGTAGAGTTTGTGTGGGGACTTTGTTTCCTAGGTTCTGTGGTAACCTCTTCAGGAAGTTCCTCTTCTTGCAATCCATCATTGGGGTCTGCCAAATGATTCTTTGGTGATACTGTGGCTTGATCTTCTTGGTAAAGCGAAACAGTCGGTCGGATTCCTCCACCAAGGCAAGCGGCGGTAGGGTTTTCTCCCAGGCTCTCTCCACCTCCCAAGTAATTACGATCAACTATCAATTTGACATATCTTGATTCTTTGTAGCTATTTGTTTTGCATCATATAAGTAATCACTTTCGTTGTAGACTTTAATTTGTGAAAGCTACTTAATCCTTCTTCCTTTTCTAGTACTTCAATTTTCTTTGCAATCTATGTGTCCCATGAAGCTTCCTTATTCTTGTGTAAAAAAAGTATGGCTTGGTAGGTTCTTGAAGAAGTGGTAAAAAGAAATGTCATGTATGTTACGTAGCAACTAATACATATACATGCATAGGTAGTATGAAGCATTGAAAATGGTACCTCGCTTGTTCACTAGGCAGCTCATCGGGATATGAACATCGGTGAGATCAATTTCACTTGTTAAGAGTGACATTGTTGAACTTGCAATGGGTTTCAGCATGGGACCCCACTTACCCGTTCCTCATACGCTGACCACTTAGTTACCTAGGCAGAATTGGGCTACACCTAGTCTTTAAAAAAAAAAAAAAAAACAATCCATACATACTCAACTAAGTTAAAATTAGAAACAATAAATTGTGCAAACAAAAGGTTACTAAAATAAAATTATGAAAAAATGAAATAAGTATATATGTTCTAAACACTTGCTTCCCTCCTAAGCTAAACAAATGGAACACTATAGGTTATACCATCATAGTCAATGAAGGGTTACTACTACGCTACACATAGAAGACATAACAGTTCATTGGGGTTTAAGTGCATAGAATAGAAAAGTAAGAATACAACAAAGACAATAGAGAAAAAAATTATATTGCCATTGTTCTTGGAATGACATATAAAACTTTTCTCCCAATTTAAAAAGAATTCCCTCTACCCACCATCTTTAGGATGTGTTTTCCTAGCAACCCTTATTTTCATTTCTATCCACGCAAACACTTAGGGGGAGAGGCTTGCCCTCAAGATCCTTGTTGGCTTCTTCAACACACTTTCTTAGTATATTCGCCAACACATCTTTTGTTAGGAACTACACCGAGTGTATCCTAGAAGTTTCCCCCTTCCTACGTTGCCTTGGAAACTTTGAGCTTCCTATATAGCCAAGCCTCCCACACCACTGATATTTATTACAAGCCTAACACATGCACTCCCCCTTGATGTTTAAAAAAAAAAAATCAAGTTTTTCACCACATCCAACTAGCACGATCTACATGATGGTTGCACCTCACTCAAACCACTGAGGTCACCACTATTTGTCTTATGATGTAACCTTCCTTACATGCTCTTCCCCTGCAAGTACGACAAGCCTCAAGACATCTTCCCTTTTAGCACCACCCTTGGAAATTTTCAACACTCTACCTTTAGAGGAATACGGGTAGCCCTTCGCATCCAATGTTGCCAAAGAAATCAATTTTCTTTAGGCCTTGCACATGTCTGACCCTTATTAGAGTTCATACAACCTCATTGAACATGTGAATCCATATTATTCTTACCCCAATAATCCTTCTTTGTGCACCATTTGCCATCTTGGAAGTACTTACATCATATGCTTGTGTAACACCCCTAACCCCTAGGGCTAGAAGCATTACCAGTTTCCTACTTCCTACTTAAATTCTAGCACAAAACGGATAAAGTTTTTACCTGAAAACAGACCATTTCCTATGCTCAAAGCCTCACAATAAACCCCTGTATTGAATAGAAACATATAGAATTCTAAAATAAGCTCAAAGCCTACACGCTGGAGTTCACAGTTCTATGGGTCACTCACCCGAAGTACACCAAAACCATAAAGTTCCATAATAAAGAAGGAAATAAAAGAAACAACCCAACGGATTACACATCAGGAGTACAGGGGTTTACATCCCAAAATATAACTAACTTTAGCTAAAAGGCATCTGCCTAAAAAGATGGTTGGCTCACATGGCCATGCAGAGCGACTCCTAAACAAAATACACTACATGAACTAGAGTACTTGTTTATATACATTTACAAGCTAGGGTTACAATGCATTACATCATTAAACACGTGGATCTACTTCTATATGTGCACACATGATACCTTATCAAGCAAGGGTAAACTCCAACTCGGCATAAATGTAGCGACTTCTACCCGTCATAAAGAAAACCTGGGAAAAGGGAAAAAAGTAATGGGATGAGCAACCACATGCTCAGTGAGTGCTCCCCGACTCCTTAAAACCAAAATAGTTACAGGCAATAATACCAATAATAGCTACATATCACAGTATTTGAGTAATACTATTATTGTATTAAACGGCAGAGAGTTTTGAGGGAAGTCCATTAATTCCCAACTATTAGGCTATGTCGTACAATATGTAATTCATGTCTTAACTGCCTAATCACTTAGGAAAGATGCTTAAACACATGAAGCAAAGATTATGCAAGGAACTTTCTTTTATAGGATATGCACATTTGAAATGTAAATGCTTGATGCTTTACAAGGATATAGCTGCACTTTACATGGAATTTCATTCAAACTATACTTGGAATCCCATTCATAAAATATGCACAGGATATGCACAGGAAGCTTTCTTTCTTTTTCTTGAAAACGCTTTACTTAGACTCTTGAGGCTTATATTCTTTAAAAAGAAATTTCTTTCGCATTGGTCCTTTAGCGCCCCTTATAAGCTTTTCGAATCTTATTCGAACTAGCCTCTTTATGCCCCTTAAAATCTTTCTTTTTTCTGAAAAACTTAAAATGGCGAAATACCAACTGCTTTTCTTACTTATTAGGAGAATACTCTGGGCATAAGATCATCATAATGTGCTGGTTGGATGAGATTTATTCTCAACCCGTAGTAAAACTAACGCTCGTGCTATGCTCTTACTCCCGGGATGGCAACTAATTGGACCACAACCCTCGTCATGGCCTTTAGGGTTTCCCACTACTGGGACTACACCCTAGGCTAGGGATTCCCCCGTTCTAGCAAGTTCACTCCCATCTTATTATCCCTAAGCACGATATTTTAGCCAATTAAAGTGTATAGCTATAGCGGCTAATAGGTTTGTTGTCTCTTGCAGTGAAATCATTTTTCATACAACGCACTGCTTTTTCAAAATTCTTTAGGGATTCCCCCGTTCTAGCGGGTTCACTCCCAAAACTATATTCGTATAGTTAAAAATAGGCCATCATTCGCTAATAGTTATGGCTACTATTATTTCAAACCACAAAAAACCTTCTTTTTCAAAATTTCACCCTCACACGCATAATCAAGCTTAATGACATGAAGGGGAGGGGTTCACACATAACACATTCAAACACTTCATAATTCAACTTGGCAGAAATTGGTCAACAAGCCACACATGGCCTCGCAATCCACACGATTACAGTCAATCACAACCCAAGCTTCCTTCTCACACAACACCGACCACAAAGAACCTCAAGCTCTCATTAGTTCATCCTCAAGCCATCCAACTACCAACTAAGTTCCAATTTCATAAACATACCATGTTATCATAGAAAATCCTAAAGAAATATGTTACAGTGGCTTATGAACTTAACGAGCAAACAACATCCATCTAGCGGCACATTACGGTGCATTTGAATGTATATGTAGCTCATTAACTTAAACAAGGTCCTCAATAGCCGAAATGAAAAACATGGCATGAACTAACCTAACTTGCATTCATGACTCACGATTAGGAATAAGCATGCCCATTCTATGTCGTTTTCATAAGTGAATCTAGTCACATTAAGGCTTTCGAGCTTATTTAAATTTAACCAACTTAGCATGCATCGATTTAAGGTATTCCTAGGTCATACAAAGGCCATTCTCGAACATGAAACAATTGGCCTAATAGGTATCGATTCGAAACATTCTTAGGTTATTTTAAAGCCACTTTCAGGCAGGAACTAACTAAATTAACATGCACCGATTCGAAACATTCTTAGGTTATTTCAAAGCCACTTTCAAGCAGGATCTAACTAAATCAACACGCATCGATCCAGAGCATTTTTAGATTATTCAAAGCCACTTTCAAGCATGAACTAACTAAATTAACATGCATCGATTTAAAGTTGGTTTACTCACATAATATCCAATTTACTAAACATGAAAACCACAATTTCTGTCAATTCAAAGGGCATGCTTTCTGGTATTCGTGCTTAAAATATACTATTTTTATGATATCTTTGTACTTGATTTATACTCAAAATAATTGTTATATTTTGATTTTTATTTTATTTTATTTTATTTTGTAGGTATTTAATAATTTGAGAAAAATGCGTGAAAATGATGATAAGATGCCAAAAATGAAGCATTGGGCCAGATTGACTCAAACCCGACCCAAAATCCTTAGCCCGTTTTCTTTTATAACCTGAAAAAAAAAGGAAAACTACAATAAAAAAACCCCTACACCCCACGCGCACAGTACGTGACCCGTTCCTCCTTCCCCTTAACTCTGATTTTCTCTCTCCTTTCTCGACTTTCAGGCTCCCAGAAACCCGATTCCCTACCCCTTCCCCATTCCAGTTCAATCTCTCTCTCTCCAACTCATCCCTCTCTCTTTTGAACTCATAGAGCACCACCATCGCCGCCACCTACACTACCAGCGAAACACCCACCTTCGTCCTCATCTACACCGGCTTTCACGCATCAACCGCCAGATTGCCTCACCTCCACCATCCACAAATCGCCTAGATGGACGACCCGGATCGAAGAAGCTCGAGTATAAAGTAGAGGTTGCCGCACCAGATTGAGGTTTTGGGAGGTTTTCTTTGGGGTTTTAAGTTGTAATTCGAGTTAATTTTAGCATGAATTTCAAGTCAAATTTTTAGGTTTTGTTTCGACTTCTCGTTGTTTTAATTTCGGATTTTAGATTCGATTTGCAATTCAAAACTTCAAAGGATTAGTGTAGCTTGTTAATTTCTGAATCTTTTGGATGATTTGGGGCTTGAATTTGATATGTTCTGGGCTTGGGATTGCTTGGTTAATCGCCAGATTTCTTCCCCTTTTTATTCTAATTTTTCGGTTTTCATTTTAGCTTAAGAAGTTTAATTGAAGTCTTAGCAAATTTATGTTGTAATTTGTTGATTTTTGCTCTCTGAATTTGAAGCCTTAAACGTATTTGGGTTTGAATTTGTTCCAACATTGTCACTGCTCTATTTTCTTGGCTGTTTTGGGTGTTGCAACTCCATAAATGGAGTTGGTGATGTTGGGATAAGCTCAGGATTGAGCTGGGATTCCCTTCTTATTTCCCCTATTTTTATTTCCTCCCCTCCCCTGAATTTTCCCCTGTTCGAGTGCTAGGCAAGGAGTCAGATCTTGCTCCCCACCTTCCCCTGTGAATCAGTGATGATGATGGTTGAATTGGCAGCGTGTTCAACAGTAGACTCGTCGCTTTTGCCCTCATTTTGCTCTATTTTTGGTGTTGATTTATTGCTCTGTTCCTCTGTTTTTGTTCTAAGTCTCTTCCCTGTAGCTTAGTTTTCTTTTTTTGGGGGCTTGGTTGATGCGATTGTATTCAGATCTTAGTCAAGTGATTTGGTTGATTTTAGTTTAGTGTGATTGATTCTCAGCGTGATCCTGAATGAATTTCAAGTTTTACTTTCGATAATTTTAGTTTTCCTTCTCTGGTTTGTGCTCCACAATTCCTATTGGCACTCGAATGTTCTGTGCTTTTGGCTTAATTTCTGCACCTGTGAATTAGCTGATTGTTGAATTGTTCATGAATGACCAATGAGTTTTGGCTATTGTTGGGTTTGATCTAGATGGGTTGATTTGGGCTTCGATTTTACTAAGATAGGTAACCCTAAATTCCTCTGTTTTTGCACCTTTCATTTCTCTGTTTTTCTGGCTTAAGCGAGACTTGGTGGCCCCCCATTAATGGAGGACACTTGAGCTGGGCTGAGTTAGCTAGCTTGAGCTTGAGACCCGTAATTTCCCCTCCTCTGCTCTGGTTATTGTCATGATCAATTCATTCAGTTTCGTCTCTTTGAGAATAGAGTGATGATATTAGGTTGACTTGTTTTTTTTAGGATGTCTACCAAACATTAGATTTGTACTTGTTTGTGCTTAGTTGAATCATAATGTTAGAATTTGCTTCTCCATTCATGAGGTCTCTTGAAGTTGCTTTATTTGGACGCATGTAATTTATTTTAGATTAATTAGTTTAGTTTACTAATCAAGTTACCTTAATCTCATCATTGTCCCTATGGAGACGACCCTCAAGTACTACGACAATAGTTGTATACTTGTGGCACTTTATTTTTCATTCAAAATTATCGTACATCTGCCTGACTGAGGAGATTGTTCTAACCTAATTTAAACAGCATCTTAGGCACAAAAATCAATTCAATTCAGGATAGTTTTTTACAGCAACTATACATGCATAATCTGAGCAAAATTCAGTTGAAATGAAACATGCATAATCGGTCATCTTGCTGCCAAATATTCTGACTAATTCTAACCTAACATGCGTAGTCATTTAAGGGCTAAAACCTTTTCGAAATTACTAATACTTAGGAGGCGAGAAACACCCACCTAAAATCCAAACTAAGGACCAGTTCAAAAGGGCTTTGGGCTCGACTTTGAGGCCGAGTTTCGAGTCTCCTAATCTCCTTTTTGTTGATATCCCGAACCTTGCTGCTGCTACTGCTTGCATACCCTTTCTTCCAGTCCTCTCGACACCAAATCAAGCCGCCTATGGTGGTCGTGGTGGTGGCTATGGTGGTGGCTGAGGGTTTTTAAAACCCTAACCCCCTGAACTGATGTTCTCACTTGACCCCTCTCTCTTCCGCCAGCCGTGAGTTGGGTTCACAGCTGATGTGCAAATCGGCGGTCATTGGTGTGGCGCCACCACTGTCGTCGCGTGGGCCGGCCGCGTTCTCTCTCTTCGTGTGGTTCGTCGGGGAGTTGCGCAAAAGGGTCGTACCAGGTGCGACGGTGGCTGGCCGCCAGCCGCCGTCGTCCCTCGACCCTCCACTCTCCCTCTCTCTCTCTCTCTCTCTCAGTCCACCCCTCTCTCTGTGGTGGTTAGTGGTTCGCAGGGCTAGGGTTTGAGAAACCCCCCGCTCGCATGGTTTTTGGCTGAAGAAGGGGGCTTCGGCCCCTTTTGGTTTTATTATAAGTTATTTTTTTTATTTTGTTTCTTTTGTGCTCCATTACTACTACAACTAGATTTCCGATCCCAAATTTATTAATGCTCTGTCTAAGCTTAGGTTGAAATGCCCTAAAATCAGTGTCCTAACAAAATTCGGGAAATGACCAAATTAAACTATTGGTACGATTTAATGGCACAAATTAATACGAATTAAATTCAAAATCAATAATAACATAATAATTCTTTTTAATAAAATTATCATTCACATAAGCACTTAAATAATAATTTAACTTATGTCGATAATAAAAATACGATTTTATAACGTAAAAAGACAATACAATCAGTTTAATGAAAATAAAGAATGCGGGTGGTACAGCTTCATATGCCATAAAGTGCTTCCTAGCACAACACATGCTAAGCAAAGAACTAGAATCCAAGATCTAATATGGCTTTCTTAGACTTCAAAAATAGGCCATCGTCATCAACCAGGTTTGAACTGTGAGCAACTGCCACTATAGTGACTTCTCATCTCTCATTATCATCCTTCCTTTTTGGACAATCCCTTTTTAGATGAACTTCATCACTGTAGTAGTAGCACTTGAACTTTGGACCAATTGACCTTGAGCATTAGGACCATTCTCCTCCTTTGATAATCTTCGTCCATGTTTGCACCAAAAAATGATATTTTATTGGGATTTGTCCCAAATTCCTTTGCCGATTTGGAAACAATTAAATTGTTACCTTCTTTGAAAATTATTGCTTGGCACCTAAGGCTCAAGTTGGGTAGTTGAAGATATTTCATTTTATGGAAATTATATTATTTTTATATTTTGTATTGAATATCTTTTCTTTTCTGTAAAGATGCTTAGGGGTCAAAATATATGTTTACAGGTAGGGTTAAACCCTAGTACCTTTTAGGTTCCTCTATAAATACTAGGTTGTTTAACCTTGTTTGGTGCGAGACATTTAAGAGTGCCTCTCGGCACTTTCCTTTTCTATTCCACATTTTATAGAGAGTTAGTATTAAGAGATTTTTATTGTAATTGATCTCTTCCTTGGGCCTCTGTTTTTAGAACTTTATCTCTTTTGTTGATCTCTTCCTTGAGCGTTTGCTTTGAGATCTTTATCTCTCTTGTTAGTCTCTTCTTTGGGCATTTGCTTTGAGATCGTTTTGTACTCACTCATATTACAGTGGATTTTGTGCCATTGTTGTCGCCCGTGGTTTTCTCTTGATTTTTGTTTCCACGTAAAAATTATGTGCCGCCTACTATCTTTTTTTAATCTTGTTTTATATTCTCCAATATCTACATCCTTTATCGCTTCCACATATACTAAGCTGGAATTTTAATTATTATTTTCCTAACAAGTGGTATCAGAGTCGGAGTCATTGATCCAGATTTCGAGCATTTTCTTGAAGGATTTTTCTCATTGATATTGAGAATTTTGATTCCATAGCAAGATCAATTTTGCCATGTTAGTCCCTTCCAGGGAATTTGGTCCAAGGTGGAGTTTGTTGGGATTTGTCCCAAATTCCTTTAATAGTTTGAAAACAATTAAATTGTTTCCTTCTTTGAAGATTGTTGTTTAGCACCTAAGGCTCAAGTTGTGTGGTTAAAGATATTTCATTTTATGGGAATCATATTATTTCTATATTTTGTATTAAATATCTTTTTTCTTTTCTGTAAAGACGCTTAAGGGACAAGACATATGTTTATGGCTAGGGTTAAATACTAGGTTGTTTAACCTTGTTTGATGCAAGGCATTTAATTAGGAGTGCCTCTCGACACTTCCCTTTTCTATTTCACATTTTATTGTGAGTTAGTATTGAGATTTCATTGTAATTGATCTCTTCCTTAAGCGTTTGCTTTGGGATGTTTATCTCTCTTGTTGATCTCTTCCTTGACTGTTTGCTTTGAGATCGTTTTGTACTCACTCATATCATAGTGAATTTTGTTTCATTGTTGACACCCGTGGTTTTCTCCCGATTTGGGTTTTCACGTAAAAATCATGTGCCCTCTATTATCTTTTTTTTAAATTTTATTTTGTATTCTCCAATATCTACATCATTTATCCCTTCCGCATATACTAAACTGGAATTTCAATTATTATTTTCCTAACAAATGGTGTCAGAGCTAGAGTCACTTATTCGGATTTCGAGCATTTTCTTGAAAGATGTTTCTCATTGATATTGAGAATTTTTATTCCATAACAAGATCGATTTTGCCGTGTTCGTCCCTTCGAAGGAATTTGGTCCAAGGTAGAGTTTGTTGGGATTTGTCCCAAATTCATTTGGCGGTTTGAAAACAATTAAATTGTTTCCTTCTTTGAAGATTATTGCTTGACACCTAAGGCTCAAGTTGTATGGTTGAAGATATTTCATTTTATGGAAATTATATTATTTCCATAGTTTGTATTGAATATCTTTTTTCTTTTCTATAAAGATGCTTAGGGATCAAGACATATGTTTAGGCCAGGATTAAACGTTAGTACCTTTTAGACTTCTCTATAAATATTATGTTGTTTGACCTTGTTTGGTGCGGAGCATTTGGGAGTGCCTCTCGACATTTCCCTTTTCTATTCCACATTTTATGGAGAGTTAGTATTAAGAGATTTTCATTATAATTGTTCTCTTCCTTAGGCGTTTGCTTTGAAAGCTTTATCTCTCTTATTGATCTATTGCTTGGATGTTTGCTTTGAGATCTTTATCTCTCTTATTGATCTCTTCCTTGCGCGTTTGCTTTGAGATCGTTTTGTACTCACTCATATTATAGTGGATTTTGTGCCATTGTTGTCGAATTTCAATTATTATTTTCCTAACATATTTTTATAATACTTTTACACCTAATTTAACTTCCAATAATTATTAGTTTTAGATTTTTATTTAAGTTTGTTTTATTTTATAGGTCATGAGAAAACCAGAAAAATGTGGAAATTAAAAAGATGAAAATTTGATAAAATGAAGAATTTTGGATTCCTTTCTCATCACCCAGTGCTTGGCCAACTCTGTGACGACCCAGCACAAATAGTAGCCAAAAAGGAAAAAAAAGAAAAAGAAAATCTCAAACACCCCCACTTCTCACGTGCCACTGACACCTCCCCATGCTATTTTAGTCTCTGCCCTCAGTTCTCAACGTTTTCCGCCTCCTCGTCTTCCTTACAGGACCTCCACCATCTTTATTTTCTCTCTGCTCTTATTTGCCCCCTTCCTCGTCTTTGACCTCCCCAGGTGTGCATCATCACACACAAGATCATCTGCACCCATCATTACCATCGGCAGATCAATGCTCCACCATCCTCACCATCTACACCATTATTCTTGTGCAACTTGCACAACCAAATCCTCGTTCCCTTGTTCTCTAGCTCACTACCCCATCATCATCGTTCGTCAGGGCCAGAATCCATGGCTGCCAAGAATGAAGGAATCAACCTTGAGGCCATATAAATCACGAGAAGCAGCAAATTTGGGCGAGGCGAGGGTTTTCTTTTAGATCAATTTTAGGTTTTTACGTAGAATTGGATAGATTTTAGGGTTTTAATATAGGGTTTATTTTCGATTTCAATTCCCCTGTTTTTATTTTTAGGTTTTAGATTTGTTTTGTGAGTTTAAAATTTCATGTAATGGGGCTTCAGCCCTTCAAATTTTTCATTGCAATTCGTTGGCTTGGGTTGGGTTTGCAATTTACGCCTTGAATTTGGTTGGATATTGGGTCGATTATGCGTTCTTCATCTGTCCGTTCCCCTGTTTTGTTCTATTTTTTACTCCACATACAGCGCTTGCGACCTCTATTAATGGAGGCCCGATCAAAGGTTGGGATCTTCTTTTCAGCTTGTTGATCTTGTTCTGTGTGGGTTCCTAGGTTTTCTTTTTGCTTACTGTACTTGGGACTCTCTCTGACCCGTTATTATTGGTGAGGCACCATAACTGGGGTGAGCTTGCACGAGCTAGGATGCCATAATTATGAGTTTCTTTCATTATTTTGGGCAAGATCTTGATTTCTCTCTCTCTTTTTTTTTCCTTTGAGTAATGTTTTAAGTGGCTTCCCATTTGGTGCGTTTTGAGAAGGAAAATCCTTGTCTCCCTATGAGTTCTTGTTATATTATAATAGTTCTTTTAAGAATTGGTTTTTGTAATAGGTGATGGAAAAAACCAGGAAAATGTGAAGAAATATCAATTTGCTATTCCTTTTTGATAGCCTTACCCCTCCAGCACAAATAGCAGAAAAAAGGAAAAAAATAAAAAGAAATCCTCAAAGGCGCAAACAGCCCCACTTCTCACCTGCCTCTACACCTCCCCTTTCTATTGTTCTCTCTCCTCTCAAGTACTCAGCTATTTCCCCCTCCTGATCTTCCCTATGTGAGCACCCCCAGTTCGTATTTTCTCTCGCCTCTTATTTTCTCGCTCTTCGTCTTCGATCCCCGGTTGTTCATCACCATGCACCAACATCAGCAAAACTCATCATCACCACCTAGCAGATCAACGCTCCACCTTTTCACAATCTACTCCATCATTCTCGTACAACTTGCACCACCAAATCCTCTTCTCCTTATCCTCCAGCTTACACCCCATCACCAGTGTTCATCAGGGCTAGAATGCATAGCTACAAATAGTAGAGGGAGACCTTGAAGCCGTATAAATCAAGAGTAGCAACGAATTTGAGGGATGTGAAGATTTCTTTAAGATCAATTTTCAGGTTTTTGGGTAGAATTAGATAGATGTTAGGGTTCTAATTTAGGGTTTATTTTCGATTTCAATTTCCCTATTTTTATTTTTAGATTTTAGATCTGTTTTGTGAGCTTGAAATTTCACGTAACTGGGCTTCAAACCCTTTAAATTTTTCATTGTAATTCATTGTTTTGGGTTGAATTCGTGATTTACGCTTTGAATTTGCTTGGATGTTGGTTCGAGTCTTCTGTTCTTCTTCTTCATTTTCCCTTGTTTTGTTATGTTTTACAAACACATACAAAGCGTGGGGCCTCCATTAATAGAGGTTCGTTCGAAGCTGGGTTGAGCTCGCGAGCAACGATGCCCCTTTTCTTCTCCCCCTCCTTGTTTGTGACCCTTTTTTCTCTTCTCGGTTTGACCTTCTTTTCAGGTAATTGATCCTGTTCTGTGTGGATGCCTGGGTTTTGTTTTTGCTCACTCTGCTTCAGACTCTCTCTGACCCACCATTAATGGTGATAGACTATAACTAGCCTGAGCTTGTACGAGCTGAGACACCATAGTTATGATTTTCTTTCATTATTCTAGGAAAGACTTTGATTTCTCTTTTTTATTCTTTGAGTAATGGTTTTAATGGCTTCCAATTTGGTGCATTTTGATAGGTGAAATCCTTCTCTTCCCCCTGAATTCTTGTTAATTATAGTAGTTCATTTTAGTATTCGTTTTTGTAATGCGGTTTAGAAATTTAGTTTTTAGAACAAGTTGGTAGCATTGAATTTTTCACGTTAGTCATATGTTATTTTTGTTGAATACTGATCGTCATTAAAAAGGAGCAAAAAGTCAAGGTAATTATGTATGCTTGTTTTGTTTTCATTTAGAGATAACTAATGCAAGGTATTGATTATTAGCCTGTTATTGCTAGCTTACATATTTCAAACCAGTTTATTGTTTTAATGAGATATGAAGTTATATGTGACCTAATTTTATACTCATCCCTGAGGCAACCCTCAAGTGCTATGATGATCAGTTTTGCGGTTATTATTTTACGTTGAAGAATGATGAACATTCCTCGACCAACCTCTTTTGCATTCAAATCCTGACCTTCAGTTGGCAATCCATTATTGCTCTATTGGGTCACGTTCAAGCAATGCCATCACCATCTGATCAAATTTCAAGGTCTATTTCCCAAATAAAAGAGCACTAATGATGTTATCAAAAGACAAAGGCAACAAAAGAGAAGCTTTGTTTGCCTCTTCAATTTTTACCTCTAGAGAAGCCAATTCTGTTGTTAGTGTTGAGCTTGTCTAGAAGTTGATTTAATTCCGCTTCATATGTTGTTATTTTGGATTACATTCCACTCCTTGTGAGAGTTAGACTTTGTTCTTTTGATGGTATTATATAATATTTTTGCATACGCCACAATTTTGGTTGTTGGCTCAAGTCATTGCATTTGGTGCAAGTCATATAGATGTTGTGAGTTATGAAACAACTACCCTGTACTAATCAACACTTTCTAATAAAAGAATGTTCAGTAAAAAAAACGTATAGTATGAACATTCATAAACAATTTTTCCCCTTCTTTCATAAGAAATATACTTAACTACCTTCTTTTGTTCCATCTTCAAATTGGCAAACAATCTTAACAATAAAAAAATAGGTCATCATTACAATGTGTAATCCAATAATTCCCAAAACCTCAATCTTGGACACCTAAATGGCCTTTGTGCATTGATTTTACAAGGGAAGGGAGAATATCAATTGTGTATTTTGCTTTTATCACTGCCACTGAGCAATACTAATGATTAAGAAATTAAAATATAGAATGGTAGGTTACATTGGTTAGATGATCTAGCTCATCATTTGTTAGTTAGTGCAACTTATGGCTTTACTGAGATGATATTTGGCTGTTAGAAATAAATAGAATTCACGACGTTCTATGTAAGCACATTTGCTGCTTTGTAAGCACCCAGGTCGCATTAACAATCAGATTAGGTTTCTATCTTCAAATTCTACGCTCGTAAATCATCCTTTTCTTTAGATTTTTGCAGGTCTACTTGATATCAAAGCTTGCCAGGTCCTGAATCATTGATATGTTTCTTATTTTTGATCATTTTATTTGTACTCTCAATTGATGAAACTTGCACCAAAATCGAACGCATTAGATTTTTCTTAAATTGATTGATTGAATTTGTTTCAGCAACCAATTAAGTCTACAGTAGTTTTTGATTCACGTTTTTCTTTTATCTAGTTTTGATGTTTGAAGAATATGCCCTAGTTCTAATCGATTTCATATCTCGATTTTTGCTACATTTGTCCAATGATTTGAATCTCATTTTACTTGATTAAGATGAATGCAACATCTAGATGCAATATCAATCCTACTGATTTTCATAATCCACCTTTTATCCATCCAGCTGATAGCCCAAATACCGTGTCAATGGGAGAAAAGCTTGCAGGATATGGCAATTATCATACTTTAAGAAGTGCTATGGAAATCAATATGTTAACAAACTGCAAATTAGTATGCATTCAAGGAACATCAGCTCGCCCTGATAATGATCTACTCAAAGTTGATTAGTGACGCATGCATGTAACAACTGAGTGACTACTTGGATGATAAGTAATATTTCTAATGTTATAGTAAGATCTATCATATTTGCTCAATATGCTTTGGAGGTATGGTTTTAGTTGAAACAAGGTTTGCAATTAGTAGTGATTTAATGAAGTATCATTTGAATGGAGGCATTTACAATTTGAAGCAAGATAATGGTAGCATAAGTGAATATTATAGCAAGTTGAAAAGAATTCGGGAAGAACTAGGATCTATGAGAGAGTTTCCCGGATTGACAACTACTTCTACTGATGTCTTGTAATTTCCTGGACGTGAACAAAGGCTATTTCAATTTTTGATAGGTATTGATGAAGGTTATAGAGAACAAAGAAATCAGATCCTATTGATGCAATCGTTATCTAGTGTTGAAATTGCTTACATGATGTTACAGCAAGAAGAACTATACAAGAGGTTCCATAGAAGGCATGAAAACTACAACTCAATCTACTATTTTGTTGTCCAAAGGATAGAATAGAAGTGCATTGTATGTGGGAACAAATGACACAAGATGGACATGTTTTAGCAAGTATTTGGTTATCCTTCTTGGCATCCTAAATCCAAGTAGCAGCCACAAAGGAGGAATTTGAAGAACGATAAGAACCAGAAGAATTTCAAAAATGAAGGGCTTGGACCTATTTGGAGGGATGTAGCACAAATTGAGAGTGTTATAACTGAATCAAACACAACTCCTACCTTAAGTGCACAACAAATCCAATAGCTGCTAAAACTGTTGCCTCAGTTAAATGGTACAAGATCTTCCTGAAAGCTTCAATTTGACACATATGAAGATATTGATGCAACTTTTGCTACTAACGCCTTAAGCTTCTCTTCTATTTTTAGCAAAGGTGAATGGATACATGAGATATATGTGTAATAAACCATATGATACCTAAGGAGACTAGTCTGACTGAGGCTAGACAAGGTTCTTCTAAATTTTACATATTTACATTTAGACAAACAACACCAGTTGTGAGTATCAAAGATGTCAAATTATAGAATGCCTTAGTTTTATTTGATATCCTATGTTTACCATAGTTTTGGTTCAATTTATTCTTGAATTTCAAAACCAGCCAAGGACAACACATGCATAGTGTTTTTTTGTGAGCATATATGTGATTCAGGACTTAGTCTCCAACCATGTCATAGGAATTAGTATATAATGAAAAGGGTTGCTTTACCTTGATCTAACATTTGTTTTACAGTATGAATTGCCTAAAAATAAGCTCTAAAGGTTTGTTGTTGTATCCAATGATGATAGCATACACAACTCAGGTGCAACTTATGTAAGACATGACTAAGTAATAAAGTCAGTCTATGGCATCATAGCATTAGAAATATTCCTTTTTCTAAGATCAGGACTATTTTAGACTTACGGATTTGATAGACACAAGTGTGACACTTCTATCTATATTATCATTTTCCTTTGGCTAAACATATGCATCTTGTTTTTCCTCAGGGTACTATAATAGGTGTTGTTTCATATCATTTGATACAGATAGCTACATGGGGCCATACAAGGTGTGTACATATGGAGAGGACAAATATTTTTGACAATTGAAGATGATTTTATGAAAGTATCATGTACCTACTTGTTCAAATACAATTCTTAAGCTTTTCATACTCTGGTTCCCTTTTCTAAATATGTTCAAAATCAATTTTGTTATAAGGTTAAAATTGTGAGATCGTGCAATCCTTTGGAGTTTGATTCTCCCTATCAACTATCCTTTGCTGAATATGGACCCTAATGAAATGGGGTGATTCACAGAAAACATAGGCACATGCTTGAAGTAGTGAGTTTTGCTTACTAAGCAGCCATAAAATTAAGAGTCTTGACATTTTATGTTTCTCTACCTTTGTCCTTTTATGTTTCTCAACAAACTGTCATCTTCAGAACTACCATCTTGATTATTAGAGAATAAGATGTCCTATTAATTGATGTTACAAGAACCACAAAATTCTACATATGAAGGCCTTTGGTTGTCTCACCTTTGCAGCAATCCAGTTAGAACCAAGGACAATTTGGCCAAGATATGTATCTTGTCTCTTCCTTAGCTATCCCTAAACAAAAAAAATGTTATGCACTCCTAAATTTGCTTATGAAGCAAACTTTTATTTTAACAAATGTCATATTTTGTGAATACATTTTTCCTACGAAGGTGAGAGGTACAAATATTATTTTGGATTCTTTGTGTCCAATTTACTAGGAGTTCTAACCTAGGAAGATGATTGCATCCATTTTTTACATGAGTCTATCTCCATTAGTGCAACTCAAATTAAGTAAAATGAAGTGCATGCATAAAATACTCCTTCTTGTGCTTTAACTGCTGTAACTGTAGAAACTCTTCCCAGATAAAAATTTAGCATGCTTCTATATATGTTAATCTAGATTAGCATACGTAGCACCATCACACTAAGAATATTTTTGCTACCACGTATCCTTTCTCTAATTGTCTTACTTAAATCAAAATTGGCCACAATATAGAGATTATTTGACCCCTATCTTAGAAAACACAGAGCTTCCTACATTTTTAAGAACAATTCAAGAAGAAAAAAGGATTATCATAGTGGATCAAGTGTTGAAGGATCTTAAGATTATGGCACTTGAAAATTTGTTCCTCTACCTAAGGGTGAGCACTTCATAGGCTACAAATGGATATCCTAAACCAAATATAAATTAAATGGAGCATTGATAATTATAAGACTAGACTAGCTGCTCTTGATTGTGAGCACTAGTATGGAATAGATCGTCATCAACTAAGTTCTAAAATAACTAGTGTTTAACCACATAATGAAAAGTACGAAATTGAATTCAACATGCCTATAAAGTATACACCCACTATCTAAAAGTTGCGTTTGTTGAAATACACACATATAAGATTGAAACAAAACAAAAAAAATGAATAAGTCCAACCCATTGCCATGAATAAACCCAAGAAATTGAAAAGGCCACGATAAGACATTTCAATGTACAATACAAATGAAACACCGCATTATCATAAAAACATGCAATTCAAAATTTTTAAGCTAAACTCACAATATTTACATTTTGCAGTCTCTCAAGTAACACCATGTCAACCATCTGGGGATCGGCTTTGTAATCACATGCGTTCAATACCTATTGTACTTATGTTCAACTTGTCAACATGTGATTGAATATATCATATTAAAATTGAGAACATATGAAAGAAAAGATCATATTTACCATGCCTGTAAGATAACAAAGCGTCAAAACCTTCTTTTCACGACAACCGTACTTTCTAACTAAATCAGGATTCTTTTTCAGCACCTTTTATGTTATCTTCATCACTTCCTCATAAGTCAACTAGCAAAATATGTATATGTTATA
This sequence comes from Carnegiea gigantea, assembly GCA_029747015.1. NCBI lineage: Eukaryota > Viridiplantae > Streptophyta > Magnoliopsida > Caryophyllales > Cactaceae > Carnegiea > Carnegiea gigantea. The sequence continues at coordinate 94,799 of JAKOGI010000850.1, read as the reverse complement.
AGGATTTGCATAGAACATGAATGATGCAGAAGATTTATAAAAAGAAAAGACATACTAAGATACACCACATTTGACTTTGGTCATTTGGAAGTTCCTTACTCAGTGAACTTGTTGTTCATTCTCATGATGGTTCTCTAGCAAAGACAATAAATAAATAAAGACTTTATAATATATACGCAACTAATATATCATTTAGAATGACAGACTTTATATTTTAAAAATACCATTTGATTTGAAGTGCCACCTTGAATGGAAGAGCCAGCTAAAGTAGGAGTCCCTCCACCAGGAGTAGGTCTACCATCATCATTAACAGGTTACTCACGAGCAGGAGTCCCTCCACCAGGAGTATGATGCCCCATTTTTGTGGATGATTTGATGGCTTCAACAAATACTATGGGATAAAAAATGTGCAATTATTATTATACAATAAAGAATGTGTTAAAATATATAATTTGTACATACTTTGATACTTTTTGGTGGTTTTTATTGTTTACTGGGCTCTACATTAATATGCTTTGAGGAACTCAGCCCTCCTCGAATATAATTCAATATATTACCATAAAAAACAATTTATTGATAGATAACACAATAATATAACTACATCAATAGACCTTTCACTTCTCAAAAAAAATACACTATTCCATGCCTACCTAATGCATGTGAGACTGAAAGGGTATCTCCAGACATGCGTTACTCATGGCTTCTCTAATCACATGGCATATCATTAACCAAGTTTTGCGGTGAACTAGTACTCTAATCATAATTCATGTACGTTAGACAAGAAATAAGCAAAAATTGTCAAATTGAACACATATTTTGAAGTACTGATTCAAGTTGAGAGTTTATAGCTTGGGTAGCAACTTTATCAGTCAAGACATCAATTTGATTCGACATGTCAGCATTTTGTTGAGAACTTTCACTAACAGCTTAGATTCATTCTTCTGATCCTTAACACGCAAGTCTTTTGTCGTCACGCCACTACCGAACCAATAAGCTTTTCATGACTTATACCACCCCTTAGCTTATGGTAGATATTTTTCTCCACCTTTAAAGTTTCTTCTGAGAACTTAACTTTAGAAGATCCAGTTTTTTCTATAATCACAGTCATCGTCGATTCCTTGCAAACAAAACAAAATGGAAAGTTTAGATCACATATAAATTAGTACAATAAGACAAAATAAGTTGGTCAGTACCATTGAAAAAATAAATGTTAAAAAAATAAAGGAGTGATAGCTAAAAGTGCCCCTCATATTGCCGCAAACTTTGTGGTAATAGGCTCATGAAAAGTCTTATCCTTTATTTCATGTGTCTCAATAAATCACTCAGTTGGCCGAGGGTCCCTGTTATGTTCCCTCTCCTAAAACCATGACATTAGTGCATTTATAAATTATTAATAGAAAAAATTTGTAATATAAAAGGTTGTCATAAGAAAACCATAAAAACTTATAATACATACAAATTTGTCTCGCTTAACTGCATAACTTTGTGATCCGCTTGTGTGAGTATGCAAAAGCTTCCCCCTATCTCTTTTGCCAATCTCATAATATTGATACGCATATAGATGTCACATTAAGAAGCAAAAGTTTACAAAGCTGGTTGTATTCAAATAATAAATTAGAAATATAAACATAATTGTTAATCAATAATAACTCTTACCTTAAACTTATCGAAAAAAACAAAGATCCATAAATCCAAACTACATTGGATTGCCAACTCTTTTAGGACGAGTAATCTAGTTCTCTTTTGCAGACTTAGGTAATGGCAATGCATACAATACCTCCTTAGTAGTGTCCTTGTCAATATATTTTTGCCCTCAATGATCGTTTGTAATCCCTTAACCTCTCCCCAACAGAACTTAAAACTTTGGAATCAACCAATGCACTCGATGGTAGCGTGAACCTCTTCTGCAATTTGGGGAAAAGAATTACAAAGATAAGAAAAACTGCAAATTCATACATCATATACCATTACCCAATATAACTCACCCGCAGATATACTGCAACTCGATCCTTACCGACTCCAGGAACTAAACACCACTCTTTATGGGGTAGGGGACGCAATTCAGGCTACATAGCCACATCTGCAAGAAACCTATTGAAAACACTTCCTGCCTTTTTTACTGGTCAGGACCACCAATAACAGCTCTAAAGAATCTTGATTCAGGCTCATCAATCTCTATGTTTGACACCTAAGTTACACATAGGAAAAATAATAAGAACACATAGATAAGGCCAACAAGGTAATGTAGATTATACAAATAACAACGTCATTACCCTCTCCTGTAACCAGCCAGGAAATTTTCTAGTGACCACTTCTGCTTAAATCTCTCAGTTGGCTCATGAGGATAAGATGTCATATGTTCATTCATAAACAACCTGAAATTTATTATGATATTTCAATTTTATAGTATTAAAAGATATATGTATATCTAAAATAGTTATTTGTACAAACCTACATTATTTATCAATGTCATCAAGGTGGAGGAGTACATATCAATGTTCTTGTTTACGACTTAATTCATCAAGTTCAACCATTTCCACCTTTCCTTTTGGTTGCCCAGCCATGGCAAATAGATACATATCCTCATTTGGGTCGGCAGCATCATTTCTTTACGATCGGTTAAAAACAGTTTTCACTCCTTGAAAATACCTCAAACAAAACGTTATACACTCTTGGGCATTATATCCTTTTGCTATTGAACCCTCATGTTGCCCCCTATTACATACAAGGGCCTTCAAGGATGTCAAAAACCTATATCAAAGGCATGCATATGAACACATGAATACATATTTAGAGTTAATATTTAAGTATATATTTAAAGCATGAATTCTAAACTTTCAATAGGATACATCCACCTATATAGAACTGCCCTCCAAATTTTTCTGCATCAGTTAAGTGCACAATTAGGTGCACCACAATAGTGAAAAAACTAAGCAAGAATAATTTCTCCATTCTACACAGTGTCATAACAACATTAGCTCCAACTTCATCTAACTTATCAATAGTAAGCTGTTTGGCAAATAACTCCTTCATAAATGTTGATAGAGCCCCTACATTATCTACAAGATCATTGTCTCTTGCCACCCTTAATGTAAACGAAAGCAAGTCTTGCATAAAAATGCAACAATCATGGATTTTCAAATTGAACAACTTACACTCCTTCAAATTAACACAGCGAGATATGTTACTTGCATACCCTTCTGGGACTCTTAAATGCTTTAAAACACTAAGTCATCGTTACTTCTCTTCATATGACAAAGTATAAGGAGCGCTTAAAAGTTCATATTTTCCATTTGGTAGTAGAATAGACTAAAGTTCTGGCCTTATTTCCATGGCTTGATGATCTTTTCACGCATTTAATTTATCTTTAGATTTTCCCTCAAGGTTAACAAATCGTCACATACATTCTTCTGAATATGCATCACATCTAAGTTATGGCAAAGAGTGTTGAACTCCTAATGTGGCAAATTGAAAAATATGCTCCTTTTTATCCATATTTGCTGATCATCTTTTTCATCAGTGTCCATATGTTGAGCTTCACCCTTACCATTTGCAAATGTAGTTTCCTCTAACTCTGCTAACACAAAACGTCCACTAAGAGCTTCTGGAGCGCAGCCATGCTCAACATTCCCATCAAATCCACTAGCATCATATCGAAATGAATGGTCTTTAGGCAACCATCGTCTACGACCCATGTAACGAAACTTACGTCCATTTTCTAACCAAACAGCCTGTGTACCTTTTGCATAAGATGGACAAGCATAACGACCCTTCGTACTCCATCCAGATAAATTTGCATATGCAGGAAAGTCATCAATCGTCCAATGACGAGCTTCCAGCAATTTAAAGTGCATCCTAGTGTTTGCGTCAAATGCATCTACACCATTCCATAATTGTAACAACACTTTCATTAGTGGTTGAAGAAAAACATCAATATCCATGCCTGGTGCCTTTTCCCCAGGAATGATCATGGAAAGAATGATAAAGGATTGTTTCATGCAAAGCCATGGCGGTAAATTATATGGAATTAACAAGACCATCCAAGTGCTATGAGTACTACTCATAACGCGAAAAGATTAAAATCCATCACTTACAAGCCTCAATCTAACATTACATGGATCTGCCACAAAAGTACGATTTCTCTTATCAAAATATTTCCATGCCTTGCCATTTCTAGGATGCCTAAGGATGCCATCCTTCATCCTACATTTGTGATGCCAAACCATATCTTCAGCGATTTTAGAGACTTATACATCCTAAGTAGCCTTGGAATAAGCGAAAAATAACGTAAAACCTTATACGGCAATTTCTTTTCCTTGTTTCTCCATCATGAAGTATGACACTTATCGCACTATTCTTGGTTTTCCTTTCCAACCTAACACAAAATGCAATCATTAGGACGAGCATTAATTTTTTCATAGTGAAGTCCCAGATCCTTTTTTAACTGCTTACATTTACTCTAAGACGATGGAAGTGGATTAATTTGCGGGAACATGATAGACACAAGTTCAAGCAATGTATCAAAGGACTCAATTAACCACCCATGCATGGATTTAAAATGAAATAAATGCAAAAGGAAGGATAGTTTCAAAAATTTTGACCCAGAAAATAATTCTTTTTCCGCTTTCTCAAGTAGCCTTCTATATCTGGCACCTTCAATGTGTTCTTCCTCATTCAATACATCATTAGAATTAGGTTCATTATCAAATTCAACATAGACCCCAATCATAGGATCTCCAATGTCAAATGCATTACTATCATTGTCATTTTGAATGCATCCTTACTTATGTACCAAAAAATACCATTCAACATTCCTATAGTATCAATATGACCCAACAAATTAGGCTCCACATTGGTGTCACTATGGCCTCCACTATGGGGTTGCGAAACAGACAACATGAAAATTGATTCACCATGATGCACCCATCCTTTATAGCTTGGCAAGAGTCCATTGAATATCAGATGATGTGTCAAAACATCTCCAGTAAACCAACATTTTCGCCTAAGGTTGCATCAATTACAAGGGCAAACTATCATGTTACTACCCTCGCCATTGGCAACAGCGAAATCTAGAAACTTTTCAATTCCACTTATATATTCCGTAGATCTCCTATCCTTATCAATCCAACTTTGGTCCATTTCTATCATTAGGAGTAAAAAAAAAAAAAAAGTAATTGCTTCAATTAGTAAGAAACTAATTGTTTCAATTAGTATCAAGACTCACATAACATTGTAGAGGGAATAATTCCTCATCAAGATTGCACCCTTCATTCATTTAATTAGATTGAATACGCATTAGGAATTCAGGCCAATAAAAAAGCACATAACTGCTCATAGGCATGTAGATTTGCACAACAAAATAAGATATATATATGTGTGTGTGTGTGTGTGTGTGTGTGTGTGTGTGTATATATGTATACATATGTGTGTATGTGTGTGTGTGTGTGTGTGTGTGTGTATATATATATATATATCTGTGTGTGTGTGTGTGTGTGTGTGTGTGTGTGTATATATATATATATATATATGCATATGTATGTATATATATATATATATATATATATATATATATATATATATATATATATATATGTATATATATATATATATATATATATATATATATATATATATATATATATATGTATATATATATATATATATATATATATATATATATATATATATATATATATATATATGCACACATGTGTGTGTGTGTATATATATATATATCTATACACATTTTGGGGTATCTACTGTCATATGAGTGACAGAGCCGGTCAATTTACAACTTGTGACACAGATTTTTATGCCTTCTCATATATGCCTTAATAGTGCCCCAATGACCTAAGGATCTTTTCGTGACGTGTACTGCTGTTGAGCCAGCGGTAGGCTAAGCGTTAAATTCACACCCGAGCATGTAGCAGTCGAGATCAAAGGAGGAAGATTGCCCGTCACGACAAGTGCTGAACCAACTGGAACTAACAGAGAGGACTGTACCATGGCAGAGGACCCTGGAATGGCACTGGACATGGCGGATGAAGGTGTTAAAGGCTCAATCAAGACAGCAGTAGTGCTGTTTGGTATTGCTGGTGAGTCGAGCAGACCAACAGAGCTTCTTGGTGGGATTATCATTGTAGTAGAAGCAAAGGAGATGCAACGATACTGCAACAACGGAAGCTAGGGTTCGGTGACGTGAATTACAAGTCAGCCGAAGAGAGAATGAAACAGACTAGGGTTTCGATTCCCGCTCTGATACCATCTAAAATAATTGGGGTTCATAGCCTAACTGGGGAGCCCTAGCGTTATATATATACGGAAGGTTTAGTAATACAAATTACAAAAAGACCCTTAGGTCATTAGGGCACTGTTAACGCTTAGCTTAGTGCCATCTCGACAGTAGTACATGTCACAAAATGTGCTATTTGGACAAGGGTTGCCGCCGCTTGGATAGCAGCACCCATCACAGAGTTTGCGGCTGTTTGGATCGCAATACCCATACCGATCTGTCCATGAGATTCGGGCATCTAGTTCTGCACCTTTAGCCTCAAGTATACATTCTTTGGGTGTTGATCAACTGGTATCGGGTCTACGACATGTGAGTCTCGGTGGCATTGACAGTGGCTTTGTGCAACCTCTTGCCTCTGGTTTGGGTAATATATCTTCCATGCTTCCCTCTACTTTACCCACAAACATTAATATTGCTTAGTTTGTGCCCTCTCCTCTCATTAAAGTAGAAGATTTTCTATCATGGAAGACTCAAGTTGTTGCTTTGCTTATATTACATGGTCTTTTGGGCCTTGTTAATGGAGCTACAGCACCCCCCGAACCTGTGATTGTTGATGATAACGGAAATCGAATTTATAATCTAGATTATCTTTATTGGTTAAGGGCTGATTAAATTGTTAAGACTTGGTTTTATGCCACTATCTCTTGTTTCTTAAATGCTAGTCTTGCTAGATCCATGGAATTGAAGAGGAAATTTACGCAAGCCGGCTAACCAACCGGTTGAGAATTTCTTGCGTGAAATTAAATCTATTGCTGATTCTCTTGCTGCAATCGGTACTCCTCTAATTAAGCTAGAATTGGTTGAACAAACTGTTTTTGGATTGGATGATAATTATGATATGTTTGTCACCCCCGTTACTTATTTTGGGTCCCGAATGTCCTTTGATGGGTTACGAGCAAAGCTACTAATTTTTGAGCAATGGCTAAATCAACATGAATCTCATGATGTTCTAACCTCACATCAAGCTCTAGTTGCTCACAACACAGCTCCCTCTGGTTCCAATGGATCTGCTATTGGTGCTAATGACCAAGGGGGAGGGCGTGGCAAAGGAAATTGAAAGGGAAATTGGAAGGGAAAAAGGAAAGGCAAAAATAATGGGGGAAAAGGGAAAGGTGGCCGCAATACTCGACAGCAACAGCGAAACCACACTACTACGAGTGGTGGAGGTGCCCCTCCAGGTAATGTACAGCCTTCTCATAGCATGTCTACTTTCAATGTTCTGCTATTGCTGCTCACTCTCCCACATTTGATATGCAATCTCCATCTCACTGTGACAAGGGGTTCTCCCACTTTTTAGTTGTGTGTCAGTTGTGCTTTAATCCAGGTCATCCAGCCTCACAATGCTCTCGTTTCTTTCCCCACCTAGCTCAATCTGGTTCCCAGCAAGCCCTTGCTGTCGTATAGATCGGTGAGGCTAATGATGCCTCCTGGCATCCTGATTCTGGTGCTTCCTCTTATATGACACCTAATGAGGGTATGTTTCAGACCTCCTCCCCCTTAACTAAGCCTGTTCATGTTTTAGTTGGCAATGGTGCTAAACTTCCATCTCATAAATCTGGCATGCTTACATTATGCTCCTCTGACTGTCCTATAACTTTGAAAAATATTTTGCATGTTCCTGCTTTAATGTATAACCTACTTTCAATTCAATGGCTTTCTCAAGACAATAATTGTTATGTTTTCTTTACTGACTCTTCTGTTTTTGTAAAGGATAAAACGACAGGGACAGTTCTGCTGCAGGGTACCAGTAAGGATGGAGTCTATCTTCTCTGCCCCTCACCCACCTTGCCATCTGAAGCACTCTTTACCCTTCGTGAATTAGGCAAGACTTGGCATAGGCGACTTGGTCATTGTGGCCCTCATGTTTTACAAACTCTAAAATCTAATAAAGATCTCTTTTTCTCTTCTGGATTTGATAACATTTGTATTTCATGTAAACTTGCCAAATCACATCGTTTACCTTTTTAATTAGTGGATCATCATTGTGAAACTCCTTTTTATTTGATACATTCTGATATTTGGTAGTCACGGGTTCTTTCAAACTTGGGCTACCATTTTTCGTATGAAAAACAAATTAGAAGTCTTTCATCACTTCCAAACTTTTTCTAAGTTAGTAGAGAACATGTTTTCTACTACTATTAAAATTTTCCCTAGTGAGGGCGGAAAGGAGTTTGACAACAAATTTGCTAAACAATTTTTTCATGAACGTGGAATATTCTTTAGGATGTCCTGTCCGGATACCCCTCAGCAAAGGGGAGTTACTAAACGAAAGCATCGTGATCTTCTTGAGATCGCTCGTGCTTTTTTGTTTCAAGCTCTCTTACCTGCTAAATTTTGGGTTAATGCGGTGTACACAGTAGCCTTTATTATTAATAGATTGCCCACAACTCTTTTACAAGGAAAATCTCCTTTTGAAAATTTGTTCAAATACAAACCTGATTATTCCCTGTTAAGAGATTTTGGTTGCGCCTGCTTTCCTAATCTCACTGCTAAAACACCGCATAAACTTGCTCCACGTTCCAAACAATGTGTTTTTATAGGATATGCCACGAATTCCAAATGTTACCTATGTTTAGATCCTATCACTGGCAAAGTTTATATTAGTCACCATGTTGACTTCCATGAGCACGCTTACCCTTACCCCAGCCTTGCTCCTTCTGGCCCCCCCAATAAATCCTCAAATCCTTGACCCCTTAAATTGGCCCTCTAATACTCGTGATACTCACATTTTGCCCAAGGATTTTGCTCGCCAGATTACTGGGTCTTTAGCACTGCCCCCAGCGTCTGTACCCGTTAGCTTGCCCATGCACACACCGCAACCTAATCCACCTCCTGGTCCTCCCCCTCTCTCTTCCCTAGTCAGTATCGGCCATAACCTAGCACCTCCTACTCCTGCTGTTGCACATACTCCTCATTCCCTTTCTCCTATGGCCCACGATTTCGCCCAGCTTCCCTTATCCCTTATCGTATCGTCTTCCATTGGGCTCCCGTCCATGAACCTTGTCTCTCCTAAGTCAAATTCCTTATCACTTATTCCGTAGTCTTCTATTGGGCTGTAATCAGTGGACCATGCCTCTCCTGCAACCACCTCTTTAGCTGCTAGCCCGAATCCTTCATCCACTACTCTCTTTCTTTCTAGTGTCAAAGTGCATTTGTAATGCCCCGACCCCTCTCGGTCGCGGATCTTATTAATAACCGCTTCAAGGATCGTTGACTGACCTGACAAATTATCTCAAGTCTTTATGGCGTGTTTCGTCCTTGCTCACACGCTGCCTGGGAAACTTCCCAGGAGGTCACCCATCATAGGATTGCTCCTCAGTAAGCACACTTAACTGTGGAGTTCTTAAGAGTAGGCTTCCAAAAAAAAAAAGGTGCACCTTTGGTGATATAAGTAGTCACTTCGATTCTTTTTTAAGCAACACTCGGGGCGTTACAATCACCTCCATTTGAAGCGCACAACGTCCTCGTTGTGCCTCACTAACCGACCGACTTATGAGTCCTCTTGACCGGCGGTCCACACTCAGTATCTTTACCCCTCTAGATGGCTACCCATGGGCTCTCCATCTACTAGCGGTGCTCACGATCGCGGGTTGGCTCTGATACCATCTGTAACGCCCCGACCCCTCCCGGGTTGCGAGCAGTTACCAGAAGCGGCTTCAAGGATCGTTGACTGGCCCCACAAACCACCACAAGTCTTTCTAGCATGTTTTGTCCTCACTCAAACACTGCCTGGGAAACTTCCCAGGAGGTCCCTCATCTCAAGATTGCTCTCGAGGAAGCACGCTTAACTACGGAGTTCTTAGGAGTTGACTTCCCGAAAAGAAAGGTGCACCTTTGGTGATATAAGTAGTCACTTGGATCCTTTTAAGCCACACTCGGAGTGTCACAAGTTACGATGAATCTATTTCTCTTTTAAGCTCTATAAGGTACTTTTCTAATTATAATATTGTGTTACTTATGTTGTGGAGTAGTAGTGAGCTTTTCTATGCAAGGGTTCAATAATTCTTTGCAATGCAAATATGGGTCTTCTATGCAAGGATTCATTGAAAATAATTTCTTTGCAATTCAAATAAAGGGTAATTGTGGGGGTAAATTCATATACTTTCAACCCCATGACATGCACCATTGGTCGGCCTTGTGGGATTTTGGTTGTGGTTATTAGCTATTGTTAGTGGATTCCTTGAAACTGCTCCTGATAACCTTCAGCGGCACGAAAGGGGCCGGGGCGTTACAGATGGTATCAGAGCTGACCCGCGACCGTGAGCTACGCCAATGGATAGAGAACCCATAGGCAGTCACCTAGCGGGGCAAAGATACTGGGTGTGGACCGCCGGTCAAAAGGACTCATAAGTCGGTCAGTTAGTGAGGTACAACGAGGACGTTGTGCGCTTCAAGTAGGGGTGATTGCGACAGCCCGAATGTGGCTTAAAAGGATCGAAATGACTACTTATATCAGCAAAAGTGCACTTTTTTTTTGGGAAAGCCCACTCTTAAGAACTCCACAGTTAAGCGTGCTCACTGGGGAGCAATCCTATGATGGGTGACCTCCTGGGAACTTTCCCAGGCAGCATGTGAGCGAGGACGAAACATGCCATAAAGACTTGAAGTGATTTGTCGAGTCAGTCCACAGTCCTTGAAGCGGTTATTAGTAAGACCCGCAACCGAGAGGGGTCGGGCCATTACAGCATCCTATGCAGACACAGTCCAAGTCCGGTATTTTTAAGCCCAAAACAATTTTGTCTTTGGCTGTTGTTACTGAGATAGCGGAACTGAGATCATGTAAACAAGCTTTAAATGATTCAAAGCGGCGGGCTGCTATGGCAGAGGAGTATAATGCTTTAATGCAAAATAACACATGGGATTTAGTGCCTTGTCATAAAAACATGCACTTGCTCAGTTGTAAGTGGGTGTATCGGGTTAAATGTAAATTCGATGCGTCTTTTGAGCTATGTAAGGCCACGTTAGTTGTCCGGGGGTTTGATCAACTAGCTGGATTTGACTATCATGAGAGGTCTAGTCCTATAGTCCGTCTTACCACCATTCGTATTGTTTTGTCCCTCGTTATTTCGAAGGGCTGGGTTATACGATAGCTTGATGTTAGAAATGCATTGTTGCATGGGGATCTTGCAAAAGAAGTCTACATGACTCAATTGCCAGGTTTTGTTCACCTTGACTACCCCCACCATGTTTGTGGACTTCGCAGATCCATTTATAGCCTTAAACAGGCACCTCATGCCTAGTTTTACAAATTCAGCAGTTACCTATTAGCCTTAGGTTTTCTCAGCAGCACCACAGATCCTGTTTTGTCCATGTTTCGATATGGCACACAACTTTTGATCCTTCTTGTGTATGTTGACGATATCATTTTCACTGGCAATTCCCCACCCCTTCTTTTTCATTTTATTCGTCTTCTGTCTATTCAGTTTCCTATAAAAGATTTGGGTGACTTGTATTACTTTCTTAGGGTTCAAGTTGTGCGAACTCCCACTAGTCTGTTTCTTTCCCAGCTTGGATTTGGTACATAAATTTCACCTTCATACTGTAAAATCTGTTCGCACACCACTTCCATCAAGAACCGCTTTGTCTCTTACTGATGGAGAATTGCTAGCTGATCCTACCGAGTATCGTAGCATGGTAGGTAGGTTGCAATACTTAACATTGACTAGGCCAGACATAGCTTATGTTGTGCATTTAGTGTCTCAATTTATGCATGCTCCTCACACTACTCACCTTGCTGCCATGAAGCGCATTTTTCGCTATCTTATAGGTACTGTTGATCATAGCTTCCTCCTGCACAAGGCTGCCTACACAAACATTGTGATTGCTTATTCCGATGCTGATTGGGCTGGGTGTCCTGATAGTTCACGCTCCAGTACGGGCTATGCTACCTTTCTTGGACCCAACCTCATTTCCTGGTGTTCGAAGAGACCACCTACTGTCTCCCAGTCTTCCACTGAAGCAGGGTATCGTGCGGTTGCCTATACTATCACTGAATCTCTTTGCATCTGCTATCTTCTTGCCGAATTAGGTCTTGTTCTCCCTAAGCCTGTCCAAGTGCTTTGTGACAACATTAGTGCCACTTACATTACTGCCAATCCTATTCTGAACGCTCGCAGCAAACATATAAAGGTTGATTACCATTTTGTCCGCTAACGTGTTGCACATGGAGATTTAGTGATCCGCTATGTCCCTACTCAGTTGTAGTTAGCTGATGTACTTACTAAGGCTTCGTCTACCGATAGGTTTTTGTACATGAAGTCCAAACTTTCTGTTACTCCCCCCGTTCAATTTGAGGGGGAGTAATAGTACCCTAATGCCCTAAGGGTCTTTTTGTAATTTGTATTACTAAACCTTCGATATATATATAATGCTAGGGCTCCCCAGTTGGACAATGAACCCCAATTATTTCACATGCCTTGTGAATACCAAACGCGAATGGAAGCTGAAGGATGTTTGGCTACCAGACAACATATGATCTCTACCTAGCCTATAAACAGTATTCAACATGGCCAGCCTTAGTGTTTTTGTTTTAACATATATATTAATATATAGATTATTTTGTTCATAATCCATGTTGACTTCAGTACGTCTGCAAGCTCACCCATAAAGGGCAATTTTATTCGTGTAGACTGTCTATAATTGACATGAAAGAAAAGAAGTGAGAGAAATTTGGTAGCTTTTGCAAGTTCGGATAGGTGACAGGCATTGAAGTCGGGAAAAATTACCAATAAGTGTTATTTTAAATTTAATATTATTTAAAGGTGTTGTTTTACTTTATGGTGTTGTTTTTGGGAACCATGTTGTCAGCTTGCTTTTGTGCTGGCAATGTTTTGTGGAAAGCAATTTACTCCTCTGCCCTTAAACTAAAGCAGTCATCCCAAATATAACTCAACACAATTTTCTATCCTCTTTCTCTCTCCACCAACACCTTCCTCCATTGATACTCTTACAAATACAATTCAAAGATTCCTCAGAATTATCCATTTTCGTGTCTCCATTAGTTCTACAATCATTAGACCCTGAATTCTCACCAACCCAGAAACCCAAAACCCTTGTAGAGAGAAAGAGGAGAAAGAATAACCAAAGGGGGCAGTGGATGAGAGGTGAGCGGTTGACAAGGGCGGAGGCCAAGCTGTTTGAGGAGGCTTAGGTGATATTTGGGGAAGAAGAAGACCCAGATATGCTCTAGAGGTTCATTGTTTTAGACAATCCACCTACTAAACTCTCGGAGGGGGAAAAAGAAGGTAAAAACGGTTCTTTGAAGGTCAAGAGTAAAGTTGTTAATAGTGGAAAGAGCAAGGCTCCAGAGGTTCGTTGTTATTCACAGGTACTCCGTTAGCTTCTTCTCCTCCTAATTCCTGAAAACAAATGCAGTTTTCATAATTAGATCCATTCAAAATCTAGGATTAGTTAGTGTGAAATGAGGCTCCTTCTTGTTTATGTTATTCTTTCCCTTTTTATTTCTGTTTCTTAATTATCAAAAATTGAGATTCTTATATGATAACTCCATGTTATCAATTTCGAAGAAGTTTGGAATTTGTTGAAACAGAGTTCAGGTTTTCAGTGCTTTTGTGCAGAAAGGTAAGCTCTTGTTTAGAAGGTACACTGACATGTTGTTGAGGAAATTGCTTCATAATAGCGCAGTGTCAATGTAGATGCACGATTTTATGTATATGTATATACTATTTTTTTCAATTTAATGAAATCCAAAATGGCCAATTAAAATGTGTCTTAACTCTAGAGTCCATGTCTTTTTGTAATTTTCTGGAGCATTATTTACTAAGCTACTTGGTGTTGTCTATCTGTATGCATGATATGATTTATAATGGCATTAATCTAAATCATGGTCAAGTGAGCTCTACAATTTTAGAGATATCGCTACGAAGATACATTAGAAAGAACCCTTAAGAGGAGAGTAGCATATTCATTTTACTCTTTTCTCTGATTTACTATCTTAGGATATGTATTATGAGGGGTTGGTTGTATAAAGAGCATTGTGGTTCTCCTGAAACCACATAGTGAACTTGTTATGCATAAAAGATGGATAAGTTTTGGTATAATGTTGACATGGAGAAGCTTCTTCATCTCATTGTGATTGTCCTGATACTGTTGGCATCTTGCTCCATCAAGTATATATAAATATGTGTCGTATGAGAATGTTATCTCCTCTAGAAGATTGTGTATACCCCGGTTAACTATTCCAAATGTTAGGGTTAGCGCATCGAATTATGCACCTTAAATGGGCCGCTGCGAAACTATATATATATGTGTGCGTGTGCGCGTGTGCATGTGTGGGCGTGGGTCATATGGGATTGTTATCCTCTCAAGATGACTGTGTAAACCCGGGTTAGCTATGCCAAATGTTAGGGTTAGCGCATCAAATTATGCACGTTAAATGGACCGATGCGAAGCTATATGTATATGCTGTATGGGAATATTATCCCCTTCCAGTTGACTATGTAAAGCCCGGTTAAATATTACAAATGTTAGGATTATCGTATCAAATGATGCACCTTAAATGGACTGCTGCGAAGCTATATATATATATATATATATATATATATATATGTTTTTGTGTGTGTGTGTGTGTGTGTGTGTGGAACAAGAATGTTATCCCCTCCAGATGACTGTGTAAACCCCGGTGAACTATTCCAAATGTCACGGTTAGCGCATCAAATTATGCATCTTAAATGTACCGCTATTTACTAAGCTATTTGGTGTCCTTTATCTGTATACATGATACGATTTATAATGACATTAATCTAAATCATGATCAAGCGAACTCTACAACTTTAGAGATATTACTACGAAGATACATTAGAAAGAACCCTTAAGAGGAGAATAGCACATTCATTTTACTCATTTATCTGATCTACTATCTATGCATTATGAGGAGTTGGTTGTATACGGAGTATTGTGGTTCTCTTGAAACCACATAATGAACTTCTTATGCATAAAAGATGGGTAAGTTTTGGTACAATGGTGACATAGAGAAGCTTCTTCACCTCATTATCATTGTCCTGATACTGTTGGCCTCTTGCTCCATCAAGTATGTGTGTGTGTGTGTGTGTGTGTGTGTGTACATATATATATATCGTATGGGAATGTTATCCCCTCTAGATGACTGTGTAAACCCTGGTTAACTATTCCAAATATTAGGGTTAGTACATCAAATTATACACCTTAAATAGACCGCTGCGAAACTATATGTGTGTTTGTGTGTGTGTGTGTGTGTGTGTCGGGGGGGTATGGGAATGTTATCCCCTCAAGATGACTATGCAAACCCGGGCTATTTATGCCAAATGTTTAGGTTAGCGCATCAAATTATGCACCTTAAATGGACCACTACGAAGCTATACATGCACATATATATATATGTGTGTGTGTGTGTGTGTGTGTGTGTGTGTGTGTGTATGTGTGTGTGTGTATATATATCTATCTATCTATCTATCAACACACACACACACACACACACACACACACACACACATATTCGGAAACCCGGGTTAGTCAAAATAGTAAATTTAGGTTAGTACAACTCATTAACCTGAGTTAACTGCATATAATTTCGGAGACAGTTTAAGATGTTGGTAGGTTGTATTGCCTCAAAAGTCGCTTTATGACTATTCAACACCCACATTTCAAGAACAACAACAACAAAATAATAATAATAATAACAACAACAACAACAACAATAATAACAACATCATCATAATAATAATAATAATAATAATAATAATAATAATAATAATAATAATAATAATAATAATGATGATGATGATGATGATGATGATGATGATAATAATAATAATAATTTGGTTGCTGGTACCGTCTGCAACGTTGTCTTTGGCTTTGTAATATTAGATAGTTTTTCAATTTTCCAATAGCACTGAACTAAATTAGCGTAGTTGGCATTTCAACCCAGGTAAATGTAAACAACAACCCAAGATGACTATATAGAGAGCCTCGGGATGACAACTACAAATAACCTAGGTTAACTTGTAATGGTAACCACAGTAAACTGCATTGAGTTATGGGGTTGTGAATTGGAGGAAGCTATTATAAGGTTATGCGTCATTTGTACTTGACTTGGCAATTGAGATGGAAAACCCGTACATAAATTGAAGTATGTCATATATGCATTTATTGTCAAGGTCGAGATAAGTGTCTCGGGCCAATGGCATACCTAAAATGGCATATAGTTTTTGCTGTTGTGTGGCATGAAATACGTAAAATAAAGGATGAGAATGAGGTCATTCCTCTATTAACTCCATCATCCAACACTCCCAACACACACAATAATCTCTCTTGTACCAACGACTACTTTCCTAATTAATGTGCTATGCATCATCAATATTGCTTGTGCCCAACTTCAAATGTTGCATACAAGTGCTGCAATCTGCATACAAGAATCAAATGTTACTAACTACACTTCATGACATTAACAGGTTATTCACCATATTCACACGAGCATCACACACGTACATATTTCCATCATACTCTGTTACACAAGTATATCAATAATACTTTACATCATACATTCTGCCTATAAACAACCTTGACAAACATCATAGTCATCCCAGGATATTACCTAACGTTAGCAAGGTTATATCCCACCTTATGAAATTATAACACATTCATATACCCACATATATGGCTTCCTTCTCCAACATAATACCAATTCACACCTCCTCCAAACAATTTCTTTGTCAAATTGACCCAAACACCAATTACCCATCTAAATTTGTACTAATTGGCAATGATGTAAGTATAAATGAAAATAGAGCAAAAATGCATCCCAAAGAGTATAACAACTACCCTTCCCTACCCTTGCCTACGTCACTCTTACACCTCTATTTACACCCAAAAAAACAAAAAACAAATTAATTAGAAAAACTCATTCAATTTTGAGAACACATAAAGAACAAGAGGATTAGGCCAAAAATTCAATCTTATAGTGACATTTGAAGTTCATACGATTATGTTTTTAATTCATGACTTGTAATATACAAACTATTTGGAATTGGATGAGATTTTCTTAAAGTTTTGTAATTTACAATATCAAATTATCAGAGCCAGAAAATGTAATTCGTTTGAAACTCGAACACAACCCCGAGTTGACAGAGATACAAAACTCATAACAGAAGCAAAGGAAATCGAGAGAGAGACAAAACTTGCTCGCTTAGGGAGAGATTGTCAGTTACCTTGGCCATGTTCGTTGATGTAGTTGACAAGAATTTCATTTTCTTCAGGAGTCCATGACCCTTTCTTCAACCCTTTTTGGTCACAACAAGACAATCGCAAAATTCAGAGAGAGAAAAACACCTAGAGACAGATAAATGATGCCCCTGCAACCACAAGCAAAATAATGGCAGAGGAGTAAACTGTGTTGGATAATACATGTCATAAATTGAAATCAGTTAACAAATCAAGAACACAAAGATACATAGAGAGAGACACAGATGAATAGAGGTCCCTTACTTGTACAGTACTAATAGCCCTTCTTCCCTTCCACTTGCTCTTCCTTTGAGTATAAGGGAGAGGAGTAATATGCATGAGATAAAATGTCAGCATAAAAGTAACCTCTGAGTATAAGGGTAAACTAGTAATGTGAGTGGGATAAACATTGCCAGCACAAAAGCATCCTAACATCTTGTCTCCCAAAAATAACAACACTTCATAAAAAAATCCTTTAAATAATATAAAAACTTAAACAACACCTGCTGGTAATTTTCCCAATTAGAACAGTTTTTGATGTCTTAGCTGTCATTACGTTTCTATCAAACTGATTGGCTTTGGTAGGGAAGAAAGTTGAAGAATTATAACTCCACTATGCTTTCTTATTGTCATTTCCCCCTTTTTTAAATTTCTCCCCTATTAAGACTTTTGAACTGGACCTATAAGCAAATGAAAAATAATAAAACACGTATGAATCCGATTAAAGCTCTATCACCTTTAGAAGCTGATTAGCAATGAATGAAATTAGTCACTAGCTTTTATATATATTATATATATATATATAGATATATATATATATATATATATAGAGAGAGAGAGAGAGAGAGAGAGAGAGAGAGAGAGAGAGAGAGAGAGAGATATTATATATATATATATATATATATATATATATATATATATATATATATATATATATATATATATATATATATATACACAAAACTAGCTTAAGCTCTCTCAGCCCTGCTCTTTTCAACTTTAACTAAAGTTATACTGTTGGCTTGCAACTTCTATCATATATTCTAGCACAAACCTTCATGTCGGAACTACAACCAAGACTTAATAAGTGCACATAATTAGTCAAATGACGACAGACACAAACCAAGATTAGGCAGATACCTAGATGAAAGCTTAAATGTGTTGGGTCTGACACAATTCAGCAATGGATGTAAGAATAAGCTAAGTGACATTTAATTTTCAAGACCAAATAATATCGTGTGAAATGATCCACTGATTTATATACATGTTCAGAACCTTTTAATTATATTCGTCAAGATAAACTATGAAATAACCCCACACCCACTACTAGATATTTATTCATACAGTTTCTCCTCTCTTTCTTTCCATCCTTTCTTTTAAAACTTTCTATTCGTCATAACTCATGACTTCACAATAGGAGATTATTTGAGATTATTGGCTCTTATCTTACACGTAATTCATTGTTAGGTAGAAGTTGAATAAGTAAACGCAACAGTTTTATGCTCATATTCGATCTTCAAATGTGGACATAGAGAGGTAGAATTCTCATTTCTCAGCCTCCACAGCAAATGCATGGGGTTTTTGGTGGACACTCCTAATCAGGCTTCCTTTAGACAAATTAATGGATACAATACCCCTCAGGAAGTTGGTTGTAGAACAGCTCCAATTAGACTAGATGGGAACTTCGATGTACTTAGGGGGAATGGTGGCTGTAATTAGGGGAACTTACCATCAGTGCCATTCTCTTCTGTGGAGAGGTTTGAGTTTTCATCAACTCTTGTTTAGAGGGAAGTGTATACACTCAAGATTATTAGAGATAAATTACATTGAAGGTTCAAATAATAAGAGGTGGAGTAGCAGGGATTTTTCGTCGACAAAGAAGTTGAAGGTACTGCTTTAAAGCCAACTGCAGGAGGAAGGAGTTCAACATATTAGATGAGGAAAACACCATGCTAAATTCATAAGATTGCGTGAATTTTTTCCACCATGATTTGCTCCTAAGATTTCTAAACTAAAGAAGCCATCGGAGAGCTGTGCATAAAATAGGTGCTTACTGAGCGATTGCATATCGTTCAAACTGACATATTTCAATCACACCCATTATTGTGCTAATGCAAGATACTTCAATCTGCAGTGTTTGATTCTTGGACTGCTTTTCTTTAGTGTATACATGACATTGATTATTGCTTGTTTGAACGTCAATTTCTCATTTTTTTCTTATTTTTAGCAGCAGTGGCCTACTTTCACCTGTCCGGGGGTGACTCTAGCAATTTCACCACTCGTTGCACTCATCCTAAATCAACATATTACACAGCTTTTGCAGGTGATCTTCATTATTATATATTTTTAAATTTTTTTCTTTTAAACAAAAAGAAGAAAGTGCATCACACCATACATAGACAACAACAATAACAACAACTCCCAGTGTGGGTCCCACGTTCGCGGGGTCTGGGGAGATCCAAATGTAGGCAACCTTACCCCTACCGGTATTCCTACCCATAGAGAGGTTGATTCCTAAAGACCCACAAAATAGCTTTTGAGAAAAAAAGGTTTAAAGAAAAAACGATTGCAAAACAATTACCAATGAGGAGAAAAGGGTACGGAGAGCAAATAAACAAGGAGCGGAGACATACCTCAACAAAACCAGGGGCGCTAGATGCCGTCACACCCCAGAAAAGGACGACCTGCAGACAAGTACACCAAAAAAACCCCACCTGCCCCACCCCACCTAAGCTACTGCCACCTACGGAGCTGGACCTCTACAATCAGAAACCTTAATCCTATACCGCCACAGCCTCTTATCCTGGGCCATATCCTCCGTCAGACCGACAACTCTCAGGTCCTCTCTAACCACTTCCTCTAGGCTCTTCTTCGGTCTACCCCTCCCTCTCTTTCCGCCAGGGGGGACAATCATCTCGCACCTCCGCACTGGGGCGGCCACACTTCTCCTCTTTACGTGGCCGAACTATCTGAGCCTCGATTCCCTCATCTTCTCCTCTATGGGGGCTACTTCGGCTAAGCTCCTGATTACGCCATTCCTAATTCCATCTAATCTCGTAAAACCAAACACCCACCTGACCATTCTCATCTCAGCTACCATCAACCTATGGACCTGCATCTTTTTTAGAGGCCAACACTCCGATCCATAGAGAACAGCCGGTCTAACTACCCTCCGATAAACTTTGTCTTTCAGTCCTAGAGGCACTCTCTTGTCACACAGCACCCCTGGCACTGACTTCCACTTTTGCCAACCCACTCTTATCCGCTGGCTAATATCCTCCCCAATGTCCCCGTTCTGCTGGATGATGGAACCCAGATACTTAAATTTAGCGACCTTTGGAATCACCCTCCCATCCAGTGTGACGTCTCCCCCCTCTTCTGTCCTTCTACTGAAACGACAATGGAGGTATTCCGTTTTTGATCTACTTAACCGGAAACGCCTAGCTTCCAGCGTATGCCTCCAACTCTCCAACCTGTCATTCAACCCCCGTCGGGTCACATCGATAAGAACGATGTCATCTGTAAATAACATGCACCAAGGCACCTCGTCCTGGATTCCTCTAGTGAGTTCATCCAAAACTAATGCAAAAAGAAATGGGTTTAAGGTGGAGCCCTGATGCAGGCCCATACTAATAGCGAAGTCATTGGAGACCCCTCCCGGTGTCCTAACACGCGTCCGCCCCCCCTCGTACATATCCTTGATTATACGGATGTACGTGGGCGCCACCTTTTTCTCTTCCAAACATCTCCACAATACCTCCCTCGGGACTCTATCATATGCTTTCTCTATGTCAATGAACACCATATGGAGATCCACCTTTCTATCCCTGAACAAGCCCATGAGCCCTCTGAGGAGGTAGATCGCCTCAATGGTCGACCTGTCTGGCATAAAACCAAATTGATTTTCTAAAATCTCTACATCCTCTCGTAACCTTCTCTCAATCACCCTCTCCCAAAGTTTCATAGTATGACTGAGCAGCTTGATGCTCCTATAGTTATTACAATCTTGGATATCCCCTTTGTTTTTGTACAACGGGATGACTGTGCTGGCCCTCCATTCTCTGAGCATCTTGGCGGTCCTGAAAATAACATTGAACAGCTCTGTGAGCCACTCTAGACCTACCTCCCCCTTAAACTTCCAAACTTCCACCGGTATCTGGTCCGGGCCCACTGCCTTTCCATTCGCCATCTTCTTCAAGGCCTCCCTAATCTCCTCCTTTGTTATATGGTCGCCTGCATGCTGATCGCTACCCTCTCGCGCCCCTTCCCCATTTAGGAGTTTAACAAAGAACACACCATACATGGAGATAGGCATAAAACATTGATCTAAAGGGGTCCATGTCCTGCACTTAACAATTAACTGACATGATCTAATAATTCACTTGGAGCACATCACTCTATTCTTCACATCAAGCTAACTTATGGATTTCATGAAGAAAGTCTAATTAAGCAGATTGAAGCTGTCTTAGTTCCCTAACTATATGCGCAGTGCAGTTGAGGAAAATATATCTTAAAACCTAATAACTGAATTTTGGCATTTCTGTCCTAAAGTTTACCCGTTAAGAGGGAATTTGTTTCTTCTCTTTTTTCTTTTCCTAACATCCCTGCTTTTCTGTTTTTTGCTTTCTGGCCTAAAGTTTACCTGTTAAACGAGAATTTTCGTATCAACGACTTATAAATATACATTGGGACATGTTAATAGTCGATTAATTATGATAGTAACTTTGACGTTAGACTCTTATAGATTTCGTTCTTTGTGCAGAATATTTTAGTATGGGAGGCGGGCACCTAAAATCAGGATACAACAGGTATTAGTATAATCGTTATCTCGAATAGTTAATTCAGGATCCTTTGAACATTAATTAGAATCGAACATAACCTTTATCTTCAACCTTATGTCAAACCTAAAATCTTTAAATTTGCATAAATATACACATTAATTATGATCATACTTAACATATCATCCAAAAAAATTTATTTTGTACTTCACTACACAAAAATGTAAGAATGAGTTCCTACAATTTCAAAGACATCATCATCAGCAAAGAAGGAATGTATTGCATCATGTAACACTGCACACATTAAAGCTAGGCAAGAGCTATTCTGTGAGAGAGTTTGGAAGAATACGGCTCACCTAACTGGGAGCCCCTGGTCAATATTTATATTAATAAGAATAGTACAAATTCACAACTGTGCCCTTAGGATTAGGGTTCCTCTATCACGTCACCTCAATCTATAGGGGTGGATGCACAGACATACTAGACTTGAGAAATAAAAATTTCGTTACAGGAAGAGACTTGGTAAAGATATTGGCAAACTGAAGTTGAGTAGGAACATAGCGAACAATAAGATCACCATGAGAGACACGTTCTCGAACAAAGTGGTAGTCCACCTTAATATGCTTACTACGGCCATGCAGAACATGATTAGCAGTAATATAGGTGGCAGAAATATTGTCACAGACGACCTTAATCGGAGAAGTAATTAGAATGCCTAATTCTGCCAGCCAGATAGCGAATCTAGATAGTCTCAGTATACGCAACCTCACGGTATTCAACTTCAGTAGAGGACTTGGACACAGTTGGTTATTTCTTGGAACGCCGGGAAATGATATTAGGACCCAGGAATACAGCATACCCAGTGGTAGAATGCGAGCTATTAGGACAACCGGCCCAATCAACACTAGAATATGCCACTACAACGTTGAGTTTAGGGGCTTTCTTGAGGACCAACCCATGATCAGCAGTGCCCTGCAAATATCAAAAAATGCGCTGCACAGCAAGAAGGTGAGTAGTACGGGGAGCATGGATAAATTGAGAAACGAGATTGACGTCACAGGCAATATCTGGCCTCGTCATAGTTAGGAACTGCAAATCTCCAACCATTTTCCTATATTCAGTGGGATCGGAAAATAAGTCCGCATCCATTAATGATAACGTGGTCTGTGAAGGTAGTGTCGTGCGGACGGGTTTGTGTTTGGAAAAATTGAAGCGAGCGAGGAGGTCCTGGACGTACTTGGACTGGGAAAGAAATAGGGTGTCAGGAGTCCGCATCACCTGTACCCCTAGAAAGTAGTGAAGGTCACCAAGATCCTTCATCGGGAACTAAGTGGAAAGGAGACGAATAAGATGATGAATGAGATCAGACGAGCTACATACCAGTGAATATAATATCATCAACATAGAGCAGGACGATAAGAAAAACACTAGAAGCCCGAAAAATGAACATTAAAGAGTCAGTCTGACTTCTGGTAAAACCAAAGAAAGAAGAAAGCTGTTAAATTTATGAAACCAGGCGCGAGGAGCTTGTTTCAAGCCATAGAGGGACTTGTTCAATTTGCAGACATTATGAGGGTAGTTGGGATTGACAAACCCTTGTGGTTGAGTCCTGTAGACTTCTTTGATAAGATCACCATATAAAAAAGCGTTCTTTACATCTAATTGGCGAATAATCCAACCACGAGAAATGGCTAAAGAAAGAATGATGCGGATAGTTGAGGCTTTTACAACTAGACTAAAAGTGTCATGATAGTCCAGACCCTCCTACTAAGCAAACCCACGAACGACTAAATGAGCTTTTCGTCGCTCAATACTCCCATCCGAATTATACTTAATTCTGTAAACTCACTTACAAGTTAACATGTTCATATTATTGTGGTATGGCACTAAGACCCAAGTGTCATTTTGAACGAGTGCATTGAACTCATCTGCCATAGCCTCATTCCATTCAGGACATTTGGAAGCTTGGGAGAAACTAGTGGGTTCAAAACTAGGTGACGTAGAGGCAGTTAAGGACAAAACGACATGGGCTTAGACACACCAAACTTGGATCGAGTTTGCATGGGATGACGATTTTGGAACGAGTGGGATCCGGGCCAGGGGAGATGGGAATAGCAGGACTGGTAGAGGGCTGGGCCGAGGCAGATAAGTGGGACAGGGCTTAGTGAAGAAGGCTGCAGGCTAGAGACGGCACTCAAATGGGCTGGGCTGGATGGTCGTGGCAGGCTCGCTCTGGGATGTGAATGGACCGAGCTGTTGGAGGAGCCCAAAGGGACGGAAGGCACCCCCTCAGTCGCGCCTGGACGTCTAGTGTCTGGGGTAGGGTTGGACCAGGCCATACAGGGTGTGGGTGGGTCAAGCGAAGCGACGAGCATAGTAGATGGGGAAGTAACAATGAGGTTGGTGGAGAAACAACAGGGGTAGACACTTGCGATGGTACTAAGTCAGGATAGGGAAAGACATCTTCGTGAAATAGGACATGACAACTCACAAAAACTTAGCCTGTTTGAGGGTCAAAGCATCGGTAACCCTTATAATTTGAAGCATAGCCTAGAAAATACACCGCCGAGATCGAGATGAAAGTTTGTGAGGTGGATTAAGAATAGTAAGGAAGCATTCGCACCCAAAGACCTTAAGAAAAAAGTATGCTGCATCGACTCAGAATTGACCAGGTAAATGAGCTTCTAATAGGAGGATACAGGCCAGTTTTACAATATGGCGATGCTTCCGTTCCGCCACACCATTTTGTTCAGGAGTAAGAGGACAAGACGTTTGGAAAACAATACCGTGTTGTTGAAAATAGTTGAGGAGAGGGGTATTGTCAAATTCTTTTCCACCATCACTTTGAAAAATTCAAATTTTCTTATCAAAAAGGTTTTCTACCAATTTTTGGAAAACAAGAAAAATAGAGTAAACCTTGGATTTGTGCTTCATTGGATAAATCCATGTGTATCGTGTGCAATCATCCACAAAACATAAATAATAGTGATAACCCAATTTTGAAAGAATAGGCGACTGCCAAACATCCGACTGAATTAAATATAGCGGCGTACTAAAGCAATGTTCAATAGAATTAAAAGGTAATCGATGAGCTTTGCCCAACTTACACGCAATTCACTTATTTAAAAACTTAGATTCTGAAAAAATGAACTTTTTATGCTTTAACATATCTAACACTCTAGAACCACAATGACCTAACCTAGTATGCCAAATATCACCCGACGCTCAAAGGAAAAAGAGGGCAGCATGTGGTGAACTGGAGGAAATGGAGTAGACGCCGTTGTCACTGGTACCCTCCAAAATTGTTGTCCCTGTGGCTTTATCCTTAATACACACAGAAGAAGCATCAAAATTAACAAAACAGTTGTTATCCTTAAAAAGTTGAAGCACAGAGAGCAGGTTATACTTCAAATCAGGGACATGCAAAAAATGATTTAATGTTAAGTGCTTGGCAGATGAAGGGAGAATGCCTTGACCAACATGATTAATAGGTAGCCTAGTGCCATCACCAACAATAACTGAACTTGCACCCTTGTAAGGAGACTTAGTGGATAAGATACCTTCAGTAGGAGTCATGTGAGTGGCAGCACCAGAGTCAGGATACCAAGTGACATCATTAGCCTTGCCGGACTGAATAGTAGTTAAGGCAGCAGGAGTAGCAGCAGAAAATGAAGACTGGGCTAGGACGGGAAAATAACGAGAATAGAAGGCAGCAGTATGGCCAGGCTAAAAACATAATTGACAGATAACTAGGGGTAGGGGGGACTCGTTAGCAGTAAGAACGGGCAAATTATTGGATCCCAAAGAAGTGGAAGTAGCAGAAACTGCAGTACTGTAGCTATGGCAAGTAGACATACCTGACGTAGTTTGAGCCCGCCCGGGAGAGGATGAATGCTGCTGCTGATTGGGAGAGTGACGGCCTCCTCCTGAGCCTCGGCCATGGCTGTCGCTGCGACCATGCCCAAGACCTCCATGCCAATTGCCACAACCACCCCGGTTCTGGTTGTTAGTGGAGGAGGATTGGTTGGACGCAGGAGCGGAGGTATTGCTACGATTAGTTGTGGGCGAGGTGGCTGTAGCAAGCGCCTGGTGGGAGACGGTGGAGTGCTCACGCAGATGCATTAGACGTTGCTCATACAGGATAAGCTTAGAACAGAGTTCATCAAATGCCAAATTCCCGCCAAAGTAAGCAGCAGCAGTAACAAGACTTTCATAATCACCATCAAGTCCAAATAGGGTGTACTGTACCAGTTCTTGATCAGTAACAGGAGCATTAATAGCCGCTAACGAGTTGGCAAGAACGTTAATATCACGAAGATAAGCCTCCATAGATTGAGTCTTAGACTTACGCAAGGTAGTAAGGCGTCGTTTGAGATCAAGGGTTTTGGCAAGACTTGCAGCAAGAAAACGCTGATGAAGACAATGCCAAATAAGAGAGCAGTGCTGAAGATCCCGAATCTCAATATTGATTTCCTTGGAGACGGTGGCATAGAGCCACGAACTAACCTGCTGATCTCCATGCAACCATTAATAAAATAAGGGGTTGGGTTGCCGATGCCCAGTAGCATCAATAATATGTGTGGGTGGTGGGGGGAAGGTGTCGTCAACGAAACCAAAGCATATTATGAGCGATGACATGAGCAATAAATTGTTCACACCATGTAAGATAGTCTTCGGGTCTCGTTAAAGTCTTATTGACAATGCTTGTGACACTCGGGGGATTAGTAGGAGGCACCACAGCACCATAAGCAGGGGAAGACCCGAGTGTCAAACCCGCAAGCATCAACTCAAGACTGGGTATGGGAGGAGGAGTAGGATTAGCACCAGAACCCCCATACTCGAACACAGTATTGTGAAAGAGAGTGGAGGTGGGCGCTGACCAAGATAGCCATGGTGAAAGGGCAGGGCCAAATACGATAGGAGATGGCTGGGGAAGGGAAATTGGGATGGCTCCGGTGGGAAGGAGGCGCGGACCACTAGCAAGGGGCGAGGATGAGGGGGGTTCGTCGAAGGGATTTGGGCTGATTGGCGATGGAGCAGAGACGGAAGCAGGCGATGGTGTTTGGCGTGGGAGGTCTTCGGTGGAGGAGATATCCTCAAGACCGAAGGAGGACCGAGGAGGCATGGCCATGGCTGCGGTGTTCGACAGAAGCTTCAGGAGCAAGAAACCGATTAGGGTTTTGCGAGGGTTGCTTAGGCGGTTAGGGTTTTTGAGCCTTGGGCTTTAATACCATGTGAGAGAGTTTGGAAGAATACGGCTCACCTAACTGGGGCTCCCAGGGTCTATACTTATATTAATAAGAATAGTAAAAATTTACAATTGTGCCCTTAGGATTAGGGCTCCTCTATCATATTCCAACTTGCATTGCATTACCTAATCTAGAATTACTTGCCATATATCATATTCCCCTCACCATGTGCCTTTGCCTTTACCAAAAATAATGTTGAATTGTACATCACATGTAAAGGGAATTGAACTCGAAATAGATACACATGAGATGGCATTTGACATGGCTGGCATTATACAGAAATCCATGGTTCATTGCTTTGCTTTTTCCCTTAGCTTTAAGCTTGCCCTCTGGATTTATATGTTTGGAAATCCCCTCCTCCACCTATCACTTAATATATGCTTTTTATAGTGGCATGAAAAAGAAAAATTCATCTGTCTTGGCTCTCAAAATCCTGTTCAAAGCAAAGACGAATATGATTTGCAAGGTTTTTCACTAGTGTAGACACAAATTGCGAGCCTAAACAAATTAAGAAATGAAACATGGACAAATTAATTTGTATTGATTTTAGCAAATATGGGTACAATCTCTGTATATTTGTTATAAGTAAACAAATAAACAATTCCTCTGATTTAATCTCCAATTTGTAATTGAATGAGAGTCGGCTGACTTGAATCCCGATCAAGTTGATTGATTTGACTTCCTTTGAATGAACTTTAATGAATTTGATCTTGAGAGATGGTGCAAAAGTTTTGATCTCAATCAATACGAGTTTTCTTTGATCTTCGATGGTAGACGGCACGTGCTTTTGATTGTGCTTATTGTCTTCCTTTAGAGAAATTAGCTCTTTAAGTCTTCAGAATGGCTTCGAAGTGAATGAATCTTCCCCCCCCGAGTAGGAGGGAGTAGCGCTATATTTATAAGGAAAGAATACACCTCTCCTTACTAGGGTTTGCGACTTATTCGCCTTTTTGGACCTTTGACTTATTAGTCAATTTGATTTTTGATTTGACAATCATTTGGGTCATGATTTGGTAGCCGATTCGACCCAATTTATTGAATAAATTAAATTAATTAAATGGGTTGACCCAAATAATTAATTTATATTTATTTTTATAATATGGTATTTATTACTAAATTTTCTGTGCATATAAATTGCCCCCTCGAGACTAGGTCACGTACACAATTTTGGTGTTTAAATGTGACTGGCATCTCGATTTTTTTCCGAATGAGCCCTGCATCATATTCGGTGTATTCTTGTAAGATGCAATCTTCAATATATTATCTCTCTTGCTCAAGATATGAAAATTTATTAACAAAGATAATGTCTCTTCCCTTAATTTGAAGAATGCATCATCTATGTATATTTTTTGTAAGACTTCTCCCCTTTCTCTCTCTCTCCAGCCTTTCCCTCTCTATGCAGCTGCCAGCAGTGACATTGGGAAGGTAATTTCACTGCAATACTCAAGTAATTGGCCGCTTCTTGTTCCTGCTTTTTTCCTCTTGTGTTTTTTTATTCCTTTTTTTTATGAATGCTTTTCACATCTTCCTTGTTGCTTCTTCTTCTTCTTCTTTTTTTTTTTTTTAAAGATTGCGTACTCCATGCTTTTTGCAATTAATTGCCCTTCTTCTTCTTCTTTCCTACTTGACAAACGAATAGAACAAGTTTGTCTTTGACTACCCTTTGAATGTATCTTAATTTTGCATCGATTAACCTTTAAATGTTTAACCCTTTTGCATACATCAACGATTTAATTTTGAATCCTCTTAAGGCAAACTTCCCAAAGGCGAAATTTCTCCACGAGACGAATTTTGATTTAACATCGGTTAACCTTTGAATGCATAACCCTTTTGGGTGTATCAGCGGGTTAACCTTGAATCCTCCTAGGACGAACGTCCCAAAGACAAAAATTCTAGACAAGACGAATTTTGATTTAATTATCGGTTAACCTTTGAATGTATAACCCTTTTGGGTACATCAATGGGTTAATCTTGAATTTCCTCCTAAGGCGAACTTCCAAAGGTGAACATTCTCAAGACACAAATTTGATTTAACATCAGTTAACCTTTAAATATTTTAACTCTTTTGGGTACATCAACGGGTCAACCTTGAATTTTCTAAGGCAAAAATCCTCCAAAGACGAAAATCCTCCAAAAGCGAATTTGATTTGATTATGGGTTAACAATGTATAACCCTTTTGGGTACATCAACAGGTTAACCTTGAATCTTTCTAAGGCGAAAATCCTTCAAAGACGAAAATCTTCCAAAGGCAAATTTGACTTGATTATGGGGTAACCTTTGAATGTCTAACCCTTTTGGATATATCAACGGGTTAACTTTGAATCCTCTAAAGATGAAAATCCTCCAAAACGAAAATCCTCCGAAGGTAAATTTGACTTGATTATGAGTTAACATTTGAGTGTATAATTCTTTTGGGTACATCAACGGGTTAACCTTGAATGTTCTAAATGTGCAAATCCTCCAAAGGCGAAAATCTTCCAAAGGAGATGTCTATCGCCTATGTGACAACTTGAAGACGGCTATACTGCACATGTTAAGCAACCATACAATTTGCTTTTAATGCTTTTGCAAGTTCGTTATTTGAAATGCTAGATGCCTAAAACTTTGGACTAAATGGATCATTTTCTCTATCACTTGCCACGAGCAATACGGAAGGGGGGGGTTTTTTTTTTTTGCTTTCCTTGAATAGGTCCAACTTGAGTGATTTCCCTATTTTTCTTATCCTGGGATGGCTTGTCGCGCGAGCCTGCATCGAGTAATTTTTCCTATTATAAAGATGGAGGTCACGTTCTTGTCATCACCAACTTGAACAAGGGGGCGTATGTCAACAACATGAAGGAGGCGATTATAGCGCCGTTGTCGCTATTAACTTGAAGAAGGAGCCCTGCATTGCCAACCCAAAGAAGGAGGTTATGACGCCATCGCTACTAACTTGAAGGAGGAGGCCTACGTTGCCAATATGAAGGAGGCGGTTATGACACCGTCGC
The DNA here is from genome assembly GCA_029747015.1 of Carnegiea gigantea. Taxonomy (NCBI): domain Eukaryota; kingdom Viridiplantae; phylum Streptophyta; class Magnoliopsida; order Caryophyllales; family Cactaceae; genus Carnegiea; species Carnegiea gigantea. Next base: position 64,275 of record JAKOGI010000850.1, on the reverse strand, counting down.
CAGCAACTTGAAGGAGGAGGCCTGCGTTGTTGCTGATGCTAACCCGAAAGAAAAGGTGGCCAACTTCAACAAGAAGGCTCCAGCACTGTCATCACCAACTTAGAGGAAGAGACATACGGCTATTGCCCCCTAATTTAATGGGGTGCTAAGGGTCTACAACTTAAACAATGCAAGGGTTGACTTAGCGCCTTTGAGGATCACAAGCTTTAATAATTAAGGCTTATAATCTTTAATGACTTAAGAGTCTACCACTTTAGTGACAATCTAAAGTCCGCTTAGACAACACAAATGTTTGCTCAATGAGTTGAGAGTCAGCAACTTCGATGATTTAGAGGTCTTAAACTTCGAAGACTTGGGCTCTTCTTAAACTTCAAAGACTTAGGAGTTGTATGCTTTCGATAACTTGACAGTTCTAAACTGTGATGACTTTGACATCTTAAACTTTGAAGACTTAGGAGTCTTTATCTTTGGTGACTTAGAGTCTTTAATTTTAATGACTTGAAAGTCTTTAACTTGTGAGACTTTGTTGTCTTTAATTTTTGATGACTTGAGAGTCTTTGTCTTCGATAACTTGTGAGTTTTGAATTTGGGGGACTTAAGAGTCTTTAATATTGATGACTTGAGAGTCTTTAATGTTGATGACTTGTGAGTCTTGAACTTGGAAGACTTAAGAGTCTTTAATTTTGATGACTTGAGAGTCTTTATCTTCAATGACTTGTACGTATTGAACTTGGGAGACTTAAGAGTTTTTAATGTTGATTACTTGAGAGTCTTTGTCCTTAATAACTTGTGAATCTTGAACTTGGGAGACCTGAGAGTCTTTAATTTTGATGACTTGAGAGTTCTTATCCTCGATGACTTGAGAGTCTTGAACTTAGGAGACTTAATTGTCTTTAATTTTAATGACTTAAGAGTCTTTATCTTCGATAACTTGTGAGTCTTGAACTTGGAAGACTTAAGAGTCTTTAATGTTGATAACTTGAGAGTCTTTATCTTCGATGACTTGTGAGTCTTGAACTTGGAAGACTTAAGAGTCTTTAATGTTGATGACTTGAGAGTCTTTGCCTTCAATGACTTGTGAGTCTTGAACTTAGAAGACTTAAGAGCCTTGATCTTGATGGCTTTTGACTTTGATGACTTGAGGGTCTTTATCATTGATGACTTGTGAGTCATTGAATTCACTTCAAATTTTATAATTTTGTTCATTTGACAGTTTTTAGGTGACTTGGAAGTCTTTCATTTTGATGGCTTGAGTGTTCTGCCGGTGACTTGATAGTCTATGCTGACTTGAGAGTCTAGAAGTTTTGACTTGGAAGTCTTAAGGGTGACTCGAGAGCTAAAATTGTTTTGTGACTTAGGGGTATTGAAGAGTCAAAGTTGTTTTGTGACTTGAAAGTCTTCATCCTAAATGCTGATTTTGGGTTGCTCCTATTGCAAAGCATTTTTCAATATGATCTTAATAGACAATCAATCAGATTCTTTGGTGTCTTCTTCGTCTAATATGATCTTTCCTTCCTTAGCAAATTGTCCTGAATGCCTTGTACGTCTCTATAGGATGACTGATGATCCTGTGATACTTGCAATATTTGGGATCATGAGTTCTTCCAATTTCTTTAGGACGCCTTGACTCTAGGAGTTCTATAAGTCCTTTCTCAAAAAGTTTGTGAAGAATTTTTGGCGCATTAGACTCAAAATAAGGACACTCATTTTCTTCATAGCCTTTAAACATGGGGCCTTTACTTCTTGACGGTGTCACTAATTCATCATCATTGGGTCGTCTTCCATAGTAGCCGATTGTAAGCTCCATATCGTGAGCTCGTGTTGCTAATTCTTGAAAAGTCTTAGGCTTGTTTACCTGCAAAGCATATAAGATATTTCACTCCATCCCTTAAGCACATATCTCAACAGTAGAAGATTCTAGCAAGTGATCCTTGCACTTTAAAGAGAGGGCACAACAATTGATATAATCTATGACTAGCTCTTCATCCGCTTGCCTAGTGTTAGTTAACTCACTTATGCTGACCACATGGCGTGTTGATGCGAATTTTATGTTCTAGTTTTAAAACCCTTTTTACTTGCAAGTGCATAAGGTTAATTGTAGACTAGCAAGTATTAGGGTGTCCATCCCACGAGGAACAATAGTGATTTTAGACTTGGCCTTTTCGATTATAAAGAATTATTTAATTTTCAGAGTTGAATTATCAAAATGAATTAACGAACAAAATGAAAAGTAAATAAGTAGCAAAGTAGAGAGAAATCAAATAGGAGAAAGTTCTAGGACTTTGGATTTCACCTTTGATGCCAATATTGATTTACCAATTCAAATGGGGATTCAATTTGTCTCTTATTCAACCCAAGCTACAAGCATTGAGCCATAAATTAAAAAGATGATTATAATTATGAAGTGAGATGATTTATGTAGTGGTTTAGCAAGAACTATTCTTTTTAGACATAATTCATCTAATTTCTAGCATAAACTATTCAATTTAAACAATTATAATTTTAAGCCTAAATTGCATAATCATCATATTAGCCTACAAGGTCTAATATTCATTTGAGATAGTAAATTAAACTAGTGTCATCAACATAATTAAACATTAGTATTAAGATGCATAAGGAGACGATGATCAAATATAAACTCAAGATTATACAAAAGAGACAAAAATAACCCCATAAGAAATTAGCAAAAGAATATTATTACCAAGGATTCATCCTAATCCTAGAATGAGTAGTTTAACCGGCCATAGTTAGCAAAAACACCATTGGAATTGGTATATTTCACAACCTATGTCCAAACTTTGTACTCAATTACACAAAATTATGAAAACTTAGTGTAAACTCTCAAATTTGACTCACAAATGAGATAAGAAGAGAAGAGAAAAATAGCTAACAAAGCTTATTTTCTTCCTAACCCCTCAACTCAAATGATCTTGTCTTACAAAGACTCTCTACTCTCTAAGAAAAATACAAGATAGAAGATGGGAGAATGAGAGAGAGAATGGATGAATGTATGAGTGTGAGTGTGTGGATGGAAAATGAGTGTCTTTTTCCCTCAACCTTGAACCCTTTTTATAGTGAAAATCCAACCCCTTAGGATACCCCCAAAATTAATGAAAATCAATTATTCCAATTAATTTGGGATGTTACATGCATGGTCATGGCTAGTCATAAGTATAGAATTAATCTTGATTAATGGCATTTGACTAGGTTAAAAATTATTCATGTGGGAAAAATTGGAGATGAAGCACTTGAGAGGGGTTGATTCTGCTAGGATGGCCGCTGGACTTGGCGAATTGGGTCGCGCAATTGGAAGCTAGGCCACGATTGCTAACTGCTGGGCCTTTTGTTTTTTTTTTCCTTTTTTTTCTTTGAGCTTGAACTTTAGAGTTTGCACTTGTAGGCAATCCGAATAAAATTGAACAACCTTCATCCAAATTCTTCTATTTTAGTTTTCCAGCAAGTTTCATAAAATCTGCATTATTTACTCAAAAATATATTTCAAAGACATAAAAGTAGGTAAAATGAAGGAGAAAATTATATATAAAATATGGATTATCAACTCCCCCACACCATAACTTTGCTAGTCATATGCTAGTATGCTAAAATTCAATAATGTTGATATGTGTGAATCAGCTAGAATTAAAATACCTCAAATGACTATGCTAGAAAATATTTGTATCATTTTCTGTGTGAATTGAATCAATCAAGAGATTATCCTATTATAATATTAAGTTGAAATAAACGTGCCCCTGAAATTCATGTTTCGAGACTAATAATGCTTTTATATGCATAACTACTGATGAAATGTTCAACCAAGTCAAAACCGAGACCCTTGACCCTAAGCACTCAATGATCTGGACCTCAACCCTCTACTTGCCCCGCATGACCCCCCACAGAAACAAAAAAGCGGAAAAAGGAGAGCTAATCTTACCTAGAACCCATCAGCACAGCCGAGAGGGGCGACACTCACATGCGCCGCCGACAAAAACCTTTTTTAGGTGTCCCCCCCACCCAATGCCCCTAACCTCAGCCTATCTAATCAACCCGACACAAAACCATGCCAAAAACACATTGAGGCTGCATGTGTGCATCATGCACCACAACGGAGGTGGTGCATCGAGCGTGTGGATGGCCTCTGGCACTTCGTCGGCAACTGATCTACACCTTGACAGTGGTGGTTTTGTGTTAATTGTTATTGATGCAATATTAATTAGGTTCATGTATATATATATATATATATATATATATATATATATATATATATATATATATATATATATATATTTATATATATAAGTTTTAGCGCATAATTAGAATGTAAATTAGTTTTACATGGTTTGAAAAAATATCTATGTCATATTCTAAATAAATGTTAATTTATTTAACATTTTAATTATGGTCCATATGAATGAGTTTTTATGAATATGTGGTAATTAAAGTATTTAAATTTCTAGTTCATGATTGTATGAGATGATTATGAGCTTTGCGAAACTTTCGATCATGTGACATGAATGATGGAATTTTTTATAATTTAATTGCTTAGAGAAATGTGTCTTACGTCCATCTTTTAATACTTGTAGATATGGCAACTAACAACAAAATGATTTGCGAATTGTCCACTAGTCAAAAGTTAGATGGGACTAACTATGACATATGGAAATGGAAGATTTAGTATCTTCTGAACGGAAGAGACTTGTTGGAACACTTGACGGTAACCAAGTTTCCACCATGTAACAAGGATAAAGATGGTAAGCCAATTGATACTACTACTATGCAGTATCAAGAAAGCTTGCAGGCCTACCAAGACTAGTCTAAGAAGGATCGAAGAGCGTGCTCTACTATATTGTACTACATGCACGATGACATGACTGGAGAATTTGAGATGTGTCCTCTAAGGACATATCGGACCAACTCAAAATCTATTTTGGACAAACATCCGAAACAAGACTTCCTACCTTGCAATTGAAATGGATGCAGTACAAAATAGATTCTAGTCAAACCATAGTTGAGCATTTACGAGTCATGAGTGACATAATTCGTGATCTCAAGGCTGCTGGTAAAGAAATTTCTGAGGGGGAGCAAGTCCTGAATGTGATGCGGGCTCTCCCTGACGAACCTAAGCGTTGGAATCATATGAAGGTAGTCTTGACTCATTCTAACCATTTAAAGACCTTTGATGAGATCAAGCCTCCTTGAAATGGAGAAGGAGTGCTTGAAAATGTGTGGTACTCCCAATGTGGCTCTTGTTTGCCAAGGGAAATAAGTCCAAAGGTAATAAGAACAATTGAGGTAGACAGTTTAAGAAAGGCTCAAGCCCCCCTTAAAAAGGTAGGCCGAAGGCTGGGTTTGCCAAGAAGCAAAAGGCCAAAGGCAAAGGAGAGAAGAACATCGCGCCTGTAGTGAAGTGCTATAATTGTGGCAAGAAAGCTCATTATGCTTGGGATTGTCCTGAGCGTCAGAAGATACCTTTCTCCACTTATTCTCCTAAATTATATGTATATCTCCATGCATTAGTTGCTAATTCCTTTCCTAATTGGATTGTAGATACGGGATTAAGCGGATATATAGTTCGGGATAAAGTTTGTTTTATGGACTTTCTCCGCTACCCAGTAGGTTCACAATCTATTGTGTTGAGAAACGACAGTGAAGAAGATGTTCTAGGTGTTGGAATGTACCAGCTTACGTTACAAGGAGGGAATAAGTTGCTTCTGTTTGATTCTCTACGCGCCTAGGGTGCGAGTTTGCCTATTGTCTTTAGTTTCTTTGATGAAGTCTGGTTTTGGTTTTAGTTCTTGTTCTGATGGTTTGGATATTTTGTATGGTGGCAATGTGTTTGGACATGCTACTTTAAAGAACGATTTTCTTATACTTGATTTGGATGACTATTATAAAAATTCTCATTCAATCTTTGTCTCATATTTTGATTCCGATTTAGAATCAATTAAGTGGCATGCTAGACTTGGTCATTTAGCCAAGATAGGATGAGTAGGCTAGTTAAAGAAGGTCTTTTAGACCAACTCACTAAGGTTAAATTGCCTAGATATGAGTCATGTTTAGCTGGCAAAGCGATAGTGAAACCTTTTGGTAAGGCCTCTAGGGTGTCAAGCCCTTTAGAGCATATTCACTCTAATATTTGTTGACCTATGAATGTGATAGCGCGTCATGGGGCTTTCTATTTCCTCACTTTCATAGATGATTATTGTAGATATGAGCATGTGTACCTATTATCACATCGTTACGAAGCACTTGATGTGTTCAAACGCTTTGTAGCCGAGGTGGAGACCTAGTTAGAATGGAGAGTAAGGACTCTTCGCACTGATCGTGGTCGTGAATACCTCTCACATCTATTTAAAGACTTTTATAAGGAGAAGGGTATGCGTAGACAACTCACGATTCTTGAAACTCCACAACAAAATGGTGTGGCAAAGCTTGACATGGTTAGGTCAATAATGGTACACGCCAATCTCTCAATTAGTTTTTGAAGGGATGCGTTGCTTACAGTAGCTTATATTCTTAACTGTGTGCCAAGTAAAAGCGTATCTGCCACTCCGTATGAATTATGGCATGGCAGAAAGCCCTCCTTGGAGCATTTACCCCCACAGGGTTTAGCTAGTTATATATACAACCTAACTCACGAACATAGAAAACTTGGTCTAAGGGCCACTAAAATGGTGTTTATACGGTATCCCGAATATTCTGAGGGACATGTTATATATGGTGAACACCCTAATGGTGGTGTGACAGAAGTAGATTCACATAATGTTGAGTTTCTTGAGGATGAGTTCCCAAGCATTGGTGAAATCAAGAAGGACCTAGCGTTGTATAAATTACTGCTAGATAATCAACTATCTCTTGGTGAGGGAGAAATTTAAACACTCACTGTGTCACCGAGGATAGTACTATTTCATTATCTAGAAGAGATGATGAGTTGTTGGTTACATAAGAGAATCAACCTAATAATGAGGTTCGACCTCACTCTCCAATTCATGAACATGAGGTTAGTTCACTTTTTCAGGATAGTAGGAGTGATTCTCCACCTATTGAGGATTCCATACCTCTTAGAGATAGGGGAAAAAGTTCCTCAATGGGACAAACCAACACAGGTCCTCCTTTAGATAGGGGGAGGAGTTCCTCAGTAGGACAGTCGAGCACAGTTCCACTACGACGGAGGAGTGAGCATGGAAGAATTCCTCAACGATACTTTAAAATCGAAGAGGAGATATTCTTGCATACTCCTTTAAGAAGAACCTAGCTCTTTTTAGGAGGCTATTAATTTACCAACCCACAAAGAGTGGATGGAAGCCATGAGGGATGAAATGGACACTATGGCGAGAGATAAGGTTTGAAAACTTGTTGATCTTCCTTCCCCACATAAATCAATTAGAAACAAGTGGGTTTTCAAGATAAAACGTTGGGCTGATGGATTAATTGACAAGTTTAAGGCCTATTTAGTGGCGAAGGAATTTACCCAAATTGACGGGGTAAACTATGAAGAGACTTTTTCTCATGTGGTGAGCATTGGCTCTGTTCGCCTACTTCTAGCCCTAGTTGCCCATTTGGATTTAGAGTTATTTCAGATAGACGTAAAGACTGCTTTCCTTGATGGAAATCTTGAAGAAGAGATTTACATAGATTAACCTATCGGTTTTGTATCAAAAGGTCAAGAGGACAAAGTTTGTCATCTTAAAAGATCTATTTATGGCCTCAAACAGTCTTCCAGAGCGTGGTATTTCAGATTTCATGAAGCCATTATCTCTTTTGGCCTAAACTTGGTATCTGAAGATCACTGTGTGTATGTCAAGAAAACTACGAAGGCAATTATGTTTCTTACTTTGTATGTTGACAACATACTGTTAGTTGGAAATAACATAGAGATGATCCAGATCACTAAGCAATGGTTATCCTCCATCTTCGAGACGAAGGAAATGGGTGCGACTAGGTATATCCTAGGCATTAGAATAACTCAGAACCATTCCAAAAAGCTTCTTGGTTTGAGTCAAGAAGCGTACATTAATAAAATCTTAGAATGTTTTCGAATGCATTATACGAAACCAGTGGACACTCCAGTTGAAAAGGATCTAACCTTAAGTCTCGATCAGTGCCCTAAAACAGACAAAGAGAAGGAGAGAATGAGTAATGTTCCTTATGCAAGTGTAGTGGGTAACTTAATATATGTCATGTTATATACACGGCCAGACATTTGCTTTGCGATTGGTTTGGTGAGTCATTACCAAAGCAACCCAGTGCCTACTCATTGGCAAGCTGTTAAGAGAATCTTTCGGTACCAACGTGGTACAATTGACTTGGTCCTTTACTACCAAGGTGGGGATCTTAAGATGAGAGGATATTCAGATGTTAATTGGGGTGGCGATTTGGATGAATCCAGGTCTACCTCAAGAGATATGTTCACCCTAGGCAGGGGAGCCATATCTTGGTGCAGTAAGAAATAAAACTATATAGCACTTTCGACTATGGAAGCAGAGTATGTTGTGTGTTGCCTTACCACTCAAGAGGCGATATGGTTGAGGAGTTTTCTCCAAGATCTCAATCTCATTCCTAGAGTTGATGATCCTGTAGAAATGATGTGCGATAATACTGCTGCTATCTAGTTTGTTAAGGATCTAAAGTTTCACAGGAAAACCAAGCATATTAAGAGGCTTTATTATTTTGTTCGAAATGCTATAAAAGAGAAATACGTTGCCATTAAGTACGGATCTACAAGTAGAATAATAGCTGATCCTTTAACTAAGCATCTTCCTAGAGATGCTTTTAAAGCTTATATGATGAGCTTAGGTATGCATAGGGCTTAGTTTTTGGATGTGTCTAAGTGTATGATGGACATGTTTATCCTTGCATTGAGTATTTATGAAATAAAGAATGATGCTTCTTTTCAGATGTTCATAAATATGCAAGTACATTATAAGGTACATTGTAATGTCACAAGGCTTCTGATTAGCCCAGTCACACAGATGAATAGCAGGCAGGATGGGACTAAATCATATTGGCACTAGGTGTGCTATATTGATTACTCATACTAGGGATGTATGAATGAAGAAGATAGTCGCCTTAGTAAGACTAAGATGAGAGTTCGAGAGAGTCGAATGTGAAATAAGTTTTCATATCGAAGCTTTATAGCCGAAACTTGAATGCTGAGTTAACATTGCGTATGTTAATCTAGTGACTTGGGTTGGTTTTTTGGGTTAAAGCCAGACTTACGATTCGCAAGGCATAAAAGAGTGACATGCCCAGTTTGATGGGAACTATACCATGACATACTTTCATACTGTGTGTTCTAAAAGTCGAACTATCTAATGAGTGATAAGTGAGTTTCCTTTCTTTATTACTGTGTGATCCTCGTTAGTAATACTCCTTGACTTAAAATTATAATATGAAGTCGAAGATTGATGTTGCTACCTTAATGTGCTATCCAAGGGCCAAGATATATACGATCCAGCGGGGCATATTAGGAAAACTGTTATGCTAAGATGGATTATTTTAATTGTTTAAGGAAGAATCATTTTTCCATCACCATATCAAGCCTGGGCGATTTTTAGTATATAATCAATTGATATATTAGGCATAAAGGAACAGTGTATGCCATTGGTGATGCTTTTTTTTAATGATTTGAGGTATGGGTCTTGGTGAAGGTGTTATGTCAGTTATATGCCGACTTGATATAACATTGATGTGCTTTGTTTTTGGTCGCACACTCAATTCCCTGTGTGAAGTGTGAGAGATTTGGTTGGCAGAGTGATATGAGATTCGTGGTCTTTGTGACCAAGAGGGAGTTGTTGACCAGTAACGATCACAAATTAAATGCCATAATCACATAATTGGTTTGGCAGTTACAATGGAGATTAATTCAGTATTAATCTGCCATAATCAACCATTATTTTACAGATCATGTTTGAGGTTATGTGCCACTATAAATAGAGTGTGGATTATAGGTTGATTCAATCATCTAAGCAGCAAACATTTTCCTTGATCTAATAGTCTCTGTCTGTCCTCTCCCTCACATAATCTCGCCATCTAAGAGGGTTAGGGTTTTCAGTGTGAGCACTCGGTGACTGTGTAGCCACCAGTTCATGGGTAGCAATCAAACAAATGTGTGATCCAGACAAGCTTCCACACCGATGTAATTCTAAATTTACCAACACAGAGCATATGCTAATATTTCATCAACTCATTTTGACACTTACCCAAAATATGTCAACAAGGTATAGTTGCAAAACTGAGCAGCCCATACTGTTTTGCCCTCTTCCCTTCTGTCTCTTCTCTGTTTTTCTTTCCTTTCCTAATTGGAACAAAGGAATTTTGTCGGCTAAGCTAAGCACCAAAAAAAAAAAAAAAAAAAGGCATAAAGTTGGAAGATGCTCCTGGACAATTGCCATATAGTACTCTAAAACACCTCTGCTCTTTACATTTTCTAGGTTGTACAAACGTGAAGGCCCTAGTTACCAAAAGCTTTAGCTAGGTGGACTCATCTGTTTCTCCAGCCCAATAATTACATGATTTAGAAAACGTTATATTATATCCAGTATGATAACATAAATATATATGTATATAACCTGAACTTAAGATCCTCTTTTAGGGCTGGATTACTGGGCAGTTTGTCTAGGCTTTGGTATCCCTTACCCCTTGACCTGTTAAGGTCCATTGGGTACCCCTGAGATAGGGCCTGATGGGCTAGGCCCCCTGCTTATCATTACCCAAAAAAAAAAAAATATAACCCCCTGCTTCTACTTCTCTGAACCAGTTATCTCAAGCTCGCTTCTGCTTCTTAGAAGTGACTACTTCTTCCTTAGGTAAGGTTCTAAATAATTCTCTCTTCTATTTTCCTCTTTTTTTTTTTTCTTTCTTCCTGCTCTTAGATATATGGTCTGTCTATTAGGAATCCAACCCATTTTTCATTTGTGTTGATAATTTCTTATTTGAAGATCTTTTTTGAAATATCACTGAAACAAGGAAGACTGGTTTCAAGAACCCATCTTCGACGTGGTCTCTCAGACTGATAATTGCACTCCACAGCTCCTGACATTCACAGAAATAACCACATTTACATGCTTGAATATGTTCATATATGCCTCTTCTTATAACATAACAAATGGTTTCGTACTTAATTCGTGAAACAGAGAAGAATACTCCATGAATGAGGTAGGGGGAGGAAGATCATCAAGCCCATGGAATTTTTGTCCGAGCTCTGATGCATCAGCAATGAGCCCACCCCAAAACAGAAGATGCATCCAGAGGCGAAACCAACTGGAAGAGTTTCGGATCAGCTTCCATGAATGCCATTTCATTTGGGTTTGGCGCTACCGTGATTTCGATCTCCATGTCCCTTATTATAGACATTCTTGAGCACTTGTTTAGGCCTAATCTTTCTTCATCTTCTCAAGATGGGTTTGATGATGGACGCTTAGAGTCCGGCTCTGCTGCAAAACTCAGAAACCAAAATGTGGTATGTTGCTTCATCATCACTGTAATGTAGTTGCCATTAATTTATAATTCCACTTCTACCAAGAAAATTAATCAATGCTTCCTCTGTTTCATTATGATCTTCCCAATGAGAAAACACACGTTTTTAAAAATTTAAAATACTAAGCAATTAATAGCTAGCTAGTGGACATTATGAAAGGGTAATTACTTCAAATTACACTGAGCTAGCTATTCAAAAGTCAACCTGAGAGAAAATTTTGGTTCCCTATGATGGAAAAAGGGGCTCTTCTTGGGTTGTATTTGGTCGGAATTAAAAACCATTTCTTTGTGAAAATAAGAAGAAAAGTAATTTTTGTAGAAAATAATTTTCTATTGCGATAATTGGTTTTTCTTGTTTTTCAAAAATTATTTTTATCGGAAACATTTCTCCTCAAAAACAAAAAAAAGGTTTTTCAAGAAAATGATTTCGAGAGAAAACTATCTTTCTTCCTAGTGGACCGCATTGTTATGTTTGAATCAGTTTTTTTCCACCTTAAGATGTGTTCCATTGGTTATAATTCTCAATCTGAATTACAAAAGCTATTTTTTTTTAGATTTATCAAAACTTAACTATGTCTCACCATAACTTTTATTTGTAACAATTTTACACAAGAATTGTTGGAAAATGAATACATATATGATCAAGAAAACTAGGGAATGGGTCTGGGAGATTACATGCCCACAAGCTAAAATGCAGCATGTGTAGTAATAAGACATTTGAAGCAGATAATACAGCACCTTGAGATTAAGCTGTGATTTTGGTCTTTGATCTCAATTTAATTAGATTTGAGTTATTATTAGTCCACACAGAGGTACAACTCTTCTGTTACAAAATTTATTCATTTCAAAACTTAAAGTTTAGACCTTATTTGATGAAAATGAGAGTCACTTACTTAAACCACAACTATTTTGATATCCTTTATTAGATATAAAAGGAGTTTGTGAGCTTGTCCATAAATTACTGGTTTAATGGCCAAAACAATTGCCCAAATTACATTAGCTCTTAAGTAAAGACAGCTTGCATAAAAATCACATAACTAATTGCTTGATTAGTGTACTTTGAACTATTTTCATTGAATCTCGGTAGAAATACATTTTTTACACATATTCTTAGGGTGTGTTTGATAGGGGGGAAAATTATTTTCCCAAAAAATAATTTTTCCATTTTACATTGTTTGGTAAAACAAGGAGGGAAAAATCATTTTAAGGGAAAAATCATTTTACCCCATTTGAAGGAAATTATTTTCCTTTGAAAAAGTAGGGAAAATAATTTTCCAGATTCGATTTTTGTTGTCCAATTTTATCTCTCGTTCTATTTTCTTTTAATTATGCCCAAAATCACTCTATTTTCACTCTTATTTTGTCTCTTCTTCTTCTCCTCTTCTTCATGTTCATCATCTTTATCGATGATTTTCATCGTCAATCTCTGCAATTATTTCTTGAATTCTCTAACCTTGTTACTGTTGCCCTTTTGAAAAACTTCACAATCTAAGACACCCATCATCTCCGCATTCGCCATTTTTTTTAATTTGAGTTTAATATCACTCAAAGTCAACTAGATTATCCTTGAAAATAGTGAAAAAATTGAGGTTCATTAATGTTGACTCTCTTTTTTTCTGGGTTTATTACCGGGTATATTTCTTACTGATGTGTTTAGGTTTGATTTTCAAGAGGAAAGAGAAACAGAATTCATTGGTTGGGTCGGATCAGAGCAGTGAGCAGGGGGGTTGATGGTAAAAAGAAATGAAGTGAGGGCTAGGGGGTTCATTTTATCAAATAGCAAAAAATGAAGTGGAAAGAAAATAGTTTTCCATTCTACCAAACAGTTAAAAATGTAAGTGGAAAATCATTTTTCTTGGGAAAATATTTTTCATGAAAAATGATTTTCTGGGAAAATAATTCTCCCCCCACCAAACACACCCTCAACGAAACCTTTTTTTTTTTTTTTTGGGTTCCATAATGAAACAATTAATTAATCACGTATAGTCTCTCTCTTTCCTTGTCTCCCCTCTTCGAAGAGGTCTCACTTGGTTGCGTCGACAACAGAGGAGGGGATGTGTGGGGAGAATTCCCTCGTGTTCTTGCTAGAATTTAACTCCAAGTGTCTGACGTGATTATCTGTTATTTTTTTAAACAGCTAAACTACGTTTAGGATTTGCTTTGATCTAACCATATGAACTCATTGATCTAACCATATGAACTCAACAACGACAAATGCTCCTTCTGGCATGGGTCCAATCAGGGCCCTTAGCTTTATTAATGTCAATATTCACAAAGAGATTGATTCTAAGATACATGCAAAATATTTTGAGAAAACAATTTGGAGTTGAAGATCTTTCGTCACACAAAAGATATCAAAAACAATAAATATTAAAATTCAGTGACATATATATATATATATATATATATATATATATATATATATATATATATATATATATATATATATATATAATATATATATATATATATATATATGGTAATCAAGGTAAGCTTCGTACATTAAACAGCGCTAGGTTAGATCCTAACAACTTATGCTAAGATCAAACTACTATTAGCATGCTAAAGTACAGGAAATGCAGGATAAATAATAGTCAAACCGCACATTAACCTTTCTTATGCACTCGAGCTAAACAAAGGACAAGTAGCAGACTACCTCAGGTCTGCAACTTTAATCATATACCTCCATAAACTCCTATTCTAAGTTGTGCCCTCCATTAGCCCTTATCAATTCAAATCGTGTTCTAGTTATTTCATTCTAACTCTTCTTTGGTCTTCCTTAGCATCTATATTCTAAAAGATTCATCATTTAACATCCCCTCATTGGTGTGCCTATATTCCTCCTTCCATGACCAAACCATTTAAAGTCTAGCATCTCTTATCCTATTCTCTATGGGTGTCATTGCTTCTTTGTCCCTAATCACTTCATTTCTGATCACATCCAATCTTTTTCAGCTACAAATTCACCGAATTATCCTCATCTCTGTGGCCATTTAATTAATCATATGAACTTGACTAGATAAATTGTTTTTCATCACAAAATATGTTTTGTAAGAGGCAATATAAACAATCAGATTGATAGTTGGGTATCGCAAATCGAATGGCTTTCTAGTAAGCACTAAGAATTATATTGGACCTTTTTTTTGTTTTTCCAGTGCTTTTTGAGTTGTGCAAAGAATAATATTATCTATTAAAATAAGTTATAAGTTGTATCTCATAACCAAGTGCATCCCCTCCCCTTAAAAAGGGGGGGGGGGAATTTGCTTTCATTAAGTGTTAATATAAATCGACGTCGTTTGATATGGCTATTGGCATTTCTCCCATATATATAAAGGTCTAGGTTTAATTTCCATGTAAGTTTGTCAAATTGTGAGAAATTACTTTCCCGTAGTAGGAGAAATTGGTTAAACTTAAGACAACAAGCCTTAACCGACATTAGGTATTATCCCCAGTTGTAAGAACATTCTTTCTCTGACCTGAGTTAGCCCGGTACCAAGCCTATAAAAGGAATTTGCTTACTGTTCAAAAAAATAAAAAAGAAAGTAAATGCCAATATCCCATATATAGTGTTGTTCTGATCTCTCTTATGTTAAATTTTTCTGACATCCTATCAGTAAGTATCTGACTAACGATTGGACCTCATTGAGCGATGGAATTTTGTTTTTGGTGGAATGCAGGTGATGACACCCACCGCAAGTGGCTTCTCAGTAGTAATGCCAGGCCGAAAGTACCCAATTTGTATAGCTGAACCTGCTCCTCTCATTCCTTTCCCTAGGGAAGGCATACGTTGTCCACCCCAGCAACATATGTTTCCCTTCTGTCAAATCAATTATAACATTTTTCATGTTAGATCATCTAGTAGTCCAAAATCCATTATGACATTTTCCACGTCTATATTTCCCTTCCCTCAAATCCATTATGACATTTTCGATGTCTGGTGACTTAGTAAAGATACTTTTTCATATCAAGTCGTTATTTTTGACTTAATCACATAAAGAACTGCCTCTTCTTTCATCAGAGTCAGGTTTGAAGAGAGGGAGAGAGATAGAGAGAGAGACAGAGAGAGAAATATCACTCTTTTTATGAAGCATTTGAAGAATGAAAATTGCTTGCTCCTTCGAAAATTGTGAGCATCTCCTACTCCTAGGCTTATGGACACAATTACATTGAAAATGAGTATCTTGTGAGGCTTCTGTAATCGGTAATATAATACACTTCTATCTAAGTGTTAAGAAGAGTTCTTCTAAGTGATGTCAGATACCTCATCCATTCGCCTTGTAGTAAAATCCTCGTTGTCCAAACTAGCAATATATTTGAATAATTATATCAATTGGTCCTTTGACAAGACAATATTTAACGAGTTTTTCTTTATTCACTTTATGTTTGATTGGTTTATGAATCACGAGACTTAGGAATAGATCTCATACTATACCTTGTATATTTACTTGTATTCAAATTATGAGGATGATTTGAACTCGTATTAGGAAACTAATTCGACCGAAAAATTATGCACACCGCATCAAAACCTCTAACTGGCAGCATAGAAAGTTCAATTCCTACATGCTGTAGTCCATATCTTATTCCATCAAAACAAACTTTGACACATCATGCATTCAGTGAAAAACTTAGGGGCAACCTAAATTACAAACAAAAGAATTATAGAGTAATTTTTTAGTTAAAAAAAAGACCCCAATATATTTAAAATATGAAGTTAATGATAGCCTAAAAGAAACACTTATATCATTCTTCTTGTCTCATGGACCTCCTTGTCTAAATTAAAGTCATAGTTAACCTTCGTCATACTCTACATGTTGTCAATCTTGAAAATACACAAAATTTTGTGACATCTTTTGCTTCAAATACTACAAGTTGTGGAGATGGCTTTTCCCTCAAAACTAAAAGCAAACTCGTGCAACATAATAGGAAAGATCTGCAAGCAATTTGGCATCATGAAAGAATGAGGTGGTTAGCGGTTTAAAGTAATCTAACAAATTTGCATGTTTGAAACTGAAACTTATGCATGTAAAGGGTCAATTACATCTGTATGATGTGGGTGTACTTCCTTGAACCAAAATCACAACTCTTCTCTTATTTCCTATAATCAAAGGTCCTCATAGGGAAACAAAGTCGGCACTATCTAAAAATTCTAAGATCCGACCGTGAGAGAGAATTTAGATGGAATGAGTTCAACAACTTCTGTAAAAAGGAAGGTATTAAAAGGGAGCTTACAGTCAGGCGCACACCTCATGAAAACGATGTTGCGGAAAGCAAGAACAAAATAATAGTTGAAATGGCTCGCACCATGTTGCAAAGTAATTTGCCAAAATAGTTCTAGCATGAAGTAGTAAATACAACTATCTACATCCTTAATCGCTCAAGAAGACACCGTATAAAGCATGGTTCAAGAAGAAGGCCAAGGTAGATCATTTCAAAGTTTTTGGGTGTATTGCCTATTCGCACTTCCTAAAAGAGAATAGGGAAAAGCTAGATGGTAAAGGAGGAAAGTGCATATTCATTGGCCATAACAATGAATCCAAGGGGTATCGTCTCTACAATCCAAAAACTAAGAAGTTAACTATTTCAAGAAATGTCATATTTGATGAAGCATCCTAATGGATTTGGCCAGATAATCTAGTCTAGTAATCAACTCAAGTAACTTTTCGCATTCAAGAAATTAGAGAAGAAAGGCCTCTTGATGTGGGTATGTCTCCACCAGCAAGACCATCTTTAAGTGAATCAAGTTCTTTAAGCCCTACCCCAGAGCGTAGTCCATCAAGTCCTCCTCAAACCATTCTAAGGCCTCAACCAGAAAGACATCCACCAACTTATCTACAAGACTATGAATGTGGCCAGGTAATCATAACATTCTTTGTAGCTAAACCACGAACCTTTCAAGAAGTTGCCAAAGATGAAAGACAGATTGAGGCAATGAATGAAGACATCAGAATGATCGAGAAAAATAATACTTGGCAATTGGTGGATAAGCCTCAAGATAAAGAAGTCACCAGACTTAAATGGGTATATAGAATCAAATACAATGAGGATGGCTCGATTCAAAAGTATAAAGCCCGTCTAGTCGCCAACAGGTATTCACAGCAACCCAGGATTGACTCTGACAAGACATTTGTTCCTGTAGCTCGCATGGAGACAATAAGAAGAGTAATTGTTGTAGCGGCAGAATTGAAGTTACAAGTCTTGCAACTTCATGTGATACAGCATTTAGAAGCATTCAAGTAAGGTGTTATTATCTCTTTTCCATCAGTGAGATAAGAGATTGTCCAAGTCTTGGGAGACATTGGATGCGGTATTTGTAAGAGATTGTCCTAGTCTTGGCAGATGTTGGACGTGGTGTTGTAATGAGGGTCTCGGGCTAGACTAAGTTACGTGGTCTCTGTAACGAAGGTCTCGGGGTAGACCAAGTTACGTGTGTGACTAAGTCACGTGTGGTGTTACAGTTGTAATTGTTCGGCCCGTCTAGTAAAAGCATTGCTGAAATCCTACAGTAGATAGGTCATGGTTTTTACACCTCAATTGGGCCAGAGGTGGTTTTCCACATAAAAATATTGTGTCTCCTTTATTATTTCTGCAATTCTTTGTTTCTGCTTCACTCCAAACACGTATTCCAAACAGTTCAAACGAGTAACTGAACAATCGAAAAACTTGTAGACATAATTCACCCCCCTCTTGTATCCTTGTGTATTAAATCTAAGAGGGTTTAAGATGGAAAGTTGCCTCGACGAATGGGAAGAAAGCCATCACGACGAGAGACCAAGTACTCAACTTATCCTCATCCAAACCCCAATATCGACAAGGATCTCTCATCGATTCCTTCCCAACATTGCACATCCCAAATCACAGAGTCTCCCTTCATGTGTAAGCTCTCTAGTATCACCAATGTCAAACGTGTCATTTGGGACCCAGAGTGATTGCACCATCAAAGGACCCGAAGGGGTAGGCTGCAGTATATGATGAGTCATGAAGTAGTGAGCAAGCCATCAACAAAGGTATTAGCAAGGAAAGATGTGAATAAGAAGGCTTCACAGTGTTAGTATCCTGTTAAGGCCACGGTAGATGCTTGCTAGCACAAGGACCGCCAGACCAAAGAAGGAGCTAGAGGTCGTTAAAGTAGCCTCAAAAGTTGCCGGGCACTCGGGACTGCAAAGACACATAGCCATAAGAAGGCAGCAAGATAATGTCCTCCCTCTTTTCTTTGGGAACCCCAAGGCTTCTGAAGCAACAACAAATATTTTAAGTTTGAATTGGCCACTAGGGTTTTGAGTTCTCGTCGAGTCAAACTGCAATGCCGGCAGCGTGTAGGCGGATTATGGATAAGATTTCTCTTACACCAAAAATTGACAAACTTTAGCATGACTCCCTTCTCACAGTTATACATCTTTTCTAAACTTTTAGCAAATAAGAATATGTAGGAAGATGGGATAGTCTTTAAATTTTGCTTATCTCGATTGTTTAACTGTTGGACACCAGGGACGATCTCATCATATATCTTGCTGTTGACTGGAAGCCCCCTAAGTCTATGTAAGTCCCATAGAGAGATTGACATCTCCTCAGAGATGGTGTGAAGAGTATTGGTGGTAGGACACCAACACTCATAGAAGGCATGCAAAACATGAATATCATGGCTATAGGAGCAAAGCGAGGCATACACTGCTTAATGTAGGGAACAACTCCTTAAGTGCTCCTCAAAGCAAGAGCGCACATGCTCTTTCCATTCCCAGTACCAGGGAATGTAACCAAACTCTCTATGAAGTAGCATGTTTGGACCTTATCTGGATTGCCCGGATATCGTATGCTACCCAAGTATAGGAAACTGGTGTTCAAGTTGGACTTGTCATGGTACCTGCTCAGGAGAAAATACCCAACTGAGTCATCCTCTGCACATTTCTCCACTCGAATTAACAAATTTGGAGGAAAAGACGACGACTCAATATCAGGCGTTTGATTAGCGTTTGATCTACGCAA
This sequence comes from Carnegiea gigantea, assembly GCA_029747015.1. NCBI lineage: Eukaryota > Viridiplantae > Streptophyta > Magnoliopsida > Caryophyllales > Cactaceae > Carnegiea > Carnegiea gigantea. Next base: position 44,820 of record JAKOGI010000850.1, on the reverse strand, counting down.
AGACAGGTGGACCCGAAAGAAACTTTCTGACTGGGGTTTGTCATCCTCCTTATCTAAAACGGAAAGGAAAAGCTTGCCGTCACACTGAAATTCCTTAAGATGCACTATTATGAATCACCTAAAAATAGAAAAAAACACAAAGTCAGTTTCTTTTTTAGGAAGGGAATTAGCGAATAAAATGTCATCCAAGCAGAAACAAATACTAAAAAAAAAACAAGGCGGCATGAAAGAAAATCAATTAAAGACATCAATTTTCTGCCACCGAGTTGCTCCTCGTGACTTTTACCACTTTTTAGCGTGTGGATTTCCATTTTAGGCCCCAAAAGGCCTAATGGTAAATTGCATTTGCAAGTGGTTCTTCAAATCTTCATATCACAAGTGGCTCTTCAAAGTTTCATACAAATTTTTAGTGTGTTGGCTTCCGTTCTAGGCCCCAAAAGGTGTAGCGGTAAATTGTATTCTTAAGTGGTTGTTTATGTGGATTTCTGTTTTAGGCTCTTGCTTACTGAGAGGTCCATTGATAGCAGCAAGCGAATCAACAATGACCTTAATCTCATGAAGATATATCTCTATAGTTGGGGATTCTGACATCCCCAAGGTAGTAAGACGATGTTTCAATTCAAGTGTTTTGCCAAGAATCGTGGTAAGGAAATGCTAGTGGAGAGAATGCCACATTTAATATGAGTGTTGTAAGTCATGGATCTCAAAATTGATATCCTTGGACATGATAGTGAAAAGCCACGAACAAACTTGTTGATTACCCTGTAACCATTGATAAAAGAGGGGATTGGGTTGCTGATGGCCTGTAGGATTGACAACATACATGGCCGGTGGTGACAGTGAACCATCAATGAAGCCAAGCATGTTGTGAGCATCGACATGAGTAAGAAACCATTGATGCTAAGTGAGATAACTTTCCAGTCCTGTGAGAACATTATTAACCACCCTATTGTTACTAGGTGGATTCATGGGTGGTGATGGAAATGGCGTGCCACAGTAAGTAAAAGAGGGCCCGAGTGAGAGGACTGTAAGGAGCGATTCAAGCAGTTGCATGGGTGTAGGGTTAGGGTTGGTGTTAAAGCTCCCATATTCGAACATGTTATTTGAAGGAAAAGGTGAACCGACCACGTTCACCTCACTGATAGAAAACAAAGCTTGGTGAAGGGCAGTGATAGCGACCTAGACTCTACGGTGAATTTCAGATACGGAAGGCGCAAGAGGCGTGAGACTATGATCCCCAGAGATGCTAAAGTCAACCTTGGGGACAACTTTTTTGATGATGTTAAGAGCTGTTCAGGTGAACCAGCCTATCTTGATGATGTTTGCTCCCTTCCTTTGTCTTCTTGCTACCATTTTCTTTTCTTTCTCTTTGCTTTTTTGTGTTTTTTTTATAAGCACGAAATTATTCCATACTTATTTTGTCTAACCTTTTCCTTTTTTTTTTAAATAGATTGGCGAGTTCAACCTAGTATAAGATGCTACACCCATTATTGATGAGCAGCTACTTGAGGCTATTAGTCATGCAGCTAGATCATCCGCACCTAAGGCACCTCTAGGCATAGGCAAGGATATTGCTATTGTGAGGAGGCAAACATCATCTCACAGGGTTGGGAGTTCAGGTTCAAAAAGAATAGAATCCTTGTACACATCACCTACCAACAACTAACATTTAGTGGACAGGCCCAATTCTCTTAAGGTAGCAGCAAGGGGATTGCCCACTCTTACTATCGATATTGCCACTCCTAGGGGTTCAAAGGGAAGACCCTCTTGTGTTGCTGCTCGCCCCACTGCTTCTTTCTGCCTAGGACTCGGCTTTCAGAGCATTATCACTAATTCCATACAAGTATGGGGTCTGAATACTTGACTAGCTTGAAAAGTACGAACTTTGATGAAGTAGAGCTAAAATTCAAGGAGCCTCAATAATTTATAAGGGGATTGAGTAGCTCTGTGGGGACCCAAAAACCTCGAGAAAGAAGGTGGAGGACTATGGAAGCACTGTATCTGCCTTTTTATCATTAAAGAAAGCTACTTCCACGTGTTGTCACGCTGATGATGTGGAGAAGGACAAGGCTTTGTGCGCTGAGCAGGTCGATATGGTTCATGTAGATCTTGATGCATCGATAGAGACACTTAAAGGAGCAGTACAAAAAATTGCTGATTTAGAGGAACATTTCGTGTTGCCTAGGAAGAGGAGCACTAGCCTAAGGGTGATGTCTAAGTCAAATCTACCTTGCTAGTGGCTGTTGAGAAGGAAGTAGATGTGAAATCCAAGGTTCTTGTTGACCTTGAAGTGGTGCCTACTCTATCACCTGAAAATGCAAAGGAGTTAGAGAGGCATGAGCAGATCATGCTAGAGATGCAATCTTCACTTAACACAATACTTGGATGGACACCGACTGATATGTTATTTAGTTTATTTTGTTCCTTCTCTCTTTTTTATAATATATGCTTGTAATGAACTTTATGTCGTCTGTCATGCTAAGAACATTTTGTTGCCCCTGCCATCCCCTTTCTTTGTTTTTTATATTTGACTGCACTTGGTGATTTGTTTACCAAGCCTCCTATGTACTTATGGAAACTTGTAATTTTCAGTAAGATCAATTCATCACATAGTTCAACAAAGTATACTTTGATTATTTGTTTTGTCGTTCACAGTTGATACTCTTGCGGGCCACGAGTAGTACAAAGATTTTTTGTTTGTTTTTGTCGTTCACAGTTTATATTCTTGTAGGTCGGGAGTAGTATAACGATTTTTTTGGTTTTGTCGTTCACAAATTATACTCTTACGGGCCAGGAGTTGTACAATGATTTTTTTTTTTTTTTGTTTGAGTAAACAATTTAGCCTCTTGTTTGGGAGTTGTTTTGTTTTTTTTTTTTTGTGTGAACAGTTTGGGCTCTCGTTCAGGAGCTATTTTGTTCTTTTTTTTGTGTGTGAACAATTTAGGCTCTTGCTCAGGAGCTAGTCAAGCATTTTTTTCCTCAAGGGAAGTAGCGCTTTAAGAACTTGCCATTTATTAGTCCTACTCAAGCTCCTTGTCCATCTACTATGTTGTAGGCACCATTTGAATATACCTCACAAACAACATAGTGTTCTTCCCATTATGGAGTGAACTTGCTTCATGTTTTAGGGGTCATGATGATTAGCCTCTTCAATGCAAACACTTGATCCCCAACTTAAAACAAACGCAGATGCACTTTTTTTTTTAAATGCTCGAGTTAGGCAAGCCTGATAACTTTCTAACTTTTGCTAGGCTTGGAGTCTTTTCTCATCGAGTGCCTTTAATTCTGCTAAGCGAAGTTGATGGTTTTCATCCTCACTCAACCCCTCTTGTATAGTAATGCACTATGACGGGATTTGAATTTTCGACGGTAGAACGGCTTCTACTCCGTATACTAGAGCGTAAGGGGTTGATTATGTTAATGTCCTATATGTGGTTCGATATGCCCAAATAGCCTCCCCCAGCCTCTCATGCCAGTCTCTCTTAGATTTCGAGATCACCTTTTTCAGCGGATTGTACAATTTTCTGTAGAAAGCTTCTGCTGGGCCATTTGCAGGGACATGGTACATTAATGACTTATACTGGCCAAACTTGAATTTCTCACAAATGTTAGTCATCAATTTGTAGAAGAACGGTTTGTCATTGTCTGTGATAATATATCGACGGACACCATATTGATAAATGATGTGCATTCTAACGAAATCGATAACATTCTCTTTCTTAACTTCTTTTAATGCAATCGCCTATGCCCATTTAGATAAATAGTCAATGGCAGCCAAAATGTATAGATGACCCGCAGAAGACTTAGGAGTAAGGATCCTACAACATCAAGTCTCCATGCCTCAAATGGTCAAGATGCCACAGTTGTATGGAGTGGCTTTGGAGGCTGGTGAAGTGAAGTTAGTATGGAATGGACATACATCACATCTTTTTGCATAGTCAATACAATCAAGCATCATATTGGGCTAATAATAACCCATTCTTTTGATGCGTTCATGTAACTTGGGTCCCGATTGATGTGCACAACACACGCCAGCATGTTGTTCTTACATTACATGTTTTCCTTCTTCGTCATCCAAACATCGTAGCCAAAGACCGAGGAAGGAGGGTGGGTACAATGTTCCTTTGTAATAGAAGAAATGTGAGGCTCTTCGTTGAATTTTTGTCCTATGCCTCACGTCACTTGGCAGCTTCTTGTGCTTCAAGTAGTTAATAAGCGGCTGACACCAATCTTCTTTATCTATCATGGAAACAAAGACCACTTTGACTTCTTTGTCACCTTCATCCTCGAGCGATGTAATAACCATTGCCTGCAAACTGGAACATTAATGTTCTCTTCTACCCCAGCGCCAAAGTGGCTGTAAGGTTTACAAGCACACCAGCTATCTTGTTGGCACTCCTAGGGACATCTTCCAATTTTACAGTTTCTAGCCTATGCAACAATCGTAAGGAATGCTTGGGATATAGGATAAGATCATCTTTTTTCACTCCAAATTCTTCTAAGAGTTGGTTGATGACCAATTATGAGTAAGACGTCAGATTTATGCCTAGCATGAGTGCTTGATATTCAGCCATATTGTTAAAGCACAGTTGGGTCAGCGCGAATGAATATGAAAAAATATGCTTCTCAAGGGAGACTAGTACAACTCCTTCGCCTGCCCCATCATGTCTGGAACAGCCATCGAAATACATTTCCCAAGGTGGAAGGACATTGACACAGAACACCTCCTCCCCAGGAAGGTCATCATTTAATCCCCAATTATTAGGAACTGGATGGTCTACTAAGAAGTTTACCAGCGCTTGGCCTTTAATGGCCCTTTGTGGTATATAAACTAGATCATACTATTCTAAGATAACCGCCCACTTCACAAGCCATCCATTCATAATTGGTCTTGACAAGATGTACTTCATTGGGTTAGCTTTGGAGATAACATGCATAGTATGGGCATGCTTTTGAACAGCAAATACGAGAGCCAAGCACATCTTTTCAATTGGTGAGTAATTAAATTCAACCCTAACCAAGGTCCGACTTAGGTAATAGAGAGCTCTTTCCTTGCCTTCAGAATTTTCTTAGGCACATAATGCTCTAAGTGAACATTCTTACATTGCGATGTAAAGTATGAGGGGCTTACTGGAAACAAGTGCCCCTAATATAGGAGGACTTCATAAGTACCTTTTGATGCTATCGAAAGCCCTTTGACATGAATCATCCCATTCAAAAGGTGTTTCCTTTTTCATGAGGTGGCTGAAAGGGTGATACCAACCAGTAGTTTAGGATGAGCCTTCTGATATCGCCAAGCATCCTTTCAAACCTCGGAGCTTTTTGAGGTTCTTTGGTGGGGGCATGTTCCGAATTGTTTTTATCTTAAGCTTAATCAATTACGATGCCTCTATGTCGCACAATAAAGTTCAGGAATTTGCCAGATGTGACGCCAAATTTACATTTCAATGGACTTATCTTTAGCTGGCATTTTCGTAATCTTTCGAAGCTTTACCGGAGGTCTTATAGATGATCTGATCTCTTTTTTGACTTAACCACTAGATCATCTGCACAGCACTCCACATTTTTATGTAACATGTCTTCAAAAATGGTTTGCACCACCCTTTGATAGGTCGCTCTCGCATTTTTCAAGCCAAAAGCATCACCTTGTAGCAAAAGATGCCCTTCGATATGCGAAACACTGTGGCCTCTTGATCTGCTAGTGCCATTTGAATCTGGTTATAGCCTATAGTGTAATGTATGAAGGACAAGGCTTCATGACTAGTGGTAGCATCAATCATGAGTTCAGTGACCAGAAGTGGAAAGTCATCTTTCGGGCATTTATTATCAAGATCTCGAAAATCCAAGAAATTCGAAGTTTCTTCCTAACTGGGTCGATGTTTGCATTCCAAGCTGGATACTTCACCTCCCTTATGAACCTAACATCAATGATTTTGTTTACCTCATTTTTTATTTCAGGTATCAACTTAGACCGAAAATACTATTGAGGTTACTTTTTAGGTGAAACACCATTTTTAATGAGCTAGCGGTGAACCGCAACCTTGGGATCTAATCCAGGCATTTTCTTGTAATTCCAAGCAACACATCTTTATATTCCCAAAGAAGCTTAAAATACTCTTCCTCTTCCTTGGGCGTGAGCATGGTGCTCACATAAACAAGGCGAGGCTCTTCCACTAATCTTATATTCAACTCTTTAAACATGTCAACCGTGACTTGCCTCCCATCCTTTAAAGCTTCTGGTGCTTTAGTGAGTTCTATTTTAGAATCTAACTCGTCGACCTCTTGCACTGTGATGTGGTTAGAAGAAGCTTGTTCCTTCTCCTTAGTTCTTTCTTTTGAGCTAACATTAGCCCCATGGCTAGTGAGAACTAGGGTATGCCTCTTTATTTTTAGCGAGTCATCTACCTTCACTTCCAAAGTGGAAATATGCTTTATGCGTGAATGAAAGGCACTTTGGACTTCATTTATTTCGCCTAGACATCTGAATACCGAATCCCTCTTTTGTGAGGATAGTGAGCTTGATGGCATTTCACCTATCTTGATTCTGATGAAGACCGAGGGTTTAGGCTGTTTATCCTATTTTAGCCTATGGAAGACAGAAGGTCTCAGAATTTTATCATCTCATATCCTACTAAACACAAAAGGGCATTATCATGGCATAGACGATTGTAACATGTCAAACACCGATGTCCTTAGGTTATTCTTAGCATCTTCACCATCATTATCATCAACCTCCTCAGCTGTGACATATTGTGTGAGGGATTGCTGTTCTTACATCATCCCAAAATCCTTATGGGCTAAGGTGGTACATAACCAAGGCCAACTTTATATGTTAACTTTAGGTGTTCTAACGTTGTCTCCTTGACTATATATGATCTTTTGTGTGTTGTTAAGTCAATAAGGCTTAGCTTCGATTACATGCCTCAAAGATGTTGGCTGGTTGAAGTCATAACCGGACCACTTCATTAACTTTTATGCATTAGGATCAAACCCATCACTGGTGCGCATCCTAGGCAAGTCACTTTATTCTTGGAGTAAGGCTTTAGCTAAAAAGACGAAACCAGGGAGAAGATCCTTGGTTAATTTACTTGGGTTCACCTTACACAATAAAAGCACACCCTTTTCTTTGAGAACATGCCAGCTGGCTTCTTCGAACTTGACGTCAACCTTGGTTGTACTTTTGGGACTTGTACATTTGCTAAATGGTGATTCACCCTCCTTTCAACTAGACTTAGGAATGTGCTTGAAGACTGGCACTGCCAGGTTTGTCGCGATAATTGTTTGCTTGATAGATGCAACTAAAAGTGTTCGCTTATTTTCTTCTTTTCATTGTTGTTGTGGCTTGATGTTGCCATCACCACCATTTTCAAGAGGAGCACGTGTCTCCTTGGCATTCTTTACACTGCCTTTTCCGATGGAGTATATAGCTGCTAGCACAATTTCCCTTGGCTCAGCATCTTCCTCGAAAAACTTTGCTTCAGCGAAATATTCGGCCATGGTAAAAGGTATAACATCACCATTTATCTGATTTTCACCCTCCCAATAGTACTTGAGGTAGTGATGCAGGGTTGACACTACCAGTCCGCGTTCATGTAACTAGGGACGCCTAAACATCAACTTGTATAACGTCTTGGAGTCTATCACATGAAAAATTGATGATGTTGTCAAGTCACCAATCATTAACTCTAAGCGGATCATACTAATTGCATGTTGCCCTTCTAGATTGAACCCTTGTATCATCATTTGGCTTCTACATAATTCTTCGATGGTGATTCTCAAGTCATTTATAGTAGACTTTAACATGATGTTGACTGTTGAACCACCATCCACTGCAATTCGCTTAACCATTTTCCCCCAAATATATCCAGTAACAAACAATAGATGACTATGTGATTTAGAACCTAATAACAAGTCATCATCAGTGAATGTCATAGCCATATTACAGGCGGCACATTACGTCGGACTGCACATAAGTGGTGCATCCTTTAGCTTGTTAGCATATAGCTTTACTTAGCGAATGGCAACAACAATTTGTTTGCACATTTCCTCTGGTAGGTGGAAACTTTGTCGTCAACCCATGTGTATGGCGAAGCTTCTAAGACAGTGAGGACCTTGTCATCTCTTTTGGGCAGGACACTTTGTTCTTCATTTGTCTCGTCATCATCAAATTTGGAACATGAGTCATGTTGACAACCACGCTACCAAATAAACTTTTCAAGAAGACTTCTCTTAAGGAAATGGAGCCAGATGGTTTTTGATGAAGTGGTTGGATGACCCAAACTTCATACTCCTTATTAGCTGCATACATCATTCTTCCTTGACTTTTCTTGTGATGAAGTGATGGTGGCTTGGCTTGCCTTTACTTCCTTGACTTGCGCCTGACAACCACGGTCCATCATCTGTCATCCTTTTTAAAGGGGTTAGATGCATGAATGTTCTTTGGTGGTTGAGATAGGATTAGCAGTAAAAGAACTATTGATTCTAGACTCCCAAATTGTATTTTGATTAGCTTCTTCTTCAACCGAGAGGTTGAATTGTATTTCTCCAAAGCAGCGAACAATTCACCCTACATTGACACGAAGGGGCATGATGCTCACATAGGATGGATGTGTCATACTCTACGTTTCATTCAAATCTAGAATGAGTCTTCCATCCCTAGCCAATCGCATGATGTGCTCCATGAAAGTAATGCACTTTTCAAGAGGGTGACTAATGACCCTATGGCAACCTTAGGCAATTCGATGACACTCTTCTTGAGCAAATCATCTAGCATGCCTGATAAATCTGAGTCAGGAAATAGGTACTTTTTCTCCTGAAGCTGTTTTAGTGTGAGATGCTTCTTTGTCACATCTTTAAACGACGGGCTCTTCTTGTCCTCTAATTTAGGCTTTCCCATAATTCGAATTGGTTGACTTATAGAGGCAGACATCGCTTATATGGTCATGTTCTTAGAGAACTTAACATTCTTCTTGAATTGAACTTTGTCTTTCTTTGATTCAGTAGAATATAAGGAGTTGCCACGATGACTAGCTATCTTCACCTCTATATCATGTGCCTTTGTTGCCTACTCTTGAAAAGTCCTAGATTTGCTCATTTATAGGATGTACAACAAGTCCCAATTGATTCCTTGGGTACACATTTCAATCACAGAAGCCTCAGATAGTTGATGTTTGCATTCAAGGCTAAGTGTGTGCTAGCGGTTGATGTAGTCAAGAACTGGCTCATCGTTCCATTGTTTTGTGTTTGTCAACTCAGTTATGCTAACAGCGCACTGAGTGTTGTAGACCCTGTTAAGGAACTATTGCTTTATTTATTCCCAACTATCAATGGACTCAGGCTCTAGGTCGGTGTACCAATCAAAAGCAATACCTTTCAACGTTCAGACAAACTACTTTACCATGAGGTCTTCATCAGTCCCAGCATTATTGCATGTCTCAATAAGTGTGTAACATATTGTTTTCCCATCAAACTGTTAGAATTTAGGGGGTTGATAACCTTCAGGCATATGAAAAGCATCAACCCTCTTAGCGTAATGCTTGCTGTATATGTGAGTTCTGCGCAAACCTCCTCCTAGTTGTTCCTTAACTGCATTTGCTATCAAATCTTGGATTTGGTCGATAGTCATTGATCTAGAGGACTTGACATTTTTAAGTGTACCACCTTTATTTGGCTGCTTTTCATTGTCAGAAACTTTATTGTGGACGGATATTTTTCCTGAATCTTTACTTTCTGAGTCTTTTGCAGAAGATTAAGCTTATCATTTTTCTAACTTCTTTGTCAGCTTATCAGTCTTTTCCTCTTGAAGCTTGATGCGTGCTTCCTTTTCTTCGCTCTCCCTGGTGAGTTTTTCTAAGATGGTCATCATGTTAGCCATCTCCTCTTCCCAACTGGTTAAGTCTATTATCATAGCTGGCATTACAGTTTTTAAGGACTCAGCTTCTGTTTCTGACAAGCGTACCCGTTTTAGTGAGGGCGAAGAAGAATCACTACTATAGTAGTCTTCTACTTCACATATTGGAGATTGAAGATGGAGGTCTTGAATTTCATCCATCCAAGAAGAAACTTTTTGTTTCATCTTCAAGTCTTGGAGTTAGGGTAAGGGCATCACTGTTTGCCTAGCTGCGGTCAGCGCAGCAGCATTTTCCATGCTCCTTGTCTCCATTGTGTGAGTTTACCTGCTAAAAGTGATGTTCGTTTTATAGGATCTATGAGAGAGATATCTCATGCTGTTCTTCTTCGAAGCTTAAGAGGTGACGTTCTTCATGGTCATGTCTTCTTTTGAAGAGGAAAATCTTGAAACTTGAAAGTCTTGATTTTTAAGAGTAAGAGATAAGAGATATAGAGGTCTCAATAAATGTGCCGAAAATTTGTAAATACAAATTTCGAGCCTAAAATAAATTAAACAAGAATTGTGAGTATAAAATTGAATCTAACTTGTATTGATTTGCATATAGGTACAATCTCCATTGAATACAATGAAAGTGATCCTCTAATTTGATATCCTTGAATGAGTTTGAATGAGCTTTATCTTGAAAGAAGGTCTGAAAGGCTTAATTCCAATCAAGATGAATACTTGACCTTTGAGGGATAACAGTACGTGCTTGTTATCTTCCTTCAAATAGTGGATATTTGAGCGTTCATGATTTCTTTCAATTTTCCAACATTGAATGAAGGGGGGGAAGGGGCCTATTTATAGGAAAATTCCCCCCTTCCCCTTGAAAAGTCAAGATGGACTTAGACCTCATTTTATGCCTTCAATTGAACCTCATCTTGGATTGATTTGACTTATGAATCATTTCCTGCCTTAGGCTTTGACTCAGGCCTTGACACGGGAGTCTCTTGAGTTTCGACGGGGCCTTAACTTCAAAGTCATTTGGGGTTTGACTTCAAAGTCGTATGGGCTTTGACTTGGAAGTCGTTTGGGTTTGGTTAAATCAATTAAAAGGGTTGGCCCAAATAATTAATTTAATTTTAACTTGTAGTACGGCACATATAAATTTTTAAGTGCCTACAGGCGATAACTAAGGTAATTGTCTTGCTCAGTTATTAATGCTCTCAAATCTAGGAACAAATTGGGATTTGTGAATAGAAAGCTAGGAAAACCAAAAGATGATACCCCCGAAGCTCATGTCTAGGGAAAGTGTAACTCAATGATTATAGCTTGGCTTTGCAACATCATCAACAAAAATCTACACAGTTCGGGGGCCTACAACGACACGGCTTTGGATATTTGGGTTGATCTAGAAGAGAGATACTCTAAAGGTAATCCAATGAAAATACATCAACTAAAGCGTGAAATAACCTTTGTGAATCAAGGGGTTTTGTCAGTCACAGATTACTTTACAAAACCTAAAACCCTATGGTACGAACTAGGGACTTGCTAGCGGTTTTCTAACTGCAAGTGTGATTGCAAGTTTAGAGCGATAATAGATGTGAGCAGAATTTTCGAACAAGAGAAAGTGCACCAGTTCCTCATGGGCCTCAATTCCGATCAATTTGGGACGGTGAGATCAAATTTCCTTTCAATAAAGACATTGCCCAATCTCAACAAGATCTAAGCCATGACTCTTAGAGAAGAAAAACATCATAGCCTCGTTCGTGGGATTGAAAGCAGACTTTAGTGAAGGGCGAGGACCAATATGGTGGTTTAGTACCCCATGTAGGTAGACAGATTCTTTGTTTTGTTCAAGGAAAGAGAATTGCAAGAGCAAATGAGTGGCAAGACTTTGAACTTTATCTCTGATTAGTGGGACCTTGATAGTGGTGCTTCACACTACATGACGTCTTATTTATCCGTCTTTGTAAACCCGTATAATTTACCTCAACCCCTTCATATAATCATACCTGATGGCAGAGTGGGTACTATTGAAAAAGCAAGAACTATGAATATTGGTTGAAATCTTGCTCTCAATGATGTGCTGTACATTCCAAATTTCACATGTAATCTTTTTTCAATACCACAATTGACAAATAGTACTAATTGCATTATATTACTTATGGTGTCGATTTTTGTCTCATAGAGGACCTTACCTCGAAAAATTTTACTGGAGTGGGTGATTTGAGGTATGAGGTTTACTATTTGAGGATTAATGCGGGTGGAAACATTTTCACAGATGTTCAAAACAAAGACTCAGTATTGTAGCGTCAACATCTAAGGCAGCCCTCGTTTGATAGTTCGACTTCATTATCCACTATTTTTGGCTTTAAGTTAATTTTTATGAATGTCGTGATGTTTGTCATATAGCAAAACAAACAAGGACACCTTTTGTTGTTAGTGTCTAGAGTAAGCAAATCTTTTTCTTTAGTTCATTGCAACTTGTGGGGCATATACAAGATGTCGTCTTTGAATAGTTGCCATTATTTTTTGTGCATCTTGGATGATTAGATGCATGATATATAGGTGCTCTTACTGCATGATAAAGTTGAAATTTATGATCACTTTGTCTATTTCTGGTAAAAACACAATCTGGGATGTCAGTTACAAGAATTTGTAGTGATAATTGTACAGGGTTCACAAATGGGCCTTTACAAAAAAACCAAAAAACAAAAATCTTGATAATGGAATTGGTCATGAGACCTCATGTGTAGACACCCTTTAACAAAATTGGAAAGGTGGAATGTAAAAATCGTCACCTTTTAAATGTAGCAAGGGCTCTGGATTGTAGGTGTCCCTTCATATTCAATTTGTGGTGACTGTGTTCTTGTTGCCATTTATCTTACAAATAGAACACCTAGCAAAGTACTCAAATCAAAAACCCCTCATGAAGTTTTCTTTGAGAAACCACCAGATTATAATCACATCAAAGTCTTTGGCTGTCTGTGCTATGCCGACAATCATAATGGCATACGTGATAAATTTGATGCTAGAGCTCTGTGTTGTATTTTTTTTGGATATCCTTTAGGCCAAAAAGGATGGAAGGTTTCATGCAAAAGAAACAAACTTTTGTGTTTCAATATATGAAATTTCATGAAACTATTTTCCCATATGCAACAGAGACAAATGGGCCAAATTATCGTATCCCTGAATACTTTAGCCGAGGATTTGAGCTAGATGACATGGTTGGAACTAAAGAGCCCACAACGAGCATGCGGGACAATAAAAGGGGGACATGTAGTTGTAGAAGGAAGAATGGTAGACATGTCCATAGCAGACCCATCTATTGACAGCATGAAGCACAAAGAGAGCCAGCTATACAAACAAATGATGTTGGATCAGATCAGGGGGAGACACAAAGCCTAATAAATGGCTGTTTTAGGGGGAGCAGCAGCGCCCCACAGATGGGCTGGTTCAAGGGAAATCAAATTGAAGAGAAGAAGGAATCTGGTTTTGGACAGTGCGGGAATTGAATGCGCAATTGGGCTGACTACCTAGCGACCTCACCATGAAAGACGGCCACCCACAAGGCGTTGAGACTGTATTTGTTTGCCATGTTGTATCCTCTAACGTCCCCTTTTCGTTTTGAGACAGGCTCAATGGTAAAACATTGATTTTTGTGGATGGTGTGTGGGGTATCATGGACTTCTGTGATGTTGAGAAGAAAGGCCCTGTATTTACTCTTCTTCCGACATAAATGGGCTTGGAGGAAAAAAGATGGGATGTGATGAAGATTATTGACTCTGCTTCCCAGACCTGGATCACCACTCCTAAACCCCTGAAATCCGAATGAAACAGAGATGCATCCACATTTATTTTGAAATTTCCCTGGCTCGGTGGTTGGCACCGCTGTCTTTCAAAGCTTTGCTCATTCTGAACCTAGCGATTCTCTGTCATCTGGATCAGAGTGCTTCCGAAACCAGATAAAACTATGTGGTGGAACAATTCAATCTATCTCTTAAGGCTTATCATTACATTTATTGTTGGCATACGAACACTTATTTACAACCCAAAAAAACAAAAAAACAAAGAAAACAATTTACAATAGCTAGGTAAATTTAGGTCAATTGAAATTCGTACAGCTAAATTAAATATATTCATTTGTACTAAAATGTGCACGTCTATGTGCTATTGATAAGTTCAAATCTTAATAGAAATAAATTAGTTAGTCATGTTCAATCAAATAAGTCTAAACAAATTTAGTTGAGGTCATTTGGCCGACAAATTAACTGTGAATAACACGCCCAAGTTTTTTAGAAGTTAAATTATCTAAACTTTGTTTAGTTGAAATAACTTCAACGACATTAAGCTAAACCAAACCAGCCTAATCACAACCAAAATTTAGCTAAACCGACTTTGTTCTCCTGGTTAAAGTTTACCATCCAAATAATGCCTTCCCACAAGACAAACCATCAAAAATTGGACATTTCACCAGATCAAACACTAGGGAGCTGGGGGCTGATAACTCTGTTTTGAGCCAATAATTATTGCACCTTGCAAGCGCAATCTACCCACAAAACCAGCAAAAAGGAAAAAGACACAAAACAATCATTTACATCAATTTCAGTAAGACCAGCCCACAACCCATACTCAGCGACAACCCAGACTCAGCTAGCTTCAGCTCAACCGACCCAACCCCTCATAAAACTGTTAGCTTGAAGAGGGGTTCGGCTGGGCTGGAGAACCCCTTCAGACTAACATGTACTGGCTTCTGCTGGCTATGCGCAAAAGCAAAAAATGAAGGGCCTAGAACAGCTGTTGAATAAGATACTACCCATCCAGAATGTGACCCATAAATTATATTACAACAGAAATTTTGAATGTGTCTCCCTTTCTGGGGACGAGGGAGGGGTGTTTTAACTACAAGTTCACATCACCAATTGCCATGAACACTCGATACCTTACAACTCGCCTTTGATTCCCCTCCCTGCATGGTTTATATTTGAAAACGGTTAATTGCATCCAAAGAACTACACAGGCAATGAGAAGTTTCACCCTTGTTGCCTCATCACTAACAAAATTCACTCATCCAAAGTCTTGAGTGATTTTGTCGCCATTTCGGATAGCAAATTCGCAAACACTCATTGAATCTCCTCCTCCAGCTGATCCTCATCTTCATCCTCATCGGGCAATATCTGAGTTAGTAAAGAATACTTGACCCGCAGAGAGATCTTCCCCTTCTCAACTATAAGCCGAGCTCCAGAAACAACCCAGTAACCCGCGTTGTCTTGTGGCCCTCTTGTCATCTCCATGGTGTCAACAAATCTCAAAAACTTGGGTGCTTGGACTGGGACTGGAGGACCCCCAGGATAAACAGCAGAGTTGATATTCACATCTGCCGGCTGTGGTGGTGGTTTTGCCACTGACATGAAGTGATGGCTGATTAATGTTGATATAAGTCCTGACTTCTGGACCAAACCTTGTGATCCATCCCATTCTGGAGCTTTGACCAGTGTCGCTCCCAAAACTGTGGAAAAACGGAGCCTCAGATAGAGGACCCGTTTGAAGCCATAATCCCCTACTTGCAGCTGGGCTCAAGTTACAATTAAAAATTCATTATCGGACTGAACTGGAGCTGTACGTACATGAGAAAAGTTTTTCCATCCAACCTTCTCATAATAACCACGTTCATAGGTCTCCTGCCGAAAATTGCCATTTGGATCATCTTTCAACTGAAAGATTTTTGGAAGAGATGAAAGATGCTGCAGGTAAATGGCCAGGCGGTTGCTTCTCCTACCTTCAAGATAAAGCCGCAAACCGGTCACGGGCCTCCTACCAGCATCGACCTGCAGCCAAATTCAAGAGCAAGTTGGACTAGGATGTAGCTGCCTCCAAAAGAAAACTAACTTCATTCAGGGAAAAATTTGACCATTAGGAAGTTACACAACGTAGCAATGACAGCTAGCCTAATGAAAAGATCCAAGTTTTGAAAAGATACAGCTTGCTCTAAGTGATAAATTTGATAAGAGCTAAACTATCTGACCCAATAAGGGTCTGTTTTTTTCGTGGGTGAATTGGGGTTGGTAAAGGGTGAAGTGGGTTGAAGTAGGTTGAGGTGGGTTGAATTTTTTTTTATGTGATAAATTGAACTTGGTTAAAACAGTGGAAGTAGGTTACAGTAGGTTGAACCGTTGAAGTGGGTTGAGGTTGGTATTCTGAAATTGACCCACGAAAAGAACAAGCCCTAAGTCAATAATAGCAGTAAGTCAACAATAGTCCCTTCTTATTAAAAAGTCAGGTGATGTGAACCTCAAGAAAGCAAAATAATCTTCTTGTGAACATTTTTCTTAAACGGTAAGATCACAAATCTGGGGCCCCATCTATGATGTGGACACCCTGGTTAAAGGCTTGACAGGGAATAGTTTTTTTCCCCCTTTTTTTTGGTGGGGGGGGGGGGAAGGGGGAAAACCACCTCCTTCCAAATGTTCCTAGTGGCACTTAAAGGGTAAGATCACAAATCTAGGGCGCCATCTATGTGGACACCCAGGTGCAAGGCTTTTTTTTGGGGGTGTGGGGGGGGGGGGGGGGGGGGGGGGGGGGACCACCAAAGTCATCTTTGCTACAAAACAGACTGTAGGTTTCATCTCATGTGATAACTTATCATCTTAACCCTCTTTCCAGTTGACAAACAAAAACCAAGCAAGGAAAGCTAAATAGCCAAGGAAAATACCGGAGTCATATTGACATAGAGCTTTGGACCCATGACGCTGAACTGCAGAGAAGGATAGTTCTGTTGCTTGCGTTGAGGACCCAAAGGAAGTTCACTGAACACAGGTGCCCATTGTCTTGGCAGCTGAAACACCAAAGATTGATGGAGTTCTTCCATTGGTGGCTTGTCTGTGAACATGAAACCAACAAGAAAAGACACTTTTCATTTGACATGAACTTCTACAACACCTCTAATGTCAGGAATCAATTTAGTACTCGCAAGCCCCATGTGTCCACTAGAGTTGTTAATTTTCAGCACAAATTTGAATGGAAGGACAAATAAAGTTTAGAGGCCAAATTGCTGACCCAGGAGGTACCGGAAAAACAGAAAGAAATAAAAAAGAGATACTTTCCTTGGACCCTAATCTAAAAACTTTATTTGCATCATCAAATCTTTTCTCCTATGTACTTATTGGTCTCGCTATGGTTGCAAGGAGACAGCATCCAAATCCACCAGTGAAAAGGTGCGAGATAAACTTATATGATCACAATAGAGGAACCGGGGAAGACTTAAGAACATACACATCTGCACTCCGAACAGCACAGAGAATCACTTTGAGACAATCTTTCTGGGTAGGATTATCGTGAACTGTAGCAAAATGTCTCACAAAACTATTCTCTACTTATTCTGTTGCTGTTGAGTCATAGGAAGTCAAAAGGTCTTTAATCTAAGGTCTTTCAAAATAGTTACAGATGTAAGATGCTACATCGCGCCCCCCCCCCCCGGCGCCCCGGGCGACCCTTTACGCAAGACTCTGGGGTACAGATGGATTTGGATCGATTAAGCCCAAAAAAATCAAGGATATCACACAAGAATTAGCAATTTGACTCATCTGTCACTTACCAAGGACACGGCCCTTAATTAAGGTGTCTAGCCGCCTAGATTTAGGCTTATAGACCTAGGATATAAATAGGATCACATTTCTGGTAGCAGCTAGGATATAAATAGCAGTCAATAGAGAATAATGCAAAGGTCCATCAGTGGACCAAATTGGCAAGAGGCAAAATGGGAAAACTAAGACAACATTATGGTTCAATAAATACAAATAACACCAGACTTCATAGCCTGCCTCATACTTCAATACAAATATTACTTTGAGATGCGTAATTAAATATGAGAAAAGAACGTAAAAAGGCAACATGCTTTTTTTAGCAATAAAAAAATTGTATTAATGAGACAAGAAGGAGATGTCGACCGTGTACAAAAGGGGCACTCACAAAATAACATCATGCTCTTCCGCTTTCTAGGTCACTTTGCAGCTATTGCTTGATTAAAGGATATCATATTAACCTGAGTAGCAGCATTAATGCCTTCCTTTTAGATGGCACTGAAAATGCACCCCTAGATATTACAATTCATTAATGAACAGGGAATTTTCCTCTCTACGTTCCAACTACCACAGCAAACAAGAAGGCAAGAACGAATGAAGAGTCAAGAACAGAAAAGGCTACCATCCATATAGACTTACAGCGCAAATAGAGATTTATTGCATGGCTTAAGAACCCACTCCTCGGGACACCAATCAACAGAGACGTGATTGGAATAAAGGACATTGAAATTACATCTGGCTCAGACTGTACAGTTTGTAACCACACATGATGAGGAAGACTCCAGTTATCACTCCCACCTCTCCTTTTACAAATGCTAAAAATATCCTGCAATAAAGTGATATACATCATCCATGAAACTTTTTAGCTAATTCATCAAGATGATCAACCATGAAACTTCCGGCCCAAATACCAGGAAACATAAATTACATAATAATATTGGAATACATCCTTGTGTGAATACGAACAAGGACTCATATCTGCAAATCTCAGCTGCTGCCCTCAGGCATCAAACTGCGTAGAAAGAGCAACTAATCAGATAAAAATGGACACAGGCAAAAGGATGCATGCTTTTGGATTTTTAGAGAAGATCTAGATTTTGAGAACATAATCTCATTAATCAATCCCAACCTCCCTCCCTCAACTCTCCAGCCCCCATCCCTAAATGAAACAACTGCCAAAACACTCCACAGAAAAATAAATAAGAACACCATCACAAAAATTTAAAAGAAGAGGGTGAAAAGCAAAAAATGGACTCACATTCATGTGGTGATTCAGCACTGCAGAAAAGACATTAACAATATCACAAAAGCAGCACAACTTTTCAGAAATAAAAATACACTAAATACTAGTGCATGTTAACTTCATGGCATGCCTGTCGCAAGAGATGCAATCTACGCTATGAGCTCAACACAAATTTTGAAAATTCAACATAAATATGTGCCCACGCGTCCGACTCAGCCACTTTCTGAAAATTGTGTGTGTTCTCATCCCAGAGGACGTTCCAAGTGTCCACACTGGTATCAAACATGCAACGCAGGCACTTGACGATAAATGAAGTAGAACTGCTGACACATTAGGGGCACAGCAACCAATGGCTCATTAGCTACCCCTGGGCCTCCACTAATTCCATAGTATAAACTATTAGCACGAAGCTCAACAGAATCTCACAAATGTAGGACATGACAAAGCACACGATGATTTAGCCGAAGGGCAATGGCAAGATATGAATGTTCTAAGGAAGCAACCCTCCAAGTTCCAACATTGTCATTTCATTTGTCATGGAAATATGCACACATGTACGATAATAGGACAGCTTGTAGTCAATAATGGATTTATAGAGACTGGGTGGAACTGTGCAGCCATTCCTAAATCCTAATCAATTGAACAGGAATTTAACATGCACCAAGTACATGAGCAAACAGTGGCAGAAAAGTCATGTGGCCAAAGGATATTGAAAGCAAAGATAATTGGCCCAACCATTTGGACCATTTTCTTGGGGGGGGGGGGGGGCGCACAAAGCCATGCTTATCTTGTTTGCTCCCCAATAGATGGCATGCCTTCTTTTTTTCCTGCTTAAAGGTGCTTAATTCTAATTGTCCTATGGGAAGGTTCAGAGGGCAATTGAAGACTCATGCAGGCAGGATGCAGTTCAACTGTCAAAACCCTAATCTGACGCGCTAGACACACACGTCAATCCTATTTTGTGACTCAACCAACAATTGTATTTTTTAACTTCTAGCAACATATTATCCCCACATATTAGAAGTCATACAAAACAAGAAGCATCTGCAATAAAGTTTCCATTGATTAGTGCACTGCTGAATGAACAAAAATTACAACAGAATAGTGAGTGAAAATATGAATAAAAATCATCATATCCATCAAATGATATAAAACTACGCTTCATATGATGCCCGCTAGTTCAAAGTCCAAACACTTTTAATCTAGCTCCTAGTACCCCGAAACTCAGATTTATGGCCAACAATGCCAAGATTAAAAAAGCTCAAAGCGCATAAAAGCTCAAAGGATCCTGAGGCCTCTGGCGCAGGCTTCGAGACGAAGGCGCGGGCTTTTTGGACAAGAGGCGCACTTTTACTCAAATATGTTTAAGAGTTATTTCCAAGCCATATTTTGACAAATAAGTTAGATGATAGCATTAAACAAGTGATAGACATCACCTCAGGCCATGCTAAGTATCTTATATTGGATCCATCAATTCTGAAGACATTTAAGGAAGGAGAGGGGGAAAAAAAAAACAGAAAGATGAAGAAAACAATATTGACAGCATATTAGAACGGAAGGGAAGTGTATTCTTTAATCCTTCTTTCCATATTATTGGCAGCACCATACTTCCCATCCAAAGAGAGGGAGAGACTGA
The DNA here is from genome assembly GCA_029747015.1 of Carnegiea gigantea. NCBI lineage: Eukaryota > Viridiplantae > Streptophyta > Magnoliopsida > Caryophyllales > Cactaceae > Carnegiea > Carnegiea gigantea. The sequence continues at coordinate 24,529 of JAKOGI010000850.1, read as the reverse complement.
CGTAGATCGGCCGCTGGAAAAGTATGGAAAATGATTAGTCAACTTTTGTCTTTATTAGAACACTATACAAGCCCTAAACTACAGCCGAACCCTCCATCCAAAAATTAGAGTTTCTAAATTGCATGCAATTAGACAAGAGTTTCTATCCAAAATTGAATAACACAGCAAAGTTAAGTGTCAATCTACAGGTATTTATGTTTTTCCATGGTGTGCTTAGTTTTAAAAGGCGCGAGGCGCGCTGAGGCGCAAAGGGTCCCAAAGCGTAAAGTTGCAAGGAATGAGGCGAAGGTGCACACATCATGGATGCAAGGTGCACTTCTATGCAAAAAATTTTAAAAATTTTTCACATTTCACAAAGCAGATTTTAGCGAAACAAGTTAGACAAATGGATTAAAAATGTGGCTAGACATCAATATAACTACTAACACCGCAAATAACCTTAAGATATGTTATCTTATCATTGTAATTCCCCAATGCACACACTTGCCACACAGGTATAACTCATCTTTTAGCTCCCAATGAAAGAAAAGAAGAAAGAAGGTAAAGGAAAGGCTAAGAAAAGGAAGAAAAAGGGGGAAAATATAGCTTTGCATCCTTGATGCGCACCTCATCACCTCCGAGGCGCTGACCTGGTAGCCTCACACTTAGGCGCGCCCCAGGCGGGCTTTTTCAAGCTAAAGATGGTGTGTGTTTCCTTTTCTCTCTCTCCCCCATGACCTTTTTCCATAAAGCACAGGCTTGCATCGGTTTGAGCCTCAGTCTAACGCGTAGAAAAGGGTGGGCTTCTGTGGGCTTGAGGAATGAGCTAGGCTTGACCCATTGCATAGCGCAAGGGATGAGCTTCGGGCTTTCGTGAGCCTGGGCGCACTTTTTTAAACACAGCAACAATGTATCAATTTCACCACAAACACCCATTGTGATCCCACCTCAATAGGATCTACGGAGATTTAAATAAGCAGCCCTAGGAGGACTCAAATCTAAGCAACCCATAAATAACTTTTGCAAAAGTGGTTCCTTTTTTCTCAGATTAAAACATATTCTAAGAAAAATAACAAAGGAGTAAGGGAGGAATAAGAAGTGTGAGAGTAATAGAATATGGGAACCAATGGAACATCAAGATATACAAATGTGTTACTGAAAGTCTCTCTCTCTGGCCCAACCGGTTGCCTTGGTTGACGTGGTGGTTGTCAGGCATCGCTGCCGTCCGACGAGTCGCCGCCGTCTGCCTTGCTGGCGCCGTCAGCACAGTGCAGAGAGAGAGAGGGAGGGAGGGAGCCGTTCGCTCACCGGTTATCGTGGCTTGGGATTCGAACGCGGTCAGCGAAGGATAACCTAAGACCTGCTGGGTCTTAGGTCTACGGGAGCCGCCGACTTCCCCTTCACAGGCCGCCGATTGTTCACTGCTCGGATTTTCGCGTGCATCAGGTGAGTTTCTCAGATCTTGTCTCCGGGGGGTGGGATTCTCCTCTGCTGAAGTGAGGGCTAGGCTGGTCGGTGATTTCTGTCCACGCCGGCTCCCTCTGCGCCGGCATATCAATCGTCAGCGACTTTCCGGCGACCGGAATCTCACCGGATTTTCGCCGGTGGACTGTTTCTGACGGCCTGTTTCAAGGACAGCCCGTAGGTGGCATTGGTTTTGACGGTGTGAACTCCGATGAGCCATTTCCACCTTAGGTTGGTGTCTTGCTCTCTCCATTTCACCCGGTTCTGATTTAGCTGGTACTATGAGGGGGGGATGCAAGAAATTTGTGGCCGTTGAAAGTAAATCATTTAATCTCAGTGTGGTTGGAGAAAAAGAGGACATATTGAAAACCCCAGAGAATGGGAGGGGGAGGAGATTTTCCAATTTCTTGCCTGAACCAGTTGTTTTGTGGTTGGTAAGAGCTTGGGGTAGGTTTAGGAAGACTAAATCAGCTACTTGGTGTAATCAAATGAGGCTTCATTCCAGGATTTATATGTTGGAATTCAAGAGCAATCATGCAAGGAAATTCTTGAGAAGCTATTAGAACTTTCGTTATTATCCCAGCCGATTGGAATGAACAGGGCTGGATTAAAATCTTTAATTCAATAGCTAAGATTGTGGGTCAGTCTCCCCTTGAGCCAGTTTTGCAACTAAAGGGGCGCAACTTGCGTCCAAGAGCTTTGAGTTGGACCCAACTCCCCCGTCGCCACGGCCAGGATGTTGCCTTCAGTGTGGTTTTGTTTGTGAACCAGCAAGCTTTCTCCGCTCCTATGTTGGTGTTTTGTCATCTCCTCCTTTGACTACTAACTTGGGGTTAAGCTCCTCAGCGGAACCATCCTCGTCACTAGAGGCTCAAGGGAATGGTGAGATTCCTAAGTATACCAGGAGAAATGGCAAGCACCTTGGGCATGTTTATAGACGTCAATCAAATCAAGTCTATGTTCGTAGGAGCTCCCTGGGTTTAACCTCGAAGAAAACTAACAGAGGCACAACTACCAATATGGAGGTAGCAGTAGCAAAAGGAGTCCCTGATGCCTCTCTTGCCTTGCTAGCTCCTACTTCTAGTTCTCCTTCAGTTGTTGAGGTTGAGTGGGTTGATCCAGCAAGGCTGGAAGCTGATATCTCGTCAGCTTTATTTGGGCACACCCATGTCTCCAATGAGGGATGATTATGCTCCTCCATTAGTAAGGAATGAGCTGGTGAAGAGTGTTTATTCTTCTTCTTCGACCTATGCGCTATCTTCTTCCCCTTTGGCGTCAACTCATACGCCTTCCACTTCTTATTCTTGTTTCGAGGACATGATTGACCAACCTACTGCCTTGGTGGTTAATCCTCCTCTTTTTTCTGTGGGAATCACTCTTCTCATTCTGTTGATTTGGGTCTTGGGGTTTTGGTGGTGTACCTTGTGACTTACCCAGAGAAATGGTTTGAGATGCACTTGCTATGAATTTAGGAGCTCGAAATAGTGCATCTTGGTCAGGGGTGATTGACAACAGGTGTGAGCATCCTGTGCACCATGATTAGCCATTAGTGTCCATTGTGCAAACTAATGTTGAAGATGTGAAAACTCCTCTAGCCATTGATTTCTCCTTCCTACAGAGTTCACATGATTTGTTCTCAGTAGAAGATATTTGGGATGGAGAAAATGTTAATTCTGAGAATGTGTCAAAATGGGTGGCTTCCAAGCTCAAAAGTACTACTGCCACTATTGGTGTGGCATTTTCAGGCTATGAAAGTGAAGTCACTCAGTTACTTTCTAGAATTGAAAAGAACAGTGTTATGCCTAAACAGAGTGTGCAAAGGACACCATCTGCAATCAGAAGGCAAAGAGAATTACGGAGGCTCGAGTTTAGAGTGAACTATGACCGGGCAAGCGCCCCTTCCAGTGGGATGTTGGTCCCATAAATTTAGAATGTTGTCTTGGAATGTGAGGGGCATCAATGATCTTCGCAAGAGAGATGTCTTAAAAAGTTTTCTGAGGGATTGGAAATGTGATCTGGTTTGTCTGCAAGAGACAAAGTTAGAAGAAGTCTCATGTTCTGTTGTTTGTAGTTTATGAGGGAACTATTCTATTGATTTTGCTTTTCTTAAAGCTGAAGGTGCCTCTGCGGGCATCATAGTGATGTAGGACAAGAACACCTTCAACTTTGTCTCCTCTTCTCAGGGGAATTTTTTCATTTTTCCATTACCTGCATATTTCAAATGGTAGACGGTGACTTCACATGAGCTTTTTCTGGGGTTTACGATCCTCAAGACAGATCTGATAAATTGAGGTTTTGGGAGGAGCTTCAACGAACAAGAAATGGATGGCCTGGACCATGGTGTATCGGGGGAGATTTCAATGAACTCTTATATCCTCAAGAAAGAAGTTCGGCGTTATGTCCAATGAATACTATGTTGGAGTTTCACGACTTCATCAATTATGCTGCTTTAGTGAATCTTCCTTTGCGTGGGGGTGAGTACACGTGGTCTAGGAGTGGTGGAAAAGTTGTTTGCTCGAGGTTGGACCGTTCTTGGTTTCTTTGGATTGGGAGGAACATTTTTCAGAGCAACTTCAGACTAGATTGGCCAAGGCCTCTCTCAGATCATTTCCCAATATCTTTAGAAAGGGCTAAGCTGGAGAGGGGGAATATTCCTTTCAAATTCGAGAACATGTGGCTCAAAGTTAAGGGGTTCTCTAACCGTGTTAAAAAATGGTGGGAAGAGGTGGAAGTTGAAGGCTTTGCTAGTTTTGTGATTGTAAGGAAGCTTAAGTTTGTTAAAGAGGAGTTAAAGAAATGGAACAAAGAAGTCTTCGGGGATATTAAGTTAAGGAAATACAAACTGCTGGATTCTGTTAATACGCTTGATGTGAAAGAAGAATCTGATGGTCTCAACAATGATGAAATTGACCAAAGGAGGGAGGCAAAAGAGGAGTTGGCAAGGGTATTGCACATGGAAGAAGTTTCTTGGAGGCAAAAGGCAAGGGCTCTGTGGCTTAGAGAGGGAGATCACAACACAGTTTTTCCATAGAACGGCCAATCTGCGTAGGAAGTTCAACTTCATGTCAGGGGTAGAGATTGAGGGGAATCGTTATGAAACAATTGATAGTATGAAAAGTTCTATACATGGCTTCTACAAGAAGCTATTCTCTGAAACTGAACTCTGGCGGCCGAACGTGGAAGGCTTATCATTGCCTTCTTTATCTACCTCTGCCAGGGAGGTTCTTGAGATGTCATTTGATGAAGAAGAAGTCACTAGAGCTCTACATGATTGTTGTGGGGATAAGGCGCCTGGCCTGATGGAATGACTATGGCTTTCCTTCAAGCAAATTGGGATTCGGCGCGAGGGGATGTGTTGTCTATGTTCTCCGAGTTTTACACTAATAGGAAATTTGTGGCTATCCTTAATGCTACTTTCATAGGGCTTATTCCTAAGAGAGTTGATGCATAGAATATCAAAGATTATCGCCCATTTAGTTTGATTGGATGTATTTATAAGTTGCTCTCAAAGGTGTTAGCTTGTAGATTGAGAAGTGTAATTGGGGGCCTCATTTCTGAGAATCAGAATGCCTTTGTTGGGGGCAGACAGATTTTGGATGCAGTACTCATTACAAACGAGCTTATTGACTCCAGGACCAAGTCATGTAAGCCAGGGGTTATTTGCAAGCTTGACATCGAGAAGGCTTATGACCATGTCAATTGAGATCTTCTTATTTACGTGATGAGAAGCATGGGGTTTGGGGAGAGATGGATTGCTTGAATTCGCTATTGTATTCTTCTGCTTCTTTTGCAGTGTTAGTTAATGGCCCCCTTTTTCAATTCTTTTCTGCTTCTAGAGGGTTGCGCCAGGGTGACCTTGTCTCCCCTCTTCTGTTCCTATTGGTGATGGAAGTGTTCACAAGGATGGTTAATTCGGCTGCTGATGTCTCCCACCTTCTCTTTACTGATGATACGATTATCTTCTATGATAACAATTGCGAGCAAACAGTGAACTTGCGTGGCATTCTTATATGGTTTGACGCGGTGTCTGGGCTAAGAGTCAATCTATCAGAGTTCTATATTACTAGTTGGGCAAGTGAACAATATTCAATTGCTTGCAGGGATTCTAGGATGCTCTATTGGTTCTTTTCCTTCATCTTATCTTGGTCTCCCTCTTGGTGCAAAATTTAAGGATAAATCCATTTAGGCACCTGTAATCGAGCGTTTTGAGAGAAGACTACCTAGATGGAAATCAAAATATCTCTCCAAAGGGGGGAGACTGACACCTATTAAAAGTATTTTGGCGAGCATTCCAGCTTATTTTCTATCACTCTTCCCTCTACCAGTCTCAGTGGCTAATAAATTGGAAGCTATTTAGAGAAGATTCATTTGGGGGTCTTTTGATAGTGACTTTAAATTTCATCTCGTTAGATAGAATATGATCAAGAATCCCATTTCGGAAGGGGGATTAGGTGTTAGAGATCTTAGACTCTTCAATGAAGCATTACTAGGCAAGTGGTTGTGGAGATACATGAATGAGAAGGATAGCCAGTGGAGAAGGGTGATTAGGAGCAAATATGGGGATAATAGTCTTGGATGGTATCCATCCAAACCAAGTGGTGCTTATAGGCAAAGTTTATGGAGGTTCATTCACAAAGAATGGGGAAGATATTTTCATCATTTTTCCTTCAAGGCTGGTGTCAGTTCTTCTATCTTGTTTTGGCATGACTGTTGGTGTACAGAAGGCCCTCTACGAGATAGCTTCCCCTCTCTTTATGTGCTTACGGTGAATTGAGATACTACTGTAGCAGTTTTTTGCCAACGTGGGCCTAGCACTTTTGTATGATCTCCTGTTTTCATCCGTGATGCTTTAGTAGATGACACTATCCTTGGCACCTTTCTCAGTAAGTTGAGTGAGATTTCACTTCATGACTCACCTGATGCGGTTACTTGGGATCTCAATCCTAAAGGTTTTTTCACTGTTAAATCTTATCATCTAAAGCTCCTCTCTAATTCTACCTTCGCTATAGAGTCTAGATTTTTGGGGAGGTTCCCTTGGAAAATCAGTTGGAAGAGTTTGGCTCCCTTGAAGGTGTCAGTCTTTGTGTGGAAAGCTTCGCATGGGAGTATTCTGACATGTCATAATTTACAAAAGAAGGGAATCATTTTGGTGAACAGATGTTCCATGTGCAAAGACGATTTAAAGCCTCCTAATCATCTACTACTGCATTGTTAATTTGCAAGGGCTTTGTGGGAGTTATCCTTTGTTTACTTGGGAGTCTCTTGGGTTGTCTCGGATTCAGTGAGGAATCATCTTTTGGCTTAGGAGGGTGCCTTTGGTTGGAAAGTTAAAGAGAGAAGCGTCTTATTGATCCCACATGCGATTTTTTGGGCTATTTGGCGAGAGAGAAACAAAAGAGTCTTTGAAGGAGAGGAGACACCCCTTCAACGAATTAAAGATATTCTTATCAAGACTCTTTTTTTTGGGATAGTGGGAACTTTTGTGATTCTTCTTTTGATGTAATTGATTTTGGGGATAGGTTCCATCTAAGGTGTACATAATCCTTTTGTAGGATGTCTGCTTGCATCCATCCCTTTGTACATTTTACAGTTAACATATTTTACTCTTTTTCCTTATCAAAAAACAAAAAAATAATATCCAAATCCCAAAATCTAGACTATACAAGGCGGAGGTGGGGGTCACACAAGCTCTGACGTGCAACCGCATCCTGACATGTAATAATTATACAAAAGCTATTTCCATTGTGCCCTCGATTGAAAACCTTTTTGACTGCATACTACTCCACTCCACAAGAAGTAAATGACAGTTTCATGAGGCATTTTGGCATAAGCTACTATAACTCAAGCTGAAAATATCACTATTGTCCGAAAACTGCACAAGCATACAACAACAACAACAACAACAACAACTCCCAGTGTGGGTCCTGCTTTCGCAGGGTCTGGGAAGATCCAGATGTAGGAGCATATGATAATAATAAAAGTGGCAAAAACGTTTGGATCTGCACTATTTCCATAGATTTCTACTCAAAAACTTAACAGGGCAAACTTTTTCCTTCTCTTTTTCTCGGGGGCATGGAGCATCACTATTTAAATCTTCAAATGATAAGAAAAAAGGGGAGGCGCCTTATCATTCTGACAACTATGGTCAGTGCTCATCTGATACTGCCCATTTGCGTCAAGAAACCTCGTCAGCCATCTCCTTCAATCGTTTTTGTACATCAGCTGGTTGAAGTGTTGATGAATGTTGTTGCTTCACATAAATGACATCCTTTCCTCCCATCTTTATACCCACAATAATGTGGGTTCCAAATTTTTCAATGAACCTGAGAACATACCAAGAAACAGTTGAGTCGAAAAGCTAATAACAGTGGATCATGGAGTTGTGGGCCTCATCATGCAGGAAAAAGAAGCAACTCGAAATTAGATTCATAAAGCCAATAACCAATGACCAGCACTCCAGCAGACAGCAAGTCAGCAATGACATCTGAAGATAAACATGAGCAACGATGACTGAAGGCCAAACAAGTCATCTGGCTTTGTTCACGTTGGTGACTTTGATGCCATGACCAAATAAACCAGCAAAGTCAGTCCATCAATGGCAGAACAAGCTCACAATAGATAGTTCACTGGCAAAAACAATAATATGACAATACCCTTAAATTAGAAATGGCAGTACATAGAGGATTGAGAAGCTTTTGATAATTGAAGTTCCTCAATTGAGTAGTCCAAGATCAAGAATACATATAATGCCCCTACCTAAACCCACTGCCACCATCGATCAAGACTAGGGCATGCCTCGTGTATTTTGGGCAACAAAAATTAAGCTCTGTTTGCACGAGCAATTCCATAATTGTAACATATTTGACAAACATCTCTCTATGATAGTTCCATTCCCCCACCCCCCCAAAAAAAGCAGCAGGCGTCAACCTCCATATCTCTGTCTTCACTACTCTATAGGCCGTGATCGCCCAAAATTCTCATCCCTCCTCTTCCCTGCCTTCTATGTCCATGATCTCTCCTTTGCAAGCTTCCAGGGCACCTCCAAAATCACTACATTGACACAGATTATGCTGGCAAATGCTAGGTGAGTAAGTGGTAATGCAAGCCATACCCATACTTCTTGATCTAAGTTTCAGAAGGGTCCTGAAAGCCCAGGTGCTCTAGCACAACGCAAGAAGCACAAGCAAACCTCCCCAAAAAAAAAAAGCACTAGTTGAGACTTCCTACTTTTTATTGTTCTTTTTGCTGATAAACAATCATTATTATCTTGGGCTTAAATCAAAGATCATCTATTGGCTGCCATTCATGCGATGCAATTAAAGAACTAAGGTGGGTTTAAGTTGCAGAATTCCTGTAATTGTTTGAGTGCATTAGCCGGAGATTGCAGCAGTTGGCTTAGCGAAGCATCAATTTGAAAGAAAGTTGAACCTTTGATGGTTCACTACCTCATCTTTCCCTCTCTTCCTAAAGATATCAATGAGGCGGAATAAGGCACGCGCCTCCTCAGGAAATTGCATCGCCTCAAACTTCAACGTAATGAAGTTTAAGCCTCAAACCTCCATGAACATGGACACACCTAAGCACAGTCTTTAATACTGTTCTCAATTACGTTATGATTGAACAGGGAGGGAGAATGCCATGCTGAGTTAGAAATGAGCAGAGAGACAAATAGCCTACTTGGAATTTAGATAGGGACTTTGGATCCAAGCAAAAGTGCCCATGCAGGAAACTCCAATGCACCATGAGACAGACTCAAACCTAGAACTTCTCTTTATATTTTCCAATGCCACAAAAGTGCATAGTTCAATCCATAGAAATTATGTTCCCCCCACTACTACAACTTCACCTTCACGCTTGTTTCCTAATTTAGTGACTACACCATGTAGAATAATGTAGACAGGGGGGAAAAAAAAAATTAGCTAAGAACCCCCCCCCCCCCCACAAAAAAAGAACGGAAGCATGGACATGCTAGTAACAAAATTGTCAAGAAACATTCGAATTCATTTTAATGCATCATTGCCAAATGTAATAAAAAAGAATAAGAAAGCCTTTGATGCAGGAAAAGAAGAAAGAGGAGAAGAATGCAATGTCCCCAAAATAAGTACTTTGGCAATATTTACTCTAAGAAAAATAAAAACTTCAGAAATCTCAATAACATTCCCCTTTTCCTGGTCCACGCTTTTTCTTTTTTAAAAGCCCAATCCCTTTTTCTAGTTTTTCAGTGCTCATTCCCTTCCTCTTGTTATTCAACTGTTTTGTGGTTTCTTCGTAGGAATTGCTCTAAAGACGTTCTACACCAAATTTGCTACCAGAGCTTCTTTGATACTAACTGCTGCTATTGTCTTTTGGTTTTCTTCGATTCGAGATCTCCACAGAAGAATAAATAAATAAATAAAAATCCACTAATTGCTTTAGCTTGTGTCAGAGAGAGAGAGAGGGGGGGGGAAGAGAGAGAGAGTATCATTAGGAGATGTTGCTGTTGTCCAGGTCTGCTCTCCACTGCCGTGATTCAGATTTGTTATTGAATGTTGTTCATAGGAGTGGCTTCCAGTTCAGTTTCTTCTGGACTTGCACCTCAGCAAGTATGCCAGTTTTAATGACTACAGTACACCTGTCAATGGTCTGCTGTGACAAGCATCGTCCCATTTACATTATCAGATATAACAAAGAAGTGTCTTCCCATTATGGTACATAGAGATTACAGAATATGGCTTTGGACCACCAGTGAAGCAGTGATTTTCAAGCTCAAGTAAATTTCTATTAATCAAAAGAAATATCTATTATCAAAAATGAAATAAAAATGTTCCACAAATTTCAAGGGCATTAGATTTATGAAGCTTTCCATGAGTTAGACCCTTATTTTGCTATTGAGTTCACATGAGGATGTAGGCTCTACATTCCTAGATATAACATACATTCTGAACTGCCTAGAATCCCTCTGATATCTAGGCGACTTTCCACCAAAGATTAGTAGGTTCCATCTCCAAAATCTTCCAGAAACCCATCAATATGTTATTTAGACGAGGAACCGCCAACGTTGGGCAATGATAAGGAGAAGCTTTTGAAGAGAAATCCACCAAAGAGGATGTTCAAGCAACAATGGACCACCAAGTATCAGACAACAATGTCTTCAAATGATATCCCCTTCCCCTCTGATCGTATGAATCATCAAGTTGTTGGTTCTCAATTATGTGTGTATGAAGTGCACAAGACATTCATTCCAGATAATGAAGATGAAGCTTTTGCAGGGGGGCTAATGGTCTACAAGCAGAGAACTATAAGACATTGGATGACTGCACGTTATATGATGTGGCAAATCCCTTTTCCTGATGGGAGTCAAGCAGTCAACACAAAGTGCAGTCAGGACTCCGTGCACGCTTGCCAAGAGAACCCAGTACATGTTAATGAAGATTCAAAGACTATTGAAAACAACTTTCCCCACATCCATCACGGATTGTGGCACGCAATCAATAATATAACTAGATGGGGTCGAAAATGATTTGACCAAGAAGTTAGAGGCATCTTGAAATTTTATCCGTAAGCAATTTTTCAAGGAAAAAAATCTTCGTCATGTATTCAAATAGTTCATAATGGTGAAAAAGGACATTAAGGCTTGAATTTGGAAACAATTGCAAGGAAGTTAAATCGATTTTATAATCCATATCTCCAGCTCTTTTGCATTTCATAATGAAAGGCCGGCTTCTTTGCATGTGAGGAAGAATGATGTAGGTGAGTACAAAGGCATAGGAGCAATGCAATGTCCGCAAAATAAATACTTCAGAGGTATTTATTCTAAGAAAATAGAAGTTCAAAAATCTAGGGCTTTTAATTAGAAACATTCACCTGTGGCTTTTAAATAAGAAACATTCGCCTTTTCTGGTTCCATCAGTTTTTCTAAGTTCATCCTCTTTTATAGTTTTTTGTTCATTCAAACCAAGTTATTCAACTGTATTTAGTTTCCTAGTAGTTAGTAGTCACTACATAAAACCCTTTTGTCAAATTAAATCAAATCAAATAACCCAATAGTCCTGCCTAGACGAGGTGGAGGGGATTAGATATGGCAGCCTTACCCCTAAATTAAAGTTGGAGAGAGGTTGGTTCCGCTAAACCCAACATTGGAAACCATTGATTTTTTTTCTTTTTAAAAAAACAAGGAAAAAGTAATATATTATAAATAGCTATCAAACAGGAAACCAATGACTGCCTGCTACTACATATAAGGAAGTGGAGGAGCATTCTTCTTTAGCCCACTATAATGCAAGCTAAGAAGATTCTCTAAACTTTTCCATACATCCAGAAAGTGGACATATAGAAACCCCCCTTGTTTAATGGGGGAAAATTAAGGCTTGATATTTGAGAAGCTCAATTGAGAGATTTTGATCATTTCTGTGAAGTTTTCATAACTCTGTAACCCTTATCTGTATGAATTGATGTAAGACCGTCCAACATCAGCCTTCATAACCTTTGCTCGTAAAATCTTTGCTCATATACAATTAACAGTACAGCAAACAAGCAAGGAAGGCAACCTTTTGAAGGTACACACAAACTGACAAATCCATGATCCATGTTCCCTAGAACTTCCATTAATCAGAAGCAAGTACCAAACTTGCTTTTAGAAGTCCAAGTTCAACATACCATCAATCATGACAGGCAAGAATTGGTACAATGTTTAACATCTTTGACTCTTAAATAGTGTCCCAAATGCATGCCATTTGTGAACTCAACCAGCATGCCACAGTGATGCAGAAATTTCAGACTGAGCTGGGGAATGCTGATGGACTTCTAATGCTAACAAATTCAAGATACACTTGGGTATCTCATGCTCTACGATTATAGGAAACCAAAACTGTTAACGAAGACACTGATTATAACCAGCTAGAAAAATGCACAATAGAAAAGAAAAAGGCAGCACCAGAGGTTGTTAAATAAATGTTAGACAAGCATGATACAAATTGCTGATATTTAGAAAATACGTCTCCAACCATGTCAATGCTAACACCAACAAATTTAAATCACTTGTCAAAGGGTAAGACAGTGAGAGTGCAACCAAATAAATATACCTCTTTCATCCCAAGTGACCTTCCTTTTGGATTCTCAATGCATGTGGATTTAGTGAACAAAAAAGGTTAGTGAAGAATTCAATCCACAGTATATCAGCACAGTCGGATAACTGAACACAATTGGGGAGATAGGATCTAATAACTAATGAGGATAGTTGGTTAAAAGATAGCAAAACAAAATGCGGACAGTTGCAATAAATTGGAGTATGCCATACAAAAAAAACTAAAAGACTGTCCAAAACATCAAGGACATCATAAAAAGAATCCAAAAACATGTCACTCTCATGAGTTACAACTTAAAAGCATTTCACATGTTTGAAATTTAAATACATGCTCCTTTTCTCTCAAGAATACAGCTCATGGAAGATATATCATATTGTTTATGCAGTGGTGCTAAAACTCTCTTTTTCTGGCATGCTTAAGAAAAGAAAGGATGAAGGGAACAACTTCATAATTCACCTTGCCAATGCAGCAGGCTCTCATGATGAGGGGACAGCTTGTTTCACATGGTCTCGCAACACCAACTGATGTTTTTTCTAAAGCAACTGTATATAGGGTTATGAACACACCATCGAAAGCCAATGTTTTCGTGTTTGCTGCATCTTTTTGCCAACATCCAGAAAATTCGAACATAGCATTGAAGAGGCCAGAAGGTATTTTACCAGTTAATGATATCTCTTGGTTAAATTGTTCCGACATTGGCACATGAGAAAACCAAAGCATAAGAAATTTAAAATCTAAGACAAGAAATTCAGCAATTATGCACAACAAATTTCCATGAGCATTAGGAAAGAAAGAAGCATGTGTGTGTGAACAGGGAGGGAGGGCCGGGAAGGGGGATGGCCTTTAGATCACATCTCATTTAAAATTTTGATAGAGAACAATTTAGCCCAATTTAATAGTTGAGAAGCTATTCAAATGGCCCCAGATTTGAAACTCATCAACCAGTTAACTATATCACATCCAGAGAGACAGAGAACAATTTAATGAGACATATTATTATCAGTTATCACCTTCTATAACCAAAAACAACAAAAATGCCCTGAATGAGCAAGGTGGACAGTTGAAAAAATAGTTAGTAGACAGGACACAGCTTTGATTGGATGTTTGACGGGTAAAATACTAACTAAAGTGTGTGCCTCCAAAGGTACATCATCTAAGGATAACCAAATATTTATATTTCTTATGGGGTTGGAGATGGTTCTTCCATGTATTATTCATGGGATAGTCAGCAGAATAGTGCTCCCCTAAGAGACATTTTGTATTCTCTTTTCACTATTGCGATGGACACTCGTGCTTCCATTTCTGAATCTTTGATGATAATAGCAAAATCCTGGATCCTATGTTTCGTCTCTATTCTGGTATAGTATCTATTGCCCGTTTGGGAGTTGATTGCCTTATTACTCCTTCTAGCTAGCATAGCTCACTCCTCCGATTGGAAGTTTACCATCAAGTTCTACATTAGAAAGCAATTGTTCGTCTTTCCATGCAACTGAGATGAGCTCGTGCAACAGCATCCTTCTTTGATTGGGAAGGACGAGGTAAAACATTCAACATTTAAATTTGCGAAAGAGGCAGCTTCTTGAATAATGCTATACATACAGTGCATATTTAGAATTTATTAATCAGTTGGTGCTTCTTTCTTAGTTAGATATCCACAAGTGTTCACCTTTAATCTTAGTTTTAAAAAGCACGAGGCGCACTGAGGCGCATAGGGTCCCAAAGTGTGATGCGCAAGGCACGAGGCGAAGGCTCACGCATCATGGGTGCGAGGCGCACTTCTATGCAAAATATTTTTAAAGTATTTCATATTTCACAAAGCATATTTTGCAGAAATAAGCTAAATAAATGCATTAAAAATGTGATTAAACGCAAATAACCTTAAGATATGCTACCTTATCATCGTAGTTCTCCCCATGCACATATTTACGGTACAATTTTAGCTCACCTTTTAGCTCCCATGGAAGGAAAATAAGAAAAAAGATAAAGGAAAGGCTAAGAAAAACAAGAAAAAGGGGGGATAAAGCCTCGCATCCTTGAGGCGCATCTCATCCCCTTCGAGGCACTGACCCGGTAGCCTCACACCGAGGCGCGCCTAGGCGTGTCTTAGGCGAGCTTTTTTAAACTAAGCCTTTAATTGCTGGCGCATCCCATAGGGTGTCACTAAACATATAGACTATCATAAGCAATGTTTTGACTTGTGATGACTTCTTCTGACGGGAAAGTTAAACACAAGCTGATGTCATTCTTTATGTTCCTGTGAGAAATAGAAAATCGTCTAATAATGTGAAACACTTTCCAAATCAAGACAATGTTGTCACAACTTTCTATTTTAGTGATAATGAGGACTTCAGATGTTTGTTAGAAGCAGTCAAGTTCATGAACATTTGCTTTGCGTATTGTTATTAGCATCCTTTGTAGCATAATAGCATGTTTTCTTTACATCCTCCCCTCTGGTTCCTATAAATAAAGCTCTTACACCAACGCCACCCCCCCCCCCAATTGCATCAGAAATGATTTGATCATAGCTTTGTATTTTTGGGATAATGGATACTTTAGATCTGTGTTAGAAAGAGTCAATTTCATTAGTAGCCTATTTGTGTATTCTAATTAGCATCCTTTGTAAGATGGTTGATTTACAAAACCCCCTTCAATTTTTTTTTTTGGGGGGGGGGGAAGAAAATTCTTTGTACCCATTCCAACACGGAGAAAAACACTTGGCATGGATTAATTCAGCATAATTTGAACTCATTCATCAACCAACTCATCGTATCACCAAGTAGTTGAACTCCTTAGACACAATCTTGAGGATTCTAACTATCACACAGAGAGAGCGTTATCCACAATACAAGTAATCTCAAAGAGGACATTAGATATTATTCTCCGGCCCTTAGTTTCAAAGAAAACAAGGCATTGAAGCGCCTAGAAGCTCCTGGCTACACTTCACCATAACTGCATCCTCAGGCTCAATTGTTGACAGTATGGTCCCTCTGCTGCACACTAATTTCAATCCAATTCTCTTCCTGACTAATAAGCTCCAGCAACAGCCATATCAGACACAGTTCAGAAAAGTTGAGGTGATGGGAAATGGAGAGAAATAAGTATGCATTCATGAAAAACACAACTCTGTTTCCCTCTCTCCAACCTATATATGATATACGACTTTTCTCATTTCGCTCTCTGCACCAGCATCAACCACAAGCCATTAACAGTTCTTGCTGCAAGTCCAAATATACTAGCATTAACCAATATTCAGTCTACCCGAACACAGCTACTTAATAATTCAGAGACTAAACACTATTTCTCCAGGTACTATGAGATCAGATTTGCAACTTCAATTGAGCAGGGACAAAATCACTGCCCCATGCTAAGCAAAAACAACAAATGACCAGACACGAGTATAATTACATCAACACAATACTAGGCACTCCCAAGTTCAAAAACCTCGTTACATACCAATTAAATTTGTGCATCAGCAATTTCTCTTCACCGGCAACAATGCAAATAACAAGCAACTTGTCAAATGTAATTGATCAACTACCAATCTTAAGCATTAAACGAAAAAGCAAGCATCCACTAACGATGAGAGCCCATTCAAGCAAGAAAACACAAACAGTAAAGAACAGTCAAACATGACAGCTATACCTGTTGAAACGAGAGGACATCGGACCTAAACCTGGTTCTTTCACGTTTATCGCATTTGATAGACTTGGGCACATTTGGAACACTAACCCCTCCAGGCAGAAGAATCTCCTGACACTGATCCTCATCAATTTCAATCAAATGCGAATCATCTGGATCCCCTTTGCAGTATTCAAGCAAGGATCAACAGAAGTACCATATCCTTTCCCAATCGACGCGATTGTGACGTCGGCAGCTTTGGCCGCCGATGGTTTCAGGGGCCAGTGTGCTCGCATCACTCAGAATATCACACTAAAAGCTGTAATTAGCAACCTGTCTTTTTTTTTAACTGCTTCTCACGTAATTTCGAACTCCTAGCAAAAATTGGAGCTCAAACTTCAAATCCAATTGGTTCAGACAGCTGTGAATTTGTGGGGAACGAAGGTATGAAGCTTCGTATGCTAGGCTCACCAAGAAGCAAATCACATGCAAACATGGGCGGAGCAGATTTAGCAAGCAATTGGTGTTTAATCTGAGGTCCTAGGAGCTTTTGAGGAGAGAGAACGAACGGCAACAAACCCTAAAACGGCAATTTTGGAAGGAGTGGCTAGCAGAAGAGCACGCGCCCAAAGAGTACACTTCGCACCGGCCAATTAGCTGTTTTTACCATAAAGCCATGGGCTTGAGAGAGGGGTGTCGGGAGAGTACATTTTCATTAATAATGACAATTGAAGGGAGCGAATGGAGAATGGTCAAAAGATTGGGATTCAGATTATCAAATCTAGGATTCCGGACGAAATTATACTGTCTAATATAGTATCTATAAATTTGGTATTGTTTGACGATTTTTGATAATTGGAAGTATCGTCAAACTGTCTTTACCTTTAATTTTCTTAATCATGTATGTTACTTGTTGCTAAATGTGATCATGTTGATATTATTCTAGTCATCACTAATAGTCTTGGTATTTCAAAAAATGTTTCTTTAATCATACGTTATAACGGGAGATTTTGATATACGTCAAGTATACTGGATTGAATTCAATTATCTGTGCTCTTGATTGTGTTATTACCTCTACTATATAATTTAGGGTCTTTGTCATTAAACATAATCAAGTTCTTTGAGATAACTTGATGCGTGAGCTTGGTGAAATTTAAGCAAGGCATCTATGCAATCTGGTTCTAGAGATTGACTCAAGGAACAACAATGGAATCTCGAATAGAAACAAGAGATATGCAAGGGATAATGGGCAATGCCACCACTTAAGCTAAGAAAGAATTCACCATCTAAACTCTAAAGACTTAGCCACCAAGTTTAGATTAAAGAAAATTACTCATTAAGCAACCTAACTCAGATTGATTAAGGGAGATTTAGAGAGTGTTTTGAGTAACACGAAACTTTGCTTTACATTTATCCAAGTGTGTCATTTTTTTTCCCCATAATGGTAAAGTGAAGCATCGAAACTGTTAGGCGCCTCTTCTCACAAGAGAACGTCCAACTACATCATCAGCCAATATAGTACCTAGCGTTGGTGAAAAATAGACATCTGAAGAGAAGGGAACTATGATAGTCTGGCCAAATTTAGAGAGCCAATCAGCAGCCATGTTTGCTTCCCGAAAAGTGTGGGTAACACGGAAATGTGTAGCTTGTTGTAGCCGTGTACGTATGTCATCAATGATGGTGCCAATTTTCCAAGGCACTATGGATTTGCCTGTTAAGGCCTGAATAATTATAAGATTGTCACCTTCAATATGCAACTTCGTAAATCCTACTTGTATAGCCGCTGCAATACCATCCCGCAGTGCTCTGGCTTCGGCCACGAGTATTGATGTATGACCATAAGAATCTGCGCATGCTTTGAGTAGTTTTCTGGTCCAGTCGCGAAGGATATAGCCCCCTGCTGCGGAGGAGTTGAGTAGGGATCCGTCAAAATTGATTTTAACGAATCCTGGTAGGGGAGTGTTCCACCTCACACAGTGGAAAGATGTGGAAGGAGAAGAAGAAGGCCTCTTTTGGTTGAAATTAACCGACATGCAAGTTCGGATTCTCTATTCGGCATATGCCTTTTTTGCTCTAATTAGGCATCCTATTGGGTTAAAGGATTTGTTCTCAAAGACTGTTGCATTTTTGTCTTTGCAAATACTCCAAATGAGGAAGGAGAATTTTTGGAGCAGCTTTAGTTTTTGGGAATCTCTGGTCCCTATAATGGCATCAGTTATCTCCTAACAACCTCTGGGTGAGAACTGGATTGGGAACCATTGATGCTTATCAGCCAATTCCCACACCTTTTTAACTATTTGGCAATCATGAAAAAGATGTTCAATGGATTCTATGTGACCCCAGCACATTGGGCATACAGGGTCAATGTTCATTCCTCGTTTGAGGAGATTACCTTAGACTGGGATTGCCTTATGGCAAAGTTACCAAAGAAATATTTTAATTTTGGGCATGGTATCAATTTTTCAGAGCCATTTGAAAGCCCAATCAGTGGATTCATGGCTCAATGTATCATGTGCTAACCATGTAGCAGATTTGGTGCTGAAATTACTTGAGCTGTCAAGTCCCCAGCAAACTGAGTCTTGTTTGTTATAGGTAGGGATAGGAATTCCTTTTATCTTTTGAATGACAGGGTGATTATTCAGAACCAAGTTAAGCTTGGCGATGTCCCAGGTTTGATCTGTCTGGATAAGTTCAGAGACTTTGCCTTGTGGCCTACTGGTTAAGTCTTCGCTTACGTTTAGTAAATCGATTAAATTCTTATTTTCTATCCAGTTATCAAACCAGAAATAGATGTTCTCACCATTCCTTACTTTCCAAATGAGACCTTGCTTTAAGAGGTTTCGACATTTTAGTATGTTCTTCCAAACTGGTGAGTCAGTAGCCTTCCTTTTATATGTAAGAAATTCTTCTTTATGCAGGTACTTAGCCCTCATGGCTTGCACCCATAGGCTATCCTTATTGTTAAGGATTTGCCAGGCCAGCTTGCATTGAAAGGTTTTGTTGACCGCTTTTGTTTTCCGTAGTCCTAATCCATCCTTATTCTTTGGACGGCATAGTTTATCCCACGCAAGCAGGGGTAACCCCTTTTCTGCGTGGGTGCTGCACTAGAAAAACTCCCTATTGATTTTATCTAGATGCTGGCTAGTAGTGGCTGGGATTTGAAAGCATTGCATTGTGTGTGCTGGGAGTGATTCTGGTTGAGATTGAATTAATACGGTTCTACCTGCTTTGGATAAACAGTTAGCTTTCCATCCTTGTAGTTTGCTAGTGGCTTTTTGGATTATTTCCTTAGTGGTAGTTTTCGAGGGTCTTCCTTGGAAGATGGGACATCCTAGATATTTCCCGAGTGAGTCTCTATTTGGTATATTGAAGATGCTTGTAACTAGGTACTTCTGCTGGCCGAGGAATTTTGCGAGAACGTTAGAACCGACTTATGGTAGTTAACAAGTTGCCCCGAAATGGCATAGAATTTATCTAATAATGTTTTCAGCCTCACGCAGCTACGATTGGTGGTTTTACAAAAAAGTAGACAATCATCAGCAAATAATAAGCCTGGTATGGTGGTAGTCCTTGGGCACAATTTGATTCCTATGCCTGATTTCCTACTGGCTGCTTCTTTGGCTAACCAAAGATTCAAGCCCTCCATACACATGATGAAGATATATGGAGATAGTGGATCGCCTTGCCTGATTCCTCTTGTCGGGGTGAATAACCTGTTAGGTTCGTCATTTACAATCACTGAATATGATACAGAAGATATACATTCCTTTTATCCAGTTATTCCACCTTAGGTGGAAACCTATTTCCTCGAAACATTTCAGAATAAAGTCTCATTCCATCCTATCGTACGCTTTTTCCATATCCAACTTAACAGCTACCCAAGATGTTTTACTTTTGAATTTCTTAAACTTATGCATTATCTCATGAGATAATAAAATATTTTCATGAATAGATCTACCTGAAATGAATGCACTTTGCATAGGGGAGACAGTTTTATCCAGTAATGGTCTTAATTGATCGACTAGTATCTTGGCAATGATCTTATAAACTGTCGAACACAAGTTGATTGGTCTAAATTGGTTCCTTTGTACCGGGTTTTCTATTTCAGGAATGAATGCTATGAAAGTGTGGTTAATTTCTTTTAGGAGCTTGCCATTAGTGAAAAATTCTACAATACAGTTGAACAAGTCTTTTTTAACAGTACTCCAATGGTTTTTAAAAAAACCTGCTCCAAAGCCATTAGGTCCTGGGGTTTTACCGGAGTCTACGCTCCACAATGCTTGTTGAACTTCATGCAAGTTAGGGGGTCTTATAAGCTCTCTATTCTTCTGTTGTGAAACGAGCTTCGGAAGACCAATGTCAAGCAGGGCACGTGGACTAGCATGGTCTGATTTGTGTCTTTTGATAAAGTCAGCCGTAAATTTATCTGCTATCGCCTGTTGTGCATCGATCCATATGCCGCAATCATCACGAAGCTTAATGATGAGTTTCTTTTTCCTTATAGTATTTGCTCTTCACTGGAAGAAGGTAGTATTTTTGTCTCCATTTACTACCCATTCCTTTTGCCGTAATCGGCCCCAATATTTTTGGTTAGAAAGCATCATTTTCTCTCTCTATTTAAGGAGTCGTGATAGCCATGAGTTATGGCGGAAACTATCTGGGTTAGCTATAAGCTTGTCTTCAACATACTCGATTTTCTTCATATTTTTAGTAATTTTGTCTTGGTAATGGCCAAAATGAGTTTTGGACCATCCCTTAACTGCGTGCTTGATACTCTTGAGTTTTCTAGCGAGTTTAAACATGTTGGTTCCTTGAACTTCGGCACGCCAATTTTTCGCTACTATGGTGTCCACTTGTTGATATTTACACCAGAAATTCTAGAATCGAAATGGGAATGCTTTATGCTTGGTCATTGTTAATTTAGACGAGATGATGATGGGTCTATGGTCGGAACATGTGAAGCTGCCATGTTCTTCTACAGCGTAGGGATACATAGTTGACCAGTCTTTCCTTGCTATAGATCAATCAAGTCTTTCGTAAACCAAATGTGTGGGAACTCTTTTTTTCCACGTAAATATGTTACCTTTAACAGGGATCAATCCCTATGAGGAACGAATTGAGTCTTTGGAAT
Source organism: Carnegiea gigantea (assembly GCA_029747015.1). Lineage (NCBI taxonomy): Eukaryota > Viridiplantae > Streptophyta > Magnoliopsida > Caryophyllales > Cactaceae > Carnegiea > Carnegiea gigantea. The sequence continues at coordinate 3,274 of JAKOGI010000850.1, read as the reverse complement.
TTGCTGTTGGGGAGGGTCTGTCCCCCTTTTTTCTCATTAGGGCTTGCGAGTTCATTGAAATCACCTATTAGGCACCAGGGTACAACAAAGACTGTATTAAGTTGTAGGAGGTGTTCCCAAAACTTATCTTTTTCTCTTGCTTGTGCTGGTGCATAAATTCCAGAAATAATCGAGTTACTGGCCTTATCGGGATCATGTACTAACATATGAATTGCTCTGGGTTCTTTAAGTAAGGGCGATGCATGGATGTTACCATTATTCCATAAAACTGCAATACCTCCCAAATGATTCGTCGGCGCTACATACTCAAAATGATCAAATCCCATTTATAGCAGGATTTTCAATGTATTTTTCTCATTTACCATGGTTTCTAACGGAAAAATTATATCTGCTTTATATGTTCTTGTAAGGAATTGGACTTCCTGAAGTACCTGTGGTTTTTTTACACCTTATGTGTTCTAACTAATAATTATCATATGACCTTATGTATAATAGTAACTCTCTTGCTACTTTCCTTGGTGGTTATGCAACCATGAGTGGTTGGTGACTATGTGTACTTCCTTCGCTAACCTTGGTAGAATCAAAGCATACTTTAACCATGCACCAAGGTGGCCTTGAATCAATCTTTTAATTGTTCCAGGGGGCTGCGAAAGAGAGTAATTGTGCAAAGGTGCATACGGATTACCCTGGTTCAATAGCCAAATCGCCCTTGTCAAAGGATATGATTTAGCATCAGATTTAAGCTAAGCCATACTTTATTAAAGGTTCGAAACTGTAAGACATCATTCCTTATTCCTGGGAGAGTGTTTCGTTCCGTTCCATTCAAACCATGCTGCTTGTTACAATCTTGCTTATTAGTTATTACTGGAGTTGCTTCAATAAACTCTTGATGTCAAAAATTTAGTGTACATGTAACAGGTATGCCTAAATAATGCACATTTTGCACAATGTTTTCTGGGCCCATAGGCAGTCGATATAATAGCCTTGGAAGGGCAGAACCCTTCTCTTGCATAATTGGTGACTTAGCATACACATACCGAATCAGCTGAATGATAGACACTAATACACTGCATAATATAACAAAATTTGATAGACATAATCTTGTTTTTGTTCTTGCAAGTTTGTAAAAGATGATCCGTAACAAAGGATGTATCAATCTTTTGTTCAATTGAAAATTTTGCATAGCTATAGTGGTACATGAAGTTGATCTAGAATAATTATAGCTGTTCATCGGTCCCCGATCAGACCGGACCGGACGAGACTAGCCTGGACTGAAGACCGATCAATGTTCAATATGCAGACTGAGGATCGGACCGGATACATTTTCACCTGCTATTTTATTCCCTGTTCGCTTCCGAATTCCAATATTAATGGGCTGCTGTGCTGACTGCTGTTTCATGCTTCTCTTGGCTGAATTACTTCTAATCAAATTCCAAGTCTATCTTTCAGAATTGAGATATATGCAAAACAGCAAAAGTTGTCACCAACAAAATGGGTTTGGGATAGAAACAACTCAAACTAGCATAAGAGGGCACTGAAGTGAACAAGATAAATTGCGAAATCAACACCAAATTACACATTATTTAGCAAACAAGCATAAGTTGTCAATAAGATTCAAGAATGAGAGGGAAGCCCAGAAGATTAGAACCAAGCAAATAGCCGTTACAGCCCTACCAGCAAAAGTCAGAGGGGATAGAGATCGACCCACACATAAGACAGCCCAAAAGATTCAAGATGCAGGGACTCACCTTAGATCGACCCACGTATAAGACAGCCAGAGGGACCGGCGATCATCGTCTTCTTCACGGCTGGGATAGTTAGAGTCCAAAGCCAGAGTCTAGAGAGACAGAGAGATGCGATTCAGGGAATCAGGGGCGACTCACGACTGGGCGAGGATAGGAGAAAACTGAATGCGATTCAGACGTGGTTTGCAAATTGCCAACGCTGAGAGGGAGGCCAGAGTGAGTGGGCGAGTGGCTACCGAAAAACGGTTGATAGGGAGTCAGGGACGACGAACGACCAAGAGCCGACACTCAGAAGGAGCCAGGGAGGTCTGCGAGTGAGGGGGAGAGGCGACTGGGGAGACTGGAGAGGAAAGCAGTGGAGAGCCGAGGCTGTCGAGCAAGCAAGCAGGGCAACTGGGCAAGTGGAGAAAAAAAAAACCCTAACATAACACTTATATACCGGTCCACTGGTCCAGTCCATCGGTCCACCGGTCCAGAGCGGGACCGGACCGAAGACCGAAACTGGAAAAAGACAGGATCGTGAACCAGACCGATTATGCACGGTCCGGTCCGGTCCAGCCTGGTCTTTGGTCCGGTCCCGGTCCAGACCGAAGAATGAATAGCCCTAAGAATAATCACTAGAATTAACCATGTAACCCCACAAACGTCCAATAAAAAGAGGGGAGGAGACCAAGTAGACCGGACTGGCTCACCAAGATCCTTAGAAATCCACCAATCAAAACCAATGAGCTTTATGTTCAGTTTCAAGATTAAAATTGACATAATAATATATACCATTCCATAATATGGAGGGCATGATGAGAAGAATGTAGACATAGAGCATGAGAACGAATTAATAGCAGCAATAAAATTTCCCAGTTCCAACCCATTCACTATAGGTAAACATTGAGCAACATACTCAACGCCACCATTGCCAACCACTGCTAGCTGGGCAAAATAAGGATGACCTAAATGATCAATGGTTCTAAACAATAGTTCTTAATTAGATGAAAAGGAGTAGGAGGGGGGATTAGAAGGGTAAGGAACATACCTGTGTTGACACCAAGCAGTCCAATCTCTTGAGAGCCGTACCAGTGCAGGTTCGAGCTTAGTGGAACAGCGTCGACAGACACTTAAACATCTATAAGTTTGGGCTGCTTTGAGTAAGAACCATAACCTTTTAGCTTTATAGAGTCGAACAACAATCAACATAAGCCAGGCAGAAGAGAATCCATGGGCAAAAACGAGTGGAATAGCTCTAAAGAACAGGCATTCTACATGAAGCATGTTAGGTGTGCACTGAATCATAACCAAAACAGAATAGAAAGACAACATGAGTTCCCTAAATTCCTTAGAAAAGCCAGCCAAAAGTGAGAACGGAAGCCGGCTTGAAGTGATACCACATGCCATACACCTCAAAATCATCAACAACAGCAAAGCCCAAAATTGTTCAATGTCTCACATACATAGAAAAAGGACCCAGATTGAAAGTAAACAATCACCAGTAATTGATGACATTAATTGAGATCAAAAATCAGACAACTAAGTGT